>VXBD01003071.1:1363526-1412083 GCA_013399975.1 Indicator maculatus
GTGAGGGAAGAGAGGGAGAGAGGGAAAAAATTAAACGTCCTATGTAGCGTAACAGCAATAAAATCTTCAGAGAATGCCATTAGCTTTGAAAAAAAAACCCTAAAAGCTTTATTACAAACCAAGCTTTGAAAATAGGGGGGATTAGGAGTCTGAAAGGGTCCCACAATGGTTAGAAGAAAAGGTTTCATGCTAATGAGGTTAATGCCCTTTGTATCTCAGGACTCCACAACTTCATTACTCCCTATCTCCGGCTGCACCAAGCGGCTCAGAACACTGCAATCCACTCCAGCTCTCCCCTGCCTTGCCTAGAGAAGGATTTGATAGCAGCTCTGTTCAAACTAGATAATTATATCTTTTCAAGTCGGAATTAAGATAAAGAAAGTGAAGCAAAGGCGGCTAGCCTTGATCCACTGCAAACAAATTTGGCGCACTTTCTAGTCTCTCTCCCCCTGCCTCAATAGGCAGGACAGTCAGCTTATTAGACCCTCATTTGCTTTATTAATTCATCTATTTAAAGTGGCAGGATTAGAGAGAGGGAGAGAGAGAGGCAGAGTCTAACGTGGGACAGTGGATGCCAGGCAACGTGGAAATATAAATATTGGCGAGATGCTATCCGAGCGGGTGTTTAAAAATACATTTTATATTAAATAACTGGGCGGGGTGGGGGAGGGCGTATTTCGGGTGGCGAATTGTAGTCTCGGGCGGATTTTTACTACTCTTTCGAAGGAAATCTCGGTGCCTACTGATGGAAGCCTGAGGCCCCCCGCCAGCCCTCGATGACGGCCAGCCTCGCGGAAAGCCCACTGCTCTCCGCGCATCGCAGGTGTACCCATGGGCTGGGCAGGGGGCTGTAGGCTGAGCGGAGACCCCCTCACACTTTCCTGGGGCCACCCCCCGGGGGCTGCCCGTTGGTCGCGCTGCTCAGGGGTAGCCTGCGGGCGCGGAGTATTGTGCGCTCCTCTGCGCACTGGCGCTGGCGGGTGACCGCAAATCGGCCCCGCCGGTTTAGCGCCGTGTCCCCCCTTCATTTATCGACCAAGGGCGGAGCAAGCAGTCCCCGTCACCCACGTCTCGTCTGTCCCCGGTCCTTCTCTAACATGTTGCCTCCGGGCAGTCGCTCCCGGGACCGGGGTGACCCGGCGGTGCCTCCCTCCTCCCGGTTCCCTCAGCTCCCGCCGGTGGCCTGCCTTCCTAACTCTGCTCCTCGTCCAGGATCTGGCCCTTCTGGACTTGGATTTTTAACCCTTTCCCTTCGAACAAAGCCGGCAACTCCTAGCCCCACCGTGGTCATTTCCCACGGAGCGATTTGCACCCTCAACGCACCTCTCTCTTTGCCCCTCGGCCAGATTCCGGCCAGAGGCCTTTGGACTCCTCGCTTTGTTGTGTTTCGAAACCCTGTTTATTTACCTCCCCCCTTTGATGGATCGCTCTGTTACTTATGAGGGCTTGGCGGAAATTAGCTGTCCCCCTTAATTAACACACAGCCTATCTGCCTGCCTCGTAGGAAACAGGCAAAGCAGCTCTGGCCAGACAGGATTCCCTGATAAAAAGGATTCTCCCAGCCCCTGCTCCCTTGTCCATCAGAGGTTCATAACTGCTCGGAGCTAATACAGCAATTGATTTACTTCTCCAAAGGGTCCCGCTGCGAGGGCGACGCGGGAGTTTAGAGAACCTCCTGACCCCGAGCCGTAACCTCTCTCCTCGCCATCCCTTTTCCTGGTGGGACACACTCAGCCGGGGAAGCCCAGGCCGTAGTCCATGCCTAAAAGCGAAAGGGCCATTAATCACCTTCCCTCGCTCACTTTTAATTGGCCTTTTGCAATTAGCGCCTGTTGCAGGGAAGGCAACCCGACGGCTGCGGTAGCTCTCTCGGTCCTCCCCTCCCCCGGGGTGGCCGTCCTAGCTCCGTGGTTCCCCTGCGTCAAGGCTTAGGGGTCGGGGCTCAGCCTGCCGCTCAGCTTGCCTCGCAGATGGCTTCCCCGGCCCGGCAGCAGGCAAAGCGAGCACTGCCTCTTCCATCTTCATCCTCATCCTCACCCATCATCTCCATCCTCATCCTTATCCTCCTCCACAACCTCCTCCTCCACTTCCTCCTCCCCGCCGTGGGGCTGCTCGGCTCTGCTGCCTCCGCAGCCCCTTCTCCCCAGCATGGCTCGGCTGGAGCCCGGGATGCTTCAGGGGCTCCGGGCGAGCATTTATAGACCCTCTCTCCATCGCCCACGGCTGGACCTGACGTCAGGAAGAACTTGATCTCGCCCGCTTTGCTCCTGCTTCTGAAACTGATCCTTGAAATGAGAGAACAGACTCTACACAATTCCCATGGCCTTGACATAAGGTACAGCGATAAATATACACCACTAATGAGCAATTACCATATAATCACCTTCCAATTAGCTCGCATAATGATGAATTAAACATTCTAGCCTGCTGGATTAGGTTTCTTACTTTGTATATTATTTACGAAGGCTAGCTTCTGCTGAGCACCAAATATCAAATTAGATAGGGAATTTTCAGTTGGGGGTAATTATGCATTCAGTTCATGCCCGGAGTTTTTGTCACCAGCTAAGGAAAGTGTATTGGAAGGTGGTGTCCATCCTTTCCTGTCTTTCCTTTTTGATGTTGTAAAGCAAAGTCCACCCTCCTCACGTCGCCTCTCCCGTGTTAATCCTTCCCTAAGGTTTGGCACACGAAAAACTGACCGATTTTTTTTTTTTTTAAACCCGGGACGGTTAAATAATAAGGAGCAGGCAGAGGTAGGAACTGGCGAAAGCAGAGAAACTCTCAGGCATGCAGTCCTCTCGCTCCTGATTGCATCATCCCTGGGACTTGGGAAGAAACCTGGCCCGTTTTCCCAGACAGGTAGAAACGCCCTGGTCCTCTCGGAGTGACAGGGACGGCCGGGGACATCACCCCTCAACCCCTCGCCATACTCTCTGTTCAGATCAGGTGCCAGCCTCCCTCGGGTGGCTCTTTTCTTTGCTATTCTGGGGAGGATGCTACAAAACCCAAAACCAGTTGAGTGCCCGTTGTGTTTGGTCCCGAGCAGGGGTGAGGAAGTGAGACAGAAAGGTTTTGGATGTTGGGTAGAGTTTCCTTCTGGAAGGAAGGGAGATGAGAAAGTCACCCCACGAAGGAGAGGAGGATGAGAAGGGCTCTCAGCGTAGGTCAGGCGCTGGGAGCGTTCCAGCGTCAGGAGTGGATGGAGGGACTGGGAAGGGGTCTCGCAGCCGCCGTGTTCAAGTAAGAACCCGTCTCGGAGCCACCTGGCTTTTGTTGGTTTAAGATGGACCCTTAATGTTTTCTTAATTAACCATTTGCGTGTGAGTAAACCTCTGCGAGGCGTTTACAACCTGGCCATAAATTGGGAGCGGAGTATCGCCTGCCTCCTGCACTGCCAGAAAACATTCGTTGGCCACTTGCAGGGGGGCAGAAAGCCACACCACAGCCTCACCAGGAAAACACGGTCATAGCCAGCCTTTTGCTTGGGATGACCTTTTCACAATTTTTTTTTTTCCTTTCTCTGGAAAGGAGAGGGTACGTTAGTGGCCCCCTCTTTCCCAGCCCCGCTCTTCCCCGTCTGACAGATGGAGCTCTGGAAAGTATCAGTCATTCCCAAGCAGGAAAGGAACAGCCCAGGAGAGGAGCGATGCTCGGCTTCCCCGGCTTTTTTTTTTTTTTTTTTTTTTTTTTTTTTTTTTTTTTTTTCTTTTTTTNTTCTATACTTATGAATTTTATTTTAAAAGTTAAAAAAGGCAGGAGGAATTCAAAACCGTTTCAGTCCCCGAGTGAAAGTGTTGACTGAGTGAGTGTTGGTATTGGTGACCTGGCCTGAAATAAACTCAGATAAGATGTGGAAACTCATCTATCAAGTCCCGAGCAGCTGGAAGCAGCAGCTGATCCAAGCTTCTACGTAGTAAGAAGTTGCTGAATTCCCGTGTTTCTGTAGGTTTCACTCGTAGCTTTATCGGTATTTGAACAACTTTTTTTGTGGTTTTGCAGTGCTCACAATGCACCGACTCCTAATTCTTTGTAAAGCCAGAGCGTACAGACACCACTGCCGTTTTATCTTGCAATCAGTGAGATGGTATCAGCGGTGGGGCAAGAAAGTTCATTCTTGTGGGTTCCGAAAGTGAGATATTCCCAGATAAACTCTTCTGCGATCTCGTTTATAATCCACACCACCTCAGGTATTTTATTTCGCACATGCATGTCAAGAGGAGACGTTTGACGTGATGGGATGTTTAGGATCCCAATATAAAGCCTTATTCAGAGTCATCTCCTGTGTCACCCTCCTTGTCCTCACAAACATGTCGCCTTTTTGACGCAGTCAGTAAGCCCGACCCATACCTGCTTCCCCTTGGGCTGCCAAATGTCACTGCTCAGAGCCATGAAAAAGAGATGGAAGAGGAAGACAGGATTTGGAAAAGTACCATTGTTCAAATAAATCGGCAAAAGATATTTTCTTAAGAATAACGTTATTTTATTCTAATTCCTGGGGAATGTGAAATAATAGAAAGCCAGATCCTTGCTAAAGCACTGCTCAAAGCCTGTAAAGAAAAAAAGGAGAAAACGAAAGAGAAAAAGAAATAGAGTGAAAGAACGAGACAGGATCGAGGGGAAAATGGAAAGAAAAGACAGAAAGACAGGAATAAAGACAGAAAGAAAGACAGAAAGAAAAAAGGAAAGAAAAAAGGAAAGAAAAAAGGAAAGAAAAGACAGAAAGACAGAAAGAAAGAAAGAAAGAAAGAAAGAAAGAAAGAAAGAAAGAAAGAAAGAAAGAAAGAAAGAAAGAAAGAAAGAAAGAAAGAAAAGAAAGAAAGAAAGAAAAAAAGAAAGAAAGAAAGAAAGGAAGGAAGGAAGGAAGGAAAAGGAAGAAAAGAGAGAAAGAGAAAGAAAGAAAAGAGAAAAAAACAGGGAAAATGGCAGGCATGTAGGCAGGCAGAAAGGCAAGAAGGCAAGCAGGAAGGGGGACACTTCACGGAAAATGTGGGGAAGGGGAAGTCAAGGTTGTAGTATGGGGTTGAATTAAGTGTCGCAAGGATATTGACGGAGCATAGGGGAAAGGTCGTGAGTTTAGCTTCGCACGGCTTGGGAAATCCACGCCAATTTGCCTTTGGGAGAGTCAAGAGCTTTCAGAAATCCCTTTTCTTTCCACTACTGAGGCAAAATCCCGAAGGGTTGAGGTCAGTCTGCTCTATCAGTTTTCCGTGGCAAATCAAGGTGGTCCCCAAAGAGCCATGCTCGGCAGAGTCCTGTCCAAAGACAGGAGAGGCGCCTGCCTGTGCAGCGCCAAGCACAGGACGGGGCAGGCAGGGCAAGGTACCCCACGTCGGGGGCCTGTTTCCTCTCCCCGGTGGGTGTTTATCTTGCCCAGGGGCCTAGTCCTGGCTTCAGGAGGGCAGAAGGGAAGTGGGGGGATGGCAGAGGTGGGCAGCCGTGTCCTCTGTGGCCGAGACCCCGCTCCTGTTGCTACCCCGCGCATCGCCATGGAAACCGCGGAGGCTGCAGATCAAAGTGTTCCGGCGGTTCAGCCCCGCGTGTCCCACCGGGGACACGCCAGCCACCTCCGCCGCCCCGCAGCTGCCAAGAGAGGGGCGCAGATCCCTGAAAGGGAGCTCTCAGGCCTCGGCCGTCGGTGGGCAGAAGTGCATGTTGGCGACAGCTCTGCTGGGAATACACTTTCTGACGCATTTTCCATCCTGTATACTGGGTGAAAGATGGGCAAAGACTGAGCCTGAGTGGGGCTGCAGCAAACGAGGGGAGACACAGGCCACCATCCCCCCCTTGTCTCCCTCTTGAAAAATGATGGAGATGGGGAGCAGGGGGACTCGGAGCTGGTCCCTACTCTCTACCCTCTCGGGGGTCTTCACCCACTCCAATCATTGGCTCGGGCTCCTTGTCCCTGCTCGTGGCCCTGCGGGACATGCAGCCCCGGCCGAGAACCCCTTTCGTAAGACGGGGCTGCTTCTTCTCTTTTGGGTATAAGGGTAAAACTCGGGCAGTCCCCCGACTCGCCCCCGTGACTTAAATGGAAAAAGACTAAAGTGCAACGTTTACACCAGTTTAATTAAGGAGGGCTTTTGTACCTTCGGGGGTTCGCATCATTTCACATGAAATATTCATACAGGAGTTTTCCCGAGCTGCTCCGTTTAATCATTCTGCTGCCCGCGAAGGGCTCTGCCTTTATACATGTATGTAATTTGATTTTAATGTCCCCGCTTTTTCATCTGCACATGTCCGGAAGCTAAGTTTCCGTGAAGAAGCCAGGGCTAGGAAACACTTGCCCACCCCTATCGGCACTCGGCCGCCCTCCAGGCTCTTGCCTGCCCGGGGAGGCACCGCTTCCAGGGGACCTGGGACCTGCCCACCACCCCGGCTTTCCGGCGGTGGCCTTCTCTGGGGATGCGTGGACTGGGCCCTCCGGAGCCTCACAGTGACTTCCCTGTCACGCCATTTCGCTGGTGTCTGGAGCCCTCTGCACCTGCGGAGCTCTCCGCAGCCTCCCGCGGAAGTGCGGAGCGAGACGTAGGGGAGCACAGCACCCTCACTCAGCCCCCTCCAGCAGCGCTCTCAGCTTCTTTCTCTCCCCTCCACTCCCCTACTGAGTTGTTTCGCATTCATCTGGGTGAATTACTGCAATTATATATTCCTATTTAACAGGGAAAAAAAGAAGAAAAAAAAGAAAAAGGCAGAAAACAAAACACACAGGAGGAAAAGAATGTGGCGTCGACTAATTTAAACCAGTTCAAGTAGAGGGGCTGTCAATTCTTTAAGTAAATGATGCTGTGTTGATTCAGATGTTTCTAGCCGTAATTGCTGTCTGAGGGGGAACAGCAGAGGCTCAAACCCAGCGACTGGCAGCCGGTGCGGGGGGGAGGCACCGGGTCGGGGCCGCTTTCCCCGGCCGGGCTCGTCCCCGCGTCTCTCAGTTCTGCCCGGCGAGCCGGCTGAGCAGGTTGTATGGCCGCAGGGCCTGACCCCCGCCCTGCAGCAAACAACCTCTGAAGGTTGCTGTTCATGCTGTCCGGATGGGGAAGAAGCTAAATGGAAGAGGAAAGAAAATTAACTCCTGAAATGATGAGCCCGGTTCCCCCTTCCTCTCCCCCACGCTGTACTCGTTACACAGGCAAACTTATCTATCAATGACACTTTTTATTGGGTGTCACCAGCTGGGGTGTTGGGAGAGAAGTGCATGTTAAACGATGCCATTAGGCTCTAGCGCAACAAGTACAGACGAGGTAATTGGCAGCAATTCTCAGACCCAGTCCGGTGACCTGTTAATCTGTTGCCACCAGCAGTCAGCCAGGGAAAAGAAAAAAAAAAAAAGAACTGCAGAACGGGGAAAAAGTCTGACTTGTCTCATACTTGGTCAACCTGCTAATGTTCAGCTCCTCAAGAAAGAAGACAGGGTCTCTTGGGGAATCCTGTCTTATTTAGTCATGCTATTGCTTCATTTGCTGAGTGTAATGTATCCTCTGTGGTTTACTTTGCTTTCCCATTATTATTATTCTTTATTTTTTTTTTCTTCCCTTGTTTCACTTGAATCACATCAGGTTTGGCATGAAACTGCTGGAGGGATTGAATTGAGGGTCTCTGCAGAGCAGGGAGCTCTGCTCAGCAGCTCTGTCTTTGCACTTCCTGGCCAGAAGGCAGCTGTGTGATTGGAAAGTTTGGGAGGTACACACAGGCCTTCACCCCTCCAGAAACCTGGCTCACATAAACCTGCCTCCTTCATTCGTAACAAAGAGGGCAAGAAGTTGCTGTCCTGCTCCCACGGGTGGGACTGTTTGGGTGGAAGGCTTTGTACAGCCCTTGGATCCAAACATCCGCATTGGCTGGAGGTGTAAAACAGGAATTTATACAGGCTGAAACCAAATGTTTATAAGCAATTTCTTCACAAGGTTACTTTGTGCCTGAAAGTAGAGATAGGCCCCTGGGTGGCTTAAAGGAAAGCAGGCTTTTAACAGGTGACTTGGCACCAACAGTGTTTTGAAGAGCTCAACGTAGAAACCACAACATCCCCAAATTCAAGTTCCCACAGAAAGTGGCAATCAGATGAAACCCACAGAACTGCCACAACAATGTAGTCTTCCAGCACTAAGCAGGGATATAAACTGTGTTTAAGTTTGCTTTCTTTTACTGCAGTTTCCCAACTTTTCTTGATTTTTTTTTTTAAACTGAAAGAATTATCAGGAGCCCTGCCTAAAAGATGACCTTGTGATGTTACCTCAAATACAGGGGCTGAGACTGGTGGCCCTTACTGGCCCTTATTCAACAGTAAACCATTTCTAAAATAGCTACTGAGTTGCACTGAAGGAGGTTCAGGGTATTCCCCATTATTCATAAATATTTCAAGCAGATAAGTTTAAGACTTTTATTTTTCATTGCTGATGAGCTGTCCTCCGTCTCTCACACACATGCACACAGACAAGAGCTACTTAAAGCACACTTTGGATTCGAGTCCAAATCAATGAATAAATTACACAGATGGGTTTCATTGCTTCTATATTTGCTACATATAAAAAATCAGCAAGAATGTTCAGCTCATTAGTAGGGACAATACTGTGTTGGAGAGGTCAAACGTGAGAATGAAGTAAGTGTTCAGTTTTCCCTG
This sequence comes from Indicator maculatus, assembly GCA_013399975.1. NCBI lineage: Eukaryota > Metazoa > Chordata > Aves > Piciformes > Indicatoridae > Indicator > Indicator maculatus. The sequence continues at coordinate 1,372,141 of VXBD01003071.1, forward strand.
TAATGTGACTGATGGCTGGCTGAAAAACTCTGCTTTGCACCAGACCTTTCCCTTAATGTAACATACTTCTGTGGATGTTGTGAGAAAGCCCAAAACACTAATACATGACAGAATTAAAAATAACTCCCTTAAAAAGACTAAATTATATGTTTTGGAAAGTTCCAGCTATGTGCATCTCATAACACTATCTTAATGCTGAAGACCTGTCTCTTTTTTTAATGAGAAATAACTGCAATCCAGTTGCAGCTATACCATTCCAGTAAGTATAGGTAGCATATAAATTAAGCATAATAAACATAAATTAAGCATATAAACCTATAAATTAAGGACCAGTAAATCTAAGTGCTCTAAAACAAAGGTTTAACATTTTATCTTGCAAATTAAGATCAGTAAATCGTGAAAGAGCTGTGCACATATTTATAGCCCTTATTCTACACTGGCACGGCTTCTTCTTTTTTTTTTTTTTTTAGGGTGACACAAATTATCTGTCTTTTCCTGTCTATCCCTTGTCACCACAGAGTTATTCATGCAAGATAAGATTGCCCTTCTGAGTGGAGCCATCGGGTCAAATGTTGGTAAACCTTTCAAATCCTGGTCCATGGTTAAAAGGCAGAGAGTGAGCTTTGCTTTGCAAAGGATGTAGAAATCTGTGCAAAGCTTTTAGCTGTCATGCTGAGGACAGCTGTCATGAGGAGGAAGCAGCCTTTTTTTTTTTTCCATTGGTCAGGATTTACACACTGATAAATGAGGCTCTGTGATAAATTTTGTCACGACTGGTGCCAGGAGCCTTTACATTCACTGCTGGGATGCCACGCAGGTGACCATGTAGTAAGAGCGATGCAGCAGACATGCCCCTGGTGAGTTTAAGGTGCTCAGGGTAGAAGTTTGTCCTCCTCATTCTGCATTCTTCTGTCTATTTAAGTCTAAGTCTCCTTATTTTTGTCCTGCTGACTGATACAGCCTCTGTGATCCATACATGGCCCAGAAAATCTTCTGTATCCCACAAAGACCGTTACCAATTACATGTCTCTTGGACCATTTCCATTTAAGGAGAACCTCTTCCAGACTGATCCATTGCTGGTGTGTACAGCCAGAGAGTTACCCATGTGAAGGTTAATGTGGCTCCTTTTTTTCTTTATATGTGATCATTCCCAAAGCTGTCTCAGGGACACATGCTCTCTCCTCTGCTTTTGCAGGACACGCAGACTGACATTAAAATCATTCATCAGCATGTGCAAAACTCCTTTCAGAACCTGAAATTTCTGGTCTTCCCTTACTTAAACTTTGGGTAGAATCTAAGTGAGAGGTAGATAGCAAGCTGGCAGGCTGGAATTAAAATAACCTTTCATCCAATGAGTAATGACAGCGTGTAATGGGAAAGGCAAGAGTTTTCCATAGGAACCTGAAGCACAGCCCACTCAAAAGACCACAAAAACATTTTACCAGGTTCTGGATCAGCCCAGGGCATTGCAAGAAGAAGAACATGAGCACTGGCCCCTGTGCATGCTGTGTTTTGACATGGCCTGGGGCATCTGAGTGGCAGCTGAATCCCATCACAGTTCTGAGCCCTGCTGGGGGTGATGCTCTCAGGGACTGCTACTGAGCTGGCCAAATCCCCAGCTGCCAGCCTGAGTCTGCTGGGGAAATTTGGTTTATGCCAGTTAAAATTTGTCCCCAGGGTATAAAAGCTAGAAATATGAGCTTCAGAATACCTTGTAATAAGGCTTAGAATACCTCTTAATGAAAAAATCCCCTTTAGCTTCTGAGAAGAAGGGACCAAGTAGACCACCCTGCTAACACCTGCCCTCTGGTACCCTTTGGAAAAGGATGTTGCTCTCTCATTCAAGTAGGATAAGTAGAGGAGACGAATATCAGCTCAAAGATATTTTCAGGCTGGTTTGGCCAGGCAGAAAGTCAAACCCTCTTGCTCTGTATTTGTACAGCACCTAGCACAGTGAAGTCCAGGCCCATTGCTGGAGGGACTTCTACACTACAAACAACAAGTACATAATGCATCTGCTAGAGAGCTCACAAACCTTTCATGTTATTTATGTACTAATCTGAACAGCGTGGGCCAGATTTTGATCTTAGTTATTCTGGAGCAAATGAGATACGGGTTTGGCCTTACATCCACAAGATCTATACTCAATCAGTGTTTCTAATGTGCTCATCATGGAAATATCTTGGCATTGTGTGGCTGGCCCATTTCAGTGTGACTAGAATAGCAAAGCATTATATTAAGCAAACAGAACAGTTTGATTTATAGATTTGTGGTAAGAATAGTTCAGTTTTCCAGGGTGTTCAATTTAATTAACATTCTCCAGGGAAAAAACTGCTATTGTTTCCCTAACCACATGCCTTCCAATACAAAATAAACTCTTGCTGGTGTGTATGTGCTGCTTAATTATCCTAAATGGTTCCTTTTGAAAGTTGTCTATTGACCTGCTTCTACACTTCACAAGTGGAGCATATTCTATTCACTCAGGAGTGTGTGTCTACCTGCACTTAGCAAGAAGGAGATACCAGATGAATTTTAACACTGCTAAACAAGAATACAACCTGCTGCATGCAGCATTCCCAAGTGGTATGTGTGGATAAGGCTGCAAGGAGAATTTATAAAGCCAAGTAAATTACACACAGTACCTGCAAGTCCTAATTCCAGCCACGGTTAGATGCTTGCAGATGTCTGGGGGAAAATCTACAGCGAGGGGCTGTGCCTGGGTGCCTCTAGAGCACAAAGCAGAGGGGACAGTCTATCTGTTCAGTCCACTAGAGACCTAATTGTCCTGTCAATATCCACTTTGAGCTACTCAATGGGTTTGATATGCTGGTTTGTGGATGGGTGAGCTGCAGGAAAAGCAGGTCCCAGGTGCTCAGGTCCCCCCTTGCTCATGAAGCTGAATAAATCACACTCTCTTTTCTACCAATGTGATGTCTGACCCATGGACTCCATCTTCCAGGCACTCTTCTTGCTTTTCAAGAGTGCTGGGATTCAGAAGGAGATGGTGGAACTGTCTTGACTCCACTCATTCCAGCAGTTAAGTGGAAACAGAGCTGGGCCCAGTGAGCATTGCAGTGTGGGCTGACAGGAGGGCAAGTTTTCTTGAAGTTGAGTCAGTAGTGAGAGCTGGCTGTAGCCGGCTCTGACTGAACACAATAAACAATTCCACTTGCAACATGCTGTACTATTTAAGGGCTCAAAGATGCCAGTGGGAGTTTTGCCTGAATAGCAGGCAAATAGCAGGTCCTTATTCTCTATCATGTCTCATGAAATATCGCAGCCCCACATGTGTTGCAGAGGCAGATCCTGAAGTGGTGGTGATATGAGGGAGCTGGGGAGGCAAGCAGTGCAGCGGGGCAGTGCTGCTGTCTCCCCACTGCTGGGGGCTGCTCTCCCTCTGGCTGGAGAGTTCCCATCCGCTGCAGGGCCGTACAGAAGATGCTCTATGGACAGTGCTGCATGGGCCAGGGAAGTGACACAACTATGCCCTGGAAACTGTGGATGCCATGACTGCAACAATTCCCCTTGGATTTAACATCTCTTCCACTGTCCCTCCATCAGTTTTGCTTTCTTATGTCATCATTCCCTTTTGTTCCTCTTCTGTGTAAAACAAGGGACTCAAATTTTTAGGGGAGGGTTAGAAATAATTTTCTCTTCTGTGCAATGTGCAAGCAAATTATTGCATGGTCTCAGAAGACAAGCTTTGCTGATGCAAACATAAAGCAACAGGTTAAAACATATTCACATGTTCATTCATGAGTGGTTTAAAAAAAATAAACCTTGTCAAAACAAGTGGCAGATTTCCTCCTAATATTATTGTACATAGTTTTCATAAACGTAGAGGCAGCTCCTCTGAGAAGCATATTTCAAACACATCTAAATTGTATTAAGAGTCAGGGCCCAATTTGGTCACAAGCTGTGAGACATCAAGGGTTCTTTTAATGAAGAATTCACGCTGGAAAAATGTATGTCACAAGACATATGAATAGATGCCTCCATGATTACTAACCCTTTGCTCCCTGTGTATTGATTTATGGCTGAATACAAATCCACAGAAAGTGATTCAGATGAAGTCCTTGACTCCAGATAGCCATTTGGGTCTCTTTGCTAGTACATAGCACTCCGAAACAAAGCGGCATCAGCAAAGATGCCTGAGGTTGGATTTGAATTTTGCTCTAGTTGACTGATACTATTTATACCCTGGACTAATCAGAACCAGGGCTGTTTCATCATGCTAAATGTCAGGAAAAATATATCATGTGCATCAAGGGAGAAATCTTGGCCCCACTGAAGTAAATGGCAAAACTCCCATTGATTTCATTTGGGCCAGGATTTCACCCTGAATAAAAACTCATGTTTTATACACAGTTTAAATGGCAATGGCTTTATCTGCCAGTGTTTTTAAGAATTGTTTTGGAGAAAAATATATTACTGAAATGCAGTTATGTATTTATTTAGCCTTTAAAGAGCAACCAGCATTGTCATGAGCAGTGCAATGGCATTTTAGTGCAATACCTCAAGGCTGAAGTTGTGTCGTATGCAATTGGGCAACCCTCAGAAGACGTAACTGAATGGGATTCAGTGTCTTCAAACACATTAGTTTCACTAATGAGCTCCTGGGTTTGCATCTGGATGATCCATGTGTGGATGTTTTCCCTTCTGGATGACGTAATAGCTCACCAGGACTCCAGTGCAGCGGATGTAACATATTTGATTTGATGAGCCTCATGTTGGACATGAGATGGGGCTTGCAATTCTCTCTCTGTCTTGCTCCCACACTAATTGAAGACAGCCTCGTGGCCTGCCAAGGCTCATTGAGCTAAAGCAGCCATGGAAAAGACCTGCTGTCTTTGATACTGCACAGGAGGTGGACAGGTATGACTGCAGGCTTTGAGCATCATCAGAAAGGTTTGGTTAAGCCCTCAGCTCTAGACTTATTCTTTGTTTAAATCAAAGGATTCTTGTCTTTCGTTGTTAGCATTGCAAATGAGTGAAGTAGTAGAATTTATAAAGTTCCATATTTGTAGAAGTCAAATTCATCTGAGACAATCCACCAGCAGAAAAAATAGGCTTGTTTTCACTGGCTAATTAGTTCATGGTGCATATTTCTTCAGCTGTGTACTCAATACTTCAAAAAGTATCTTGGGATCAAGAAACTAGCTTTGCACGTCAGTCAAAAGAAGGGCCAGTGGAAAAAAACCCAAACAAACCAAACCCAACAAAACCCATATGTGAACAACATTCAGTGACTGGAAAGCATCATGATCCTGCTTAAAGGTGTTTTGAAAAGATATATTGCAGTCAGAGAATCATGGAATGGTCCAGGCTGGAAGAGATCTCCAAAGCTCATCCAGTCCAACCTCCCCACAGTCAGCAGGGACATCCTCAACTAGATCAGGCTGCCCAGGGCCTCGTTGAGTCTTACCTCACCCTGAATATCTCCAGGGATGGAGCCTCAACCACCTCCCTGGCCAACCTGTTCCACTACCCTCATAGTGAAGAACTTGTTCCTGATATCCAATCTAAATCTGCCCTTCTCTAGTTTGAAACCATTGCCCCTTTGCAGAGCTTTGCAAACAGTTTCTCCCCGTCCCTCCTGTAGGCTCCCTTCAGGTACTGGCAGGCTGCTATTAGGTCTCCCCTGGAGCCTCCTCTTCTCCATGCTGAACACCCCCAGCTCCCTCAGCCTGTTGTCGTAGCAGAGGTGCTCCAACCCCCTGATCATTTTCATGTCCCTCCTCTGGACCCTCTCCATCAGGTCCATGTCCTTCCTATATTGAGGGCTCCAGACCTGGACACAGTATTCCAGGTGAGGTCTCACCAGAGTAAAGTAGTCCATGGACCTCACTTTTTCTAACCAAAACCATAAATCAGGTGAACAAAATTTTCCCCCATTTTGACCAGGACTACTAAAACTGATTATTTTTTCACAGTTTTGTCTGCAAACCACACTATGGCATCACTTCAGCACTAACTGCCTGTCTCACAAGGACACCACCAGTTCCTGAATATCCTTGGGTTTCCTGTGGGTTTAGAATGGGTCCCTTCCAAGTACTCTCTTAGTCTGATCTTGTTTAAATTATGCGAAAGGACAAAATTATAGCCTTTGATGCTATGTTGCGAAAACATTTAATCTATTTTGTTTTTAGCTTTCCTTTGACTGGGACAAGAAACACAGCATGGGAAAAATAGGCAAATCATGACTTATGGGTGAGTGGCTAGTCACATTTGGAGTTAATTTGTTTTCCAAACATTTGTACTTCCTAAGAAAGAGTTTCTCCAAAGGAAGAGCTCCTGGCTGTGGATATAGTACTGGTCAGAGAAGAGGAAAACATGACATTTGATGTTGCCACCTGAATTATGGTCCTGGACAATTAGCTTTAACAAGACAGAGTTAGAGTTCTGGTCTGAAATGCACTGAGGAGAGGAAAATATTAAAGAACAAAGAAACCTCTAGTCTCAAAGGACCAGGGAGAAGAATTTCAGACTATCTTGGTGAATCAGTATAACCACAGCTAGATGGAGTGACAAAAATAGGATAGCTCTGGCTCTGAGGATTGGTGTCATGATTAAAAAAAAAAAGCAAACAAACAAACAAACAAAAAAATCCTTTCACTTCTAGACAACTAACTTGACTTCATGAACCAGTTAGTCATAATCATCTGATAGTTATTGAACATGTCCTCTCTGGAACAAACTGGTGGTCTCAATACCAGCTTTAGGAGACATGTGACAGTATCCAAACAAAGCAACAACTTTCTGCTTGGCATTATTGTCAGCCATCTCCATAGGAAAGCCAAAGGACTGATGGAGCCAACTATTAATAACAGTAAAAAAATCCCAACAATAGTTAATGTTACTTATTGTTGTTATTAATTCACATGAGGAAATTGTACAACTGTCTGAGGATGGCAGCAATTATACAGCCAAATGGGATTCCTGTAAAGCAGGGCTGAGATACAGGATGCAAGCTGTGGCTGGATTAGGGAAGCATCTGTGACTGCTGCTAACTTGACTAAGAGAGCAGGGGTTGAACCAGGGTTGGCAGTGCTGTAGAGCTGAAAGCACTGGCTACTATTGCATGAACCAAGAGACCCATGGGCTGGTCCTGCCTCCTGGTTTGCAGCTCAAAGCCCTTTTGCATAGTGACTCCTCCAGAGGAAGACACACCAGTGAGGGAACTGATGTCTTTCCCAAGCAAAAGTGTGAGTTGAGCTGAGGCTGAGCAAACACTGCGTAGCGTGCAGTGGTGACAGCTCCCCTCCTCTGCTCTGGCCCTGCCAGGGATAACACACCCTCACCAGGGAGCTACCTTTGCATCAGGTCTGTCTTTGCTTTCCTGTCTTCTCTGGATGCTGCCCAGATGCTGTCCCTGGAGGTGTTTAAGAAGGGACTGGATGAGGCACTTAGTGCTATGGTCTAGTTGATTACATAGGGTTGGGTGATTGGTTGGACTTGATGACCTTGGAGGTCTCTTCCAACCCGGCTGATTCTGTGATTCTGTGAGCAGAATGAAACTACTACAAAGTGCATCACTCCTAACTTCCCTGTGATCACCAATGTTTAAAAAGAGGACTGTCACCAAATCCGTGATAAGGGTTGGAACACAACAGTTCATCATTCTTATATTTGCCCTAAAGGTGGCAATTTAAATGAGTTTAATGATTCTGTGCTGATTTATGGTGGCTAAATTAATGTAATAAAACTTCCCAGACCCTTTTCATGTGCATTATTGATAAAACCACTCACTAAAAGAAATGTGAAAATCTGTCTTTGTCAGCTTTAACACTTGGTGGGGGCATCTGTTTTTTATTGAATAAGATGACTGAAATGAGTGTAACTACAAAAAAACTCAAAGAGCCAAATGTGTACATATCATTGTGCAAAAATGGAGGTTTCATCACTCACTGATAATCAGCCCTGATTTATTTGAACAGGCTTCCAGGGTCTGGCTTCACATCTCACCTAGGACTTGAGTTCAGCAGGAGTTTTTCCTTAGTCAGGGTCTTCAAGATCTGACCCAGACACATCCATTTGCAACAACATTCACTGGAAGAGGCTTTGTATGTTGTAACAGCAGAGTGAACCAGAAGAATTTAAGTTTTCATTTACTCACAGTCTCCTGGCCATGAGCAGGCAGTGTGAGCTTGCAGCACAGAAGCCAAATCACATCCTGGGCTGCATCAAAAGATTCATTGCCAGCAGGTCCAGAGAGGTGATTCTGCCACTTTACACCACTCTGGTGAGACCTCACCTGGAATACTGTATATAGGTTTAGAGCCCTCAATATGGGAAGGACATGGACCTGATGGAGAGGGTCCAGAGCAGGGCCACAAAAATGATTAGGGGGTTGGAGCACCTCTGCTACAAGGACAGGCTGAGGGAGCTGGGGGTGTTCAGCCTGGAGAAAAAGAGCATCCAGGGAGACCTGATAGCAGCCTGCCAGTACTTGAAGGGAGCCTGCAGGAAGGATGGGGAGAGACTGTTTGCAAAGGCCTGCAGTGATATGATGAGGGCTAACGGTTTCAAACTAGAGAAGGGCAGATTTAGATTGGATGTTAGGAACAAGTTCTTTACCATGAGGGTGGTGGAACACTGGAACAGCTTGGCCAGGGAGGTGGTTGAGGCCTCTTCCCTGGAGATATTCAAGAGGCTTGACAAGGCTCTGGGGAACCTGATCTAGTTGAGGATGTCCCTGCTGATGACGGTGAGGAGGTCAGACTGGATGAGCTTTGGAGGTCTCTTCCAGTCTGGACCATTCTATGATTCTGTGTTATAACATACCTTTAGGACATTTAATGAATATGAATATTTCTTGCACTATCTTATGACAAAATGGGCTGGTTATAGAATGACATCATTTATGGATACGGAAAAACTACTTTTTATCGTATATTGTCTGTAAAAAATTGCATAAAGGATGAAGGAATGAAGATATCTGAAAACAAGAGTATTCAGTGAATCATTCAGCACCAAGGAAATACAGTGTGCAGGAAAAGAGCCTCTGGAGAATGGTTTGGTAGTTAGCATTGCTAAGAACACGGTGAGAAGCTGGCTGGAGTGGTGCTTGTGGTCATGAAGGACTTGGAAGAGATGCTGCATTTACTATGTGCCTGTGAGTTTATTACCAACACACAAATAGGACACCACAACTGTGAAGTAAATGATCTCTGGGTGTGAATGGTGGTGGAACACTTACAGTCCAAACCCGAGCAAATCCAGCTGGTTACTTCCTCGGATATCAAGATTCCCAGAAAAAGAACTCAGTGCAGTTATGTTGTGCCAAGTAGGGATCAGATTTAAAGCATGGGCAGGTAAGGGCAGTGCAAATAAGACTGCTTCCCCTTTGTCCCTGGCACAGCACTCCAGGGTGTGCTGCAGCTTAAGCTGAGACTTTGCTATTTCATTGATTTCCTTTTGCTCTCCTGCACAGTCACTGGCATTTCCTGTAGAGTGATGGAAGACATCAGCAACTTTCTGGCATAAACCCACCTGAATGCCCAACAACATGAGCTGAATGTTCCTCTGGAACAATTTCTTGGTGTAATCTGCACAGAATTGTGCTGACTTTGCACTCATGAATAGCAAGGCAATCATAACAGTGGAAGGAGGGCAACCTTCATGCCAGATTCATTAGTCAGGCCATGGCAGGAACATCATCTCTGGGTGCTGCAGTGACAGCTGTTCACCCTCTCAAGGCAGGGCTGGAAGCCTGGGCCAGTCATTAAGACATTAAATTAGGTTGTGCCCCTCAATGATTCCCCAGCTATTCCAGCAGCTTTTCCTAATGATGTTTCCAGTTCTGCTTTAATGTGCAGTATCACAGTTGTATGGCTGTGGAACGTAATAGGGTTAGATCCTAAGGAATTTTGCACTTGCAGCCTTCAATGAGCCTTGGGGGAGTTATCCAGGCTCAGAAGACATTCATCAGGTCCTTACTCCAAACAAATTCTCTACCATCTGCCTCATTCCACACCCTCTGAAGTCAGTGGGAATCCAACCAGATAATTCAAGGGAAATTGGCCCAGGACTCACCTGAAAATGCACCTGTTCCTTACCACATATAGTGATAAGCTGCAAAGGTTTGTTTTTTAATTGGACACTTAATACCAGCTTTGGCAGGTGATTAAACTGTGATTTACTTCCAAGGGAGATAAGAAGTACAATTCTAAGGAATTCTGGAGAGGTGGTTTAACAGCAAGGTAATTATATAGAGACATTTTTGGAAGAACTCAGGCAAGTTAAGGGAGAATCAGACATAAATAAGGGAGTCGTTTTTCTTCCTACACTCAGAAGACTACAGGAGATCAGAAAAAAAATTAAAAAAAAAATAGAGCAGTGTCTAAGTAGTTAGAAAAGAAGATTCTGAGTGGACACAAAAATTGCCTAAGCAATATTTGATAAGGAGCCAAGCAGGAATGTGTTTCCACTCCAGCTGAAACAGAAGTGGCCGGTGCTATCGGAGCATCGATGTGTGCAAATCAAACAGTACAGCTGAGCTATCACCCTTGGGTAAAATAAAGGGGCATGAAGTAGGGACTTGCCAGTCATTGAGACCTTTATTAATAACAACTGCAGCTTAAAGAGCATGGGTTCTAGTGCTTGCACACAGGAAGCTGCAGCACTCCAGCCAGAAAGCAAACATTTCGGTGCCTGTAAAGCAAGATTGTATTTCAGAGGGGAAAAAACAAAAGAGAAAAAAAAAAAAGAAAAAAATTGAAAATAAATTAAGATTAGATGACCACAATGAGATCTGGGATACTAATAAATTTTTTTCCCCCCATAATAAATTCTGCAACTGGTATTGTGGCAAATATACAATGGGGAGAGGGAACAACAGTTTAGGCTCATCAAAAATTAATTTCATCTGCCACACTTGCCTGGCTTCACAACAAGTTTTGGGTGTTTTGCAAGGACAAATTAATCTTTTCTTTTTTTTTTCAACTGTATGCCTCTGTTTGAATGAGAGAGGTTATTCAAAGCTTGCTTGTGTTAATGTCAAGCATAGCACTCCATGCAGAAAGTACTGGAGTTTGGGGTAACTCTATGAAGACAAAGATAGAGACCAGAAACCTTCATCCTCAGCATTCATGTATGGACTCTATGTACTGCTGTGTGTATAGATAAAAGTGGCTGAATATGGCTACTGGTTTGGGCTACACTTTCCCCTCTGAACCTTCCTATTCATTTGTTCTGCTTGTGTTTCCACAAATCCAACAGGAAAGCTCTGCTCTGGGTGGATGATGTCCTTCTCCCCCTTCAGCACCAGCTGATAATGAAAGGCAGTGATCTTGAGCCCATCCTCTCAACCCACCTCTGTCATGTAGGTGTCACACCAGAGCTCACAGGCAGTATAAAGTGTCTCACCAGTCTGTGACACCCTGGTACCACTTCAAGCAATTCCTTTGTCACCCTGTGGTCTGACAGGTTGCCTGGTAATTGGATCATTTCTACCTTGTTTTTTTCCCAATGTGTTGCTAAGGTGGCGTTCAGCTGGGCCACAAGGTACAGGCAGCCTCAGATACAACACAGAGAGGTTTTCTGCTTGTCTGCTGGTAGCACTGAGTCAAGCATTTTTCACCTGAGAGGTAAATATGTTATCTTAGACCTTTCCTTGGGAATACTGAAAGGAGCAGCATCCTGTGTGTTTTGTGTAACTAGGTCAAAAGCTGTAGTAATTATATAATAAAGGCTTGGGAAGGCAGTATTTCAGAACAAGGTGTTTCAAGGCAACTGCTTCAGTCATAGGAATGACAATGGTATTTATTGCAGGAAATCCCTTGCAAGAAAAATATCTGCCTGTTGCAGACAGCAATAAAGTAAAAATTTTGCCTTAAGCATTCTTTTTTTCCTAAGGCAGATCAGTACATATCTGAGCTGCAGAAACATCACAATTCCTGTAACTAGGAAGAATTTACAGTTCTACAAAAACATTGTCAACAATGTGGATAGGTGCTTTAGAGATAAGTAGGCATTTACCAAAGATTTATGGATTGCAGTATTCTGTGACATCATAAAATGTGGGAAATCTGATCAGCAACAGACTCTTCTTAAACTATTAGGCTGTGCCATACATCATTCCTGAGGTTATTCCCTTGAAAGGCCTTGGAAAAGGTGTTGTATATCATACATTGTGTAGTGAATAAAGTATTCACTACACATTGCCTAGGACCTCAGAAGTCAAAAAGGAGAACCTTGTGCTCCATTAGCAGTTGAAGTCATTACTGTTTGGTTTTCTTTTTTTTTTTTCAAAGCAAAGTAATTAGCTTGATGTTTAAAATACTTTTTCTGAATTGAAGTCATGCTCTCCACATTATGGTAATATCAGTGCTGGTAATCAACCTTAGTTCTGAGACTGGTGATTCACCATGCACTCATTACATGTGATTCTCTTGTGCATTGGTGCAACCTATTAGAAGCAAATGGAGATACATATGCTCATTTAAAATGATTTGAAGAGAAAATCAACCACACTCACCTTCTGGTTCCATGCAATCTGCTTCTGCTGTTCACTGACCTTGCTGAAGTCAGGCTTTTACTTTGGATTTCATAGATATGTAGCATGCAGTGACAATAAATGGGACACTGGCATGGTGGAGCTCATGTTAGCTGCTTTTGTAAGTTGCATTGTCCTGAAAACACTTTAGACTCAGTGATCCAAGATCAGAAAGGCCAGAAATAACAGTGGGAAAGACATAGATTAAGTACTGTAAGGAGACTGGCAGCAGCATCTCAGGAGGTGATCTATCCGTTCTTAAGTTCTTTTGTGTTTCCTCCTGCCTCCTCTCCTTTCCCTTTCTCTTTTCCAAAGGACTGGGCCTGGCTGCATTGATGTGTTGTAAAACTTCAGTGGAAATTGGGACATGGATCTCCTGGTGTAACCACAATCACCCTGGCTGGGATTATAGAATAAACTTGAACACAGAGGATTTCACCTCAACATGAGGAGAAACTTCTTTCCAGTGAGGGTGACAGAGCACTGGAACAGGCTGCCCAGGGAGGTCGTGGAGTCTCCTTCTCTGGAGNACAGCTTCTCTGGGCAGCCTTGTTCTGTGCTCCAGCACCCTTACAGGAAAGAAGTTTCTCCTTAATTCAAGTGAAATCTCCTGTGGTCTTGCTTCTGCCCATTGCCCCTTGGTCTGAGAAGAGCCCAGCCCCACTGTGGTAGTTTTAGGCTCTGCCTTTAAAATTTTTTTCACAGATCTTGAACAGAAAGTGGTAAAATGTAAACAAATCACTATTGGGTGTAAAAAGGAAAATGACAACAAGTCTAAACAATCCCACTGGAGAGATTGTGTTGTTCATTAATTGTAAATACCTCTAAATATTGCATATTTTGTACCTATCTATTGCATTCCATTGTAGATTGTAGTTTGCCTTGTAAATACAGCTTTCATTTGCTTCCAGCTGAGCTGGTCTGGCAAATTTAATGTTGAGGGGGGAATTTTCAACCCACCACACCCATCTTCATGACCTCCACCCTTTAGATATTGATAGGATCCTCTCTCAGTCTTCTCTTTTCCAGGCTAAAGAGCCCCAAGTCTCTCAGCCTCTCCTTGTAAAAGAGATGTTTTAGTCCCTTAATCATCCTTGTGGCCCTCCAGTGGACTCTCTCTAGGAGTTCCCTGTCCTTCCTAAACTGGGCAACCCAGAACTGGACACAACAGTTCAGGTGCAGCCTCACCAGGGCAGAGTAGAGGGGGAGAAGAACCTTTCTTGATCTGCTGGCCATGCTCTTCTTAAGGCACCCCAGAATGCTGTTGGCCTTCCTGCCCAAGAGGGCATATTGTTGGCTCAGACTGAACTTATCATCCACCAACACTCCCAGGTCCTTCTCCTCAGAGCTGCATGCCAGGCAGGTCATCCTCTAACCAATGATGATAAGGACAGGGAAGTCCAAAAGGGAATGAGGGAGGGAGTCACTGGGGAGATCGATTTTCTGTGGAGATTTCAGCCTGGTTTCTCTCTTCTTTGCAAGGAAAAGGGCATCAGGAGGAAAAGAAATGTCTTTATTGCTGGAAAACATCTGAAAAATGCAGCAGCAGAGAAACCAATTGGCACAGGGGAATTGCAGCAGCCAACGAGAATGGAGGGATTTGCATATCCAGAGTGAAGCTGCTGGGAAAGAGCTGCAAAGGGATTATGCAAATCCCAGATTGGGTGAGTGGTGGCTGATTGCCAGAGCAGGGGGATGCACACACTGCTCCCTACCTGGGCAATGATTATGCAAATGACCCACCCACAGCCAGAGAGCAGGGCAGCTGCCTGAATGAGGAAATCTCTGGCTACACATCAGTAAGCCTGCAGCATTCAGCGTGCAGGTGGCCACACTGCACTTGGTATGGACCAAGCAGAAGTGCAGGCCTCTGCCACCCCTCACACAGCTCTGTGGCATCCATCTAACATTTGGCAGCTGGGGTGGCAACTGAATATCACTGTCAAGTAGAAGTGAATATTTAGATGGCCATTTGCATCTACTGTGAGTCTGACCTCAAAAGGACAAGAAAATGAGAGCTGGGATGAAAAAGCTTCTCCATGCTGCCTACAGTTTTCTCATCCCAGGGAAATTCTGCTGTTTGTCAAAGAGGGGATCACAGAATCACAGAAATGTTCAGGTTGCAAAAGACCCTCAGGATCACCAAGTCCAACCCAGAACCCTACTCTACAAAGTTCACCCCTAAACCATAGCCCCAAGCACCACATCCAAACCTTCTTTAAACACATCCAGGGCTGGTGACTCTACCTCCTCCCTGGGCAGCACATTCCAGTCCCTGACCACTCTTGCTGTGAAAAAATGTTTCCTAATGTCCAGTCTAAACCTACCCAGTCATAGCTTGAGGCCATTCCTTGTTCTATCACTAATTACCTGTGAGAAGAGACCTGCACCAGCATCTCTACAACATCCTTTCAGGTAGTTGTAGAGAGCAATGAGGTCTCCCCTCAGCCTCCTCTTTTCCAAACTAAACAGCTTCAGCTCCTTCAGTCACTCTTCATCAGATTTATTCTCCAGGCCCTTCACAACTTCCTTGCCCTCTGCACTGGCTCCAGCACCTCCACATCTCTCTTGTATTGAGGTGCCCAAAACTGGACACAACACTCCAGGTGTGGCCTCCCCAGAGTTGATACAATCCCCTCCCTGCTCCTGCTGGACACAGCATTTCTAATCCCAGCCAGGATGCCTTTGGCTTTCTTGGCCACCTGGGCACAGTGCTGGCTCCTCTTCAGTTGCTTGTCCATTAACACCCCCAGGTCCCTTACTGCCAGACAGCTTTCCAGCCACACTGCCCCAAGCCTGCAGCATTGCTTGGGGTTGTTGTGACCCAAGTGCAGGACTTAGCATTTGGCCTTGCTGAAGCTCATCCCATTAACATTGGCCATGGATCCAATCCATCCAAGTCCCTCTGCAGAGCCTCCCTACCCTCATGAGGATCAACATTCCCACCTAAGGGATGCACCTGCACAGCAGGTGAGCTTGACCCTTGACCCTATGCCTGGGAAAGATCTGGTGCCATTAAAAGTTCTGATGTTTAGTAGTTATCCCATGCTTTTTGGGGGGTTTTCATTGACATCTAGATTTGTAAGAATAGAAGGACATTGCCTTGGCATGCTTACAATCAACATTTAATAGTCAGGGGTTCCTTTTATGTTTGTTTTGTTGTGCACAATGATGTGCCTATGTGTGTGTGCAATCCGGCTTTGCTCCTTGAGCCCAGCATAATCCTATTTCACTCTCATTTGATTTTACTCTGAACAGTTTTGAACATTTTCAGGAGTTCTCACAAAAGGAATAGCATCCCCGTGGTCACCTCTGTAATTCTCACTGCAGAAAAGGTTGGAAATCCTGGAAAATACACTAATTATATTGTACAACTAATTGCAGGGTGGCATTGCCACTCTGCAGTTTCCATAGCTTGCTGGCAGAGAGATGGTTCAGGTTCTGAGGTGATGGAGCCAACCTGAAACCAGAATATAACTTAAATAGTAGCTGGATATATTGGAAGAAAAAAAAAAAAGAGGAAATTGTCCATCTCTTGTTGTGGCACAAGATAAGATCTCATTGAACTCATTGGCAATGAGCTCAAATGCATGGTGACTGTCATAGGAATCAGTTCCTCAGTATAGGGAGGACTTGGAGGACCACAAAAATGATCAGGGGGTTGGAGTACCTCTGCTATGACAACAGGGTGAGGGAGTAGGGGGTGTTCAGCCTGGAGAAGAGGAGGCTGCAGGGAGACCTAATAGCAGCCTGCCAGTACCTGAAGGGGGCTACAAGAAGAAGGAGGAAAGTCTGTTTGCAAAGGCCTGCAGTGATAGGATGAGGGGAAATGGCTTCAAACTAGAGAAGGGCAGATTTAGATTGGATATCAGGAAGAAGTTCTTCACTATAAGGGTGGTGGAACACTGGAACAGGTTGGCCAGGGAGGCGGTTGAGGCTCCTTCCCTGGAGATATTCAAGGTGAGGCTCAATGAGGTCCTGGGCAGCCTGATCTAGTTGAGCATATCCCTGCTGACTGCAGGGAGGTCAGACTGGATGACCTTTGGGGGTCCCTCCCAGCCTGGACCATTCTATGATTCCATACCAGGACTATAAGCCAGGTGCATAGTAAAGCCCCTACTAGTGAGGAAAAGAATCAAAAAACCTTCATGAACTTTTCCACACTGAATTTTCTCCCTAATTATTCCCCTGGGTGGGCAGAATCTGCTTCTGTACGTAGCAGGTTATTGGTGATATTGACAAATGTTGTTAGTCCTTGGGGACCAATTAAATTTAACAGAGGCTCCACTGAAAATCAATGAATGAGGCCAAATATTATTCCAGTAAAAATCAGTGAGTGGGAAAAAGAAAGGGGCAATATATAAACATATGAGGCAGAAAGGGAAACCCAAATGTGGTCTGTAGGTGGCAGAGGGTGCAGCAGCCTGGCTGGGGGAAGACCAAGATTCATTACCTGCCCACTGGCCAAAGGTGGATTTTTGAAGCCCAAGGGTGTGGGGAGTAGGAGCTTACAGGGGATGTTTCCTGATTAAAACTCTGCTGGGTTTTTAATAAGCTAAGAAACCTTTGAAGAATAATAAATTACAATAATTGATAATTCCTAAAATACTTCCAGCCTGTTTTTATGGAGGTATAGAAGAAACATTACTTCAATAACTTGTATCAGGCACAGCAGTTCTTCAGTGAAGAAGCAAGAGTTGAAGAAAAATGGATGTCAGTTGTGCTTCCTTTGTGAATTCACTTTCCAGAGGAATTGCCACCTCAAATGTTATTTAAACACATGGCCACATAGATGAAAATGCATTATCTACTGATATCAGAGGTGGTTAAAACAGTCTGCATTTCTGAAAGCCT
The DNA here is from genome assembly GCA_013399975.1 of Indicator maculatus. Lineage (NCBI taxonomy): Eukaryota > Metazoa > Chordata > Aves > Piciformes > Indicatoridae > Indicator > Indicator maculatus. Next base: position 1,389,492 of record VXBD01003071.1, read on the forward strand.
AAGTGAGATTTCCAACAGACAGGTTGCTCAGGGAGGTGGTAGAAGCCTCATCCCTGGAGGTTTTTGCAGCCAGGCTGGATGTGGCTCTGAGCAACCTGATCTAGTGTGAGGTGTCCCTGCCCATGGCAGGGGGGTTGGAACTGACTGATCCTTGAGGTCCCTTCCAACCCTGACAATTCTGTAATTCTGAATATTTACTTAAATAGTTAATTCCCTCCTCTTTTAAAAAAGTTTTCTTCACTGATTTCTTTTTTGATTTTTTTTTTTTATTACAAAGTGAAAGAAAAACCCAAAAAGGCCTCAGAAACAGTGAAAAGAATCCCAGCCAGTAAAGGGGAAGAAAAACCAAATCCTAATGCCAAGCATAAAAAAAATCTATTTTTCATGGAATATTTTCATAGGAAAAAAAAATAAATTGTGAGAACTTAAAAATGAACCAACCAAATAAACCAGATTCAGACAATTCAAAAGTGGAGGTATTTGGAAACATGGACTACATGCCTGCTTAATCTGTGCTGTTATGAGACCATTTTCTCTGCTGCTGAAATCCACCTATGTTTGGGCTGAAATGAGTTCTGCAAGTCTAACCACCTGCAGCACTGCTAGGTGATGCCTAAGGACAGAATATTGAGGGCAATTATAAAGGCAGGAGAAAGTTTTCCCAGACTGATTATTTTTCTGAGGCCAGAGTAAGACTATGACTTATCTTCTCTAAGAGATATCAAGTGATTTTTTTTTTTTTTATATAGGCCTTGCTAAGAGGTAAAACTAAGTATTGGGCAGGGAAAGGAGGTGGGAAATCTTCTAAGCAGTTTTTTAGAAGTGCTTGCAACAGCCCTTTTGTGTCAGCAAACCTGCTTCAGTTTCCTTTTGGTGTTTTCTTCACAGTGGAGAATTATTCAACAATCCCATTGAGGAACTTCATCCCTTATACCTCCTGGATCTTGCTGACCATCCTGTCTCTGGGTTTGACCCACAGTCTGAGGATCCTGTGGGCTGCACAGATTAGATCAAATTTCCTCTCCTTCACTCACAGTTTTTTATCTAATGACTGTGATTCCATCCTGCCTTTGTCCTGGCTAGCATGCAAGCAAGTGGAGACCAACCAAGAGGAGAGGAAGCTCTGCTCTGAAGACAGATTTCAGCCTGTCCTGACACAGTTCTGCTGTGGGATTTGGTGTGTTCAGCTAGGGAGCCTGAGATGACATTACTGGTATTAAGACTTTGTCTTACAAATGTGGTTACATATTTCAGTTGCATCCTGAGGGGAAAAAAACCCCAACCAACCAACCAAACCCCCCTACTCATTACAGACTTGTTAAAATCCAGTTTAAATATACTGCTATCATAAAATACACCATGAGTGCTGTGGCCTTAGACAACCAATACAGACCCCAGAAGATCAGGAAGAGACAAAAAGATGGAGATATCCTAGGACATCCTCTTGACTTTTCCTTCCAGTTGTCCTGCAAGAGTAGATGACATCTGGGTGGGCAATCTAGTTTCTGGATCAAGCAATCTGAGAACTCTGTAAATGTCCTATGCACCTCTCCAAGGTTACACTACCCTAATCAGAAAAGTCAAATGATTTCTATCCTCTCCCCTCACACTGCAACTCTAACTGTGGTGCTGCGCCACATCAGTATCTCTCCCCTGGCTTGAGCTTCCCCCAGACTGAGCAGGGAAAGCTCAGCCTGCTGTTTCTCAAGGCACTGTGGAAGGTGTTGGCTACCAGCCTGCTGTGGAGTTGCTACAGGATTTTGAGGACCTGCCGTGGAACTGGGCTGGCCTTGCTGACCTGGGGGGGAGTTCTTCTACAACATAGAATTATGCAGTGTGTAGAAAGGTTAATCTGTGGTGATGGGGAAGGCTTCACCTATTCCATGCTATATGGAGGAGTGGTGGACAGGAAGAATTTTTAAAGGGTGTTCCAGTCTAAATAATTTGACTTTGTCACCATGAAAGGTTAATAAGCTTGAGGCAAAAGCCAGATGTTTCATTTCTTGCAGAACTTGCTTTCTAGCTGGTTTTATGTAGAATAGAAGTATTTTTCTTCTTTTTCTCAGGCTTTGTCTATAACTGCCAGACTGTAAAGCTGTGTAAGCAGCAGCTATCAATGAAGCATTCAGTCTTGTCACTTTGCAAGGAATTAAAGAGAGAATGTCAGCCCCAATGCAAGAGAGATGTCATGGAAAGACGAAAAGACCACAAGAGAATTGAGCTGTGCTACAGAGCCTTCCCCTCTGGTCATACTCCAGCTCCTGCCCCTCCTGTGTTTGGTAATGAATAAAATTTGTGATGAGTCAATGCTGCTTCATCACCTGTGAAATTATTTATATACCAGAACATCACAGACAAGTGGTGCTCTGTCTCAGCTGGTGATTGCTGTTCGGCTTCTCATGGGCAGGTGTCCCAGTTCCATAAACCACCACAAAAATTGACATTAATTGGCACCCTTGTTGCAATCTCAAAGGGGAGGCTAAAGATTTAATGGGCATTGAGAGTGAATTATTCCCATATGCCTCCAGGTGGTCCCTCTAGAGCTGTGCTGAGACTTACAGGCAGGCCACTGCTACAAGTCTGAACGGCCACCACTTGTGGTGGCTCTGCTTTATTGATACTTTTAAAGGGGACAAAGGCAAAAGGGAGACATAAGAAAACTGGAATAACAGGAGAAGTAAAAAACTAGGAATAACAGGGGAAGTAAAAAACCAGGAATAACAGGGGAAGCAAAAAACCAGCATGCTGCTTCTCAAGGGCACTTTGGAACTGAAACAAATATTGCTTCCTAGGTGAATGTGAGGCAAAATGGGTGAATTTTTCACTTAAATAAATTGGTGACTATTTTGACTTCATGGAGGTAACCAGCCCATGGCAATGTACACTTAATAGCAAATGCTGCCTTTGTTTGAGAGCTGAATGATTTCACCCCTCACTTACTGATCACCTTAAATGGGTAAATGTTAAATATCTATATAATTTTTTAGACAGGACCTGTTTACAATCAAAGTAACAAAACAGCCCACAAAGAAACAGTCCAGTTCTGAAACTTCCTGGTTCATTTTCCTTTGCACTTATCATGATTTATCCAAAGTGTAGCAGGCAAGGTTTGTGGGCTGCAGGATTTCAGAAATAATGAAAGAATGCTTTGGAAATATGTCATTTCTTCACACTTATAACTCAACAGCTCAGGAGGCAATTTTTTTTTCCTCCCCCAGTGCTAACTACTCTCATGTTAGCTACCTATTTTTATGGCCAAACCAATTTATTTTCAGATTGGCTACAACAGCAAAGCATCACATGATTGTCTGGCTATAAAATATGTGAAGCATTGCACTACTGGGGCTCATTAGCAAAACCAGAGATGCTTTTTAGTAATCCATAAGGTGCTACTTGTTAATGAATGCTGCAAATTGTTCCGCTGACTACCTAAAGATTAATAAGAGAGATGTCTGCTGCAACAAACAAGTCTCAAATCTCTGGAGAAAACTAGAGAAAGTGGATAATAACTGGAAGAAGAACACAACAGACATTCTTATGTTTGCAGGTTTGATACTATCAGCTAAGTGGTTTGTATGTCTGTTGTAAACAGACTCCTCTTGGAGTAAGCTTCTGGCCTAAAGACTTTGACTTGCAGCTTAGCCAGTGGGTGGGAAGTGAAAACTCACCGGTTTAATGCTGCCTAATTTCAGCATCTTTGTAAGACTTGAAACCTTACAGGAGTTCAATGAGCTCTGAAGATGACTGTCCACCTGTTTCAAAGGGACCTGAAGATGGGCACTGTATTTAGGTGCCTGTGTTCTGGATGGTTGACCAGGATTCTGATAGGTTTTGGTTTAATTAAGTCTCTAGATTATTGCACCATGTTGAACTCAGCAAAGGAAGTACAGGGGATGAGCAGTGTTTAGAGATGTAATATGTTAACTGCTCTAACCATGAGAATAATTAAAAATTGAGCAAAGATCTGAGTGGCCAACAGGACTGGACATCTCATAGAATCACAGAATCACAGAACTATTGAGGCTGGAAGAGACCTCTGAGACCATCAAGTCCAGCCTATGACCTAACACCACCACATCCACCAGACCATGGCACTGAGTGCCACATCCAACCTTTCCTTAAACACATCCAGGGATGGCAACTCTACCACCTCCCTGGGCAATCCATTCCAGTGTCTAATTACCCTTTCCATGAGGAAGTGCTTCCTAACATCCAACCTAAACCTCTCCTGGTGTAGCTTCAGGCCATTCCCTCTTGTCTTGTCACAAATTGCCTGAGAGAAGAGCCAGACCCCCACCTTACTACAACTTCCCTGCAGGTAGTTGTAGAGTGTGATTAGGTCCCCCCTGAGTCTCCTCTTCTCCAGGCTGAACACCCCCATCTCCCTCAGCCTCTCCTCATAAGACTTTCCCTCCAGTCCCTTCACCAGTCTGGTTGCTCTCCTCTGGAGAGCCTCCTCTGGAGGGCCTCCAAGGCCCTTAGACTGTACCCCCAACTGTTTGTCTCTCTGAGATACACATCATACTGTTGGCCATCCTGTGCTGTTGACCAGACTCTGGAGCATGGTGTATGGTACATCATTCTCACTACCACAGGTAACATAACTCAACCAGGGTCTGTTTTGACTGGATCCATATATCACTAGAAGAATAAATGGTTCTAGAGGAGCTTATATGAGCCAGTGAGGTCAGTGATGGCTGTTGTAGACAACTATGCAAGACACAGACCTATAGGTCACACCCAGGCATATCCACAGACCACCCTCATGCACATACTGCACGAATCCCTGTGCAACACAGCCTGGTTCCCAATGTCCATCTCAGCAGGTGTAGCTTTAGCCTTTTGTGCCTCAGAAACACAGCAGGTGAATCAAGGGCTGCACAGGTACCTGAGGTCACATCAACAAGGCCAGTAGCATCCTGGCTTGTGTCAGAACTGTGGCCAGCAGGAGCAGGGAAGTGATTGTTCCTCTGTACTCAGCCCTGGTGAGGCCACACCTTGAGTACTGGGTTCAGTTTTGGGCCCCCCACTCTAAGCAAGACATTGAGGTGCTGGGGAGGGTACAGGCAAGGGCAGTGAAGCTGGTGAAGGGTTTGGAGAAGAAGGTCTTTTGAGGAGTGTCTGAGGGAACTGGGTTTGTTTAGTTTGGAGAAAAGGAGGCTCAGGGGAGACTTCATTGCTCTCTACAACTACTTGAAAGGAGGTGGTAGTGAGGTGGGGGTTGGTCTTTTCTCCCCAGTAACAAGAGATAGGGAAAGAGGAAATGGCTTCACATTGCACTGAGGGAGGTTTAGGTTGAATATTAGGAAAACTTTTTTCCTTTGAAAGAGTTGCCAGGCCCTGGTAGAAGCTGCCCAGGGAAGTGGTGGAGTGCCTGTTCCTGGATGCATCTAAAAGATGTGTAGATGTAATGTTGAGGAAACATGGTTTAGTGGTGGACTTGGCAGTGCTGGGTTAACAATCTGACTTGGTGATCCTGAAGGTCTTTTTCAGCCTAAGTGATTCTATGAACTCCACTCGACTGTGTTACTGTTTCCACGTTAGGTGAAATGCTCAGATGGTTCTAAATATCTGAGGGCTGGGGGTCAAGAGGGAGGGGACAGGCTCTGCTCACTTGCACCCTGGGGTAGGACAAGGGGCAATGGATAGAAACTACAGCACAAGAGGTTCCACCTCAACATGAGGGTCACAGAGCACTGGAAGAGGCTGCCCAGGGAGGTTGTGGAGTCTCCTTCTCTGGAGACTTTCAAGACCCATCTGAATGTGTTCCTGTGTGACCTGTGCTAGATTCTCTGGTCCTGCTCCAGCAGGGAGGTTGGACTTGATGACCTTTGAAGGTCCCTTCCAAATCTAACATCCTATGATCCTATGACCCTGAAAAATGAACCACCCCAAAGAGAGGAAGACCAGGACACCATGGAGCTCTCTGCCTGTCTTTTGGATTTAATCAAATTGTCTTCCATGGGGTGTAGTTGCTTAGAAACGTTTTGTTAAGGTGCATCATCTCTGACTTAGGCTTGCTCTCAAGCTCACTGAATCAATGGGAGCATTCTCATCTGACTTCTTTAACCTTTGGATCAGATTTCTCCCCTGGCAAACCAAGGCCTGGGAATAGTTGAGCCCTCAGAAAGCCTGCCAGATGGCATGTAATTGTGCCAAAACCTATGATGGTTTCTGGAGAGAAGGAGGTTCTCCACAAAGAGGAACCTCATGGTTTCCTTTCACCTTCAGATGCAAGGAGGCAAATGTTACAAGGCTCCTGTGATCCTTACTGCTGCTCCACCTGCACTTCAGCAGTGATTGAAAATGCTTTGTTCGTGGTGATCCAGCACGGCACAACCACCTCAAATCGCAGACAGAATCATTCAAAGATGATGATTCATAGCTTGCCCAGGATGCAGAACAAGCAACAACAACGAAAAAAAAGGCAATTTAATTTGAACATGTGAGCACACACCAGGCCCTGCACTCCTCCAAATGGAGAAGTCCTCTATTAGTTTCTGCTTATATTAAAAAGAATTCCCAGATGGTCCTGTTTAAACAGTGTCTAAATAAACGCTTCCCCGATCATCGTTTCCTAAGTCGCTGCAGTGCCTCCAGGAACTGTGACAGGGCTGTGCTGGGCTTCCTGCATTTGCAGCTCCTGCTGATCAGAGAGATGAGTTGATTCCAAATGTGGCTTCCACATTCAGGATTGATTTTTGGTTTGGTTTTGTTATTTTGTTGGTGTTTTTTTTAGCGTTTGGTCTGCTTCCTGAGAGGGAGATGTGGAGTCTGAAGCCCTCATGATTTGTTTTTCAGGCAGTCTGAGCAAGTGGATGTAGCACTGGGTTCTTCATCTGCCACTGTGATGCTGGGTTGCCTGGAATATGTCTTATGCTGTTTTCCATGATAGGACAAGGGGCAATGGATAGAAACTCCAGCACAGGAGGTTCCACCTCAACATGAGGAGGAACTTCTTCATTGGGAGGCTCACAGAACACTGGAAGAGGCTCCCCAGAGAGGTTGTGGAGTCTCCTTCTCTGGAGATTTTCAAGATCCATCTGGATGTGTTCCTGTGCAACCTGTGCTAGATTCTCTGGTCCTGTTCTGGCAGGGGGTTGGACTTGAAGATCTCCAGAGATCCCTTCCAACCCCTAACATCCTGTGATCCATGACTTGATTTCTCTGTCAAAGCAGGGCATGAGACATAAGGCAAGATTCCCCCCTGTAAAATCCTGAAGCCTGTAGGGGAGAGGATCTCCATAACACTAGAGAGCTGCTGTGACACTGTCTCTAAATCATCATTGGGTACATACTAACGTTGTTTGCCTTGCATCTTCAGGTAGAAAAGCAGTATCATAGAATCAGAGAATCAAAGAATAGTTCCAGGTTAGAAGGGACCTCCAAATGTCATCCAGTCTGACATCCCTGCAGTCAGCAGGGACATCCCAAGGCTGACCAGTGCCTCGTCAAGCCTCACCTTGAATATCTCCAGGGAAGGGACCTCAACCACCTCCCTGGGCAACCTGTTCCAGTGTTCCACCACCCTCATAGTGAAGAACTTCTTCCTGATATCCAATCTAAATCTGCCCTTCTCTAGTTTGAAGCCATTACCCCTTGTCCTGTCACCACAGACCCTTGCAAACAGTCTCTCCCCATCCTTCCTGCAGGCTCCCTTCAGGTACTGGAAGGTCACTATTAGGTCTCCCTGGAGCCTTCTTTTCTCCAGGCTGACCACTCCCAGCTCCCTCAGCCTGTCCTTGTAGCAGAGGTGCTCCAAGCCCCTGATAATTTTAATGGCCCTCCTCTGGACCCTCTCCATCATGTCCATGTCACAGTATCACAGTCTCACAGTATATCAGAGGTTGGAAGGAACCTCAAGAGATCATCAGGTTCAACCCCCCTGCGAGAGCAGGATCACTTAGGGTAGTCTGCACAGGAATGCATCCAGGTGGGTTTGGAAAGTCTCCAGAGAAGGAGACTCCACATCCCCCCCTGGGCAGCCTGGTCCAGTGCTCTGTCAACCTCACTGGAAAGAAGTTTCTCCTCATGTTGAGGTGAAATCTTCTCTGTTCAAGTTTGAACCCCTTGTTCCTTGTCTTATCACTGTGAACCACCCAAAAGAGCCTGGCCCCCTCCACTTGACCCCCACCCCTCAGCTATTGATAGACATTGATCAGATCCCCTCTCAGTCTTCTCTTCTCCAGACTAAACAGCCCCAGGGCTCTCAGTCTCTCTTTATAGGGAAGATGCTCAAGTCCTCTAAGCATCCTCATGTCCTTCCTATATCAGATCCATTGGTTCTGACCCTGCACAGCTGATTCAAGTGACCCAGCATATCAGATGTTCCTCAACACCAGTTAAAAAATTGCAGCCTACTTTTGTTTACTAATCCTGATGAAAACTTGATTTCTAAAGGAAACTTCCCTATCCTGACAAGGCTCTAGGGAAGTGCACAGCATAAAAGACAGACTGAAGTTCAATGTGAAAAGCAAAAATGAACTTTTACCAGCAGTTCAAAAACACTGAAATTATAAGAATTCAGTGGTTAAAACCATAGGGAGCTTAATGTTCACACAGCAGTGAAAGTAAAATAAAAAGGGCACTTCTTTATTTAAAAGTGGAATACTTGTTATTTTTAAGTAGGATTAAGTATCTGGACTTCCAATTACACAATGGAAAATCCCTTTTTTATTGGTAAGATTTTAATTAAGTACCTTGATTTCTATAAATGAGAGCTTCATTTGACACTTGTGGCCAACTTTGAATAAGTGCTAATAGAAACTGAGTAAATTCAGCTGAACTACAGAACGCTGGGTGCTGCTCAAAGAGAAGTCTGCCTTCCAATTTCAGTTCCTTTAGTGAAAATCTGAAATGAGCACATTGAAGTCAATGTTGAACTGGGAGAAATCAGAGTAAGAGTTGAGGCATGCCTGGGTCTACATTGCTTTGTGCACAGAATTGAGATACTGTATTGGTGGAGACTATGGAAATGCACATAAAAAATGAAAATGTTTTTAAATCCCCGTTACATGCAGATAACTTTTAAAGGAGTAAAGCTGTGAAAGTCTTTCCTCCTGCACAAATTTTTAGCCATGTATCTTCTTTTCTGGCAAAAAAAATCCAATTGGGGAAAATAAATACATTGCCACTTGCACAGGAACAAGTGGGAAAACCCAACAACTTGTATACCTACCTTCAAAGATGGGTTATTGCCTTCGATTTCTTAACTCTGGTATTTCTTTCCTTAGCTCTGTCTTTTAGTCATAAGCTACATGTATAGAATCATAGAATGGTCTGGGTTGGAAGGGACCTCTAAAGGTCATCCAGTCCAACCCCCTCTGCAGTCAGCAGGGACATCCTCAACTAGATCAGGTTGCACAGAGACCTGTTGAGCCTCATCTTGAATATCTCCAACCATGGGGCCCCAACTACCTTCCTGAGCAATCTGTTTCAGTGTTTCACCACTCTCATGGTAAAGAACTTGTTCCTAACATCCAATTTAAATCTCCTCTTCTCTAGTTTGAAACCATTTCCCCTTGTCCTGTCACCTGAGGCCTTTGCAAACAGTCTCTCCCCATCCTTCCTGCAGGCTCCCTTCAGGTACTGGCAGGCTGCTATCAGCTCTCCCTGGATGCTCTTTTTCTCCAGGCTGAACACCCCCAGCTCCCTCAGCCTGTCCTTGTAGCAGAGGTGCTCCAGACCCCTAACCATTTTTGTGGCCTTCCTCTGGACCCTCTCCATCAGGTCCATGTCCTGTATTGAGAGGTCCAGAGCTGGACACAGTCCTCCAGGTGAGGTCTCACCAGAGTGGTGTAAAGTGGCAGAATCACCTCCCTGGCTCTGCTGGCAACACATCTTCTGATGCAGACCAGGATGCAATTGGCCTTCTGTGCTGCAAGCTCACACTGCCTGCTCATGTCCAATTTCTCATCCACCAGCAGTGAAGAGAGACTGAGAGCCCTGGGGCTGTTTAGTCTGGAGAAGAGAAGACTGAGAGGGGATCTGATCAATGTCTATCAATAGCTGAGGGGTGGGTGTCAAGTGGAGGGGGCCAGGCTCTCTTGGGTGGTTCACAGTGATAAGACAAGGAACAAGGGGTTCAAACTTGAACAGAGAAGATTTCACCTCAACATGAGGAGAAACTTCTTTCCAGTGAGGGTGACAGAGCACTGGACCAGGCTGCCCAGGGGGGGTTGTGGAGTCTCCTTCTCTGGAGACTTTCCAAACCCACCTGGATGCATTCCTGTGCAGACTACCCTAAGTGATGCTGCTCTCGCAGGGGGGTTGGACCTGATGATCTCTTGAGGTCCCTTCCAACCTCTGATATACTGTGATATTGTGATACTGTGAGTCTGGACTCCTATGTGACTATCAGAGTCAACAGTGAAGAATAAAGTTCAGTCCATCTGATTGTTTAAGATTTCTTTCATAGGATGAATTGCCCTTGTGGTGCTTGTTTTTGGCCCCTAATTATAAGGAGAAGTTAGGAAAAAAAAATCTAGCTATCTGCTTTTAACTCCCTACTTAATGTAGTGGGCTCATTTGCAAAGTGTGTGCAGTTCATACTGATTATTGCTTTACTTTCAAGAAGTCCCATGGACTTTAATGGGTGGAATTGTTCAACAGAATTTAAAGCCTAATATATGCCTTTGTAACAATTTATGTTTTTCCAGTACTTAGATTGCATCCCCATATGCCACTTTCATCCTTTTTCATCCCTCCTCCACCATAGACATCCTGTGTATTCCACATCCATTTTCCCACTATGTGTTGCAGCAGCATCCCTGCCCTCCCAGATGGCTCTTCATCATGTACACAGCTTTAATGAACTATATCCTAAGGTGCCTTGGAGGAAGATTTCTCATGAGGTTGTGAAAAAAAAAAAAAAAAAAAGGAAGAGGAAAGGAAAGTTCTTTTAGAAACTGGTAGCTCATAAATTTCCACTGGACACCAGCACTGCTTCATCACAACCAAAAACTGCGATGAAGATCTTTAGAAATAATTATTTACTTAGTGCTGCAGCAATTGTAAAGTGTGGTTGATAGTTCCAAATAACACACTGATAATAAAATGATACCCAATGATAATAAAAGCAGGTTACTCATATGTAATAAGGGTATTTTTTGGGTGCTGCCTGCTGAACAACACATGTTTGATGAAGAAAGCAGGTGACATCATGCTATTTAAAACACTTCTTCAGCTAAATTTGCTTTCCCTCCCCCCTGTCTCTTGGCAGTCTTAAAGAAAACAAAATCCCATTTCCTTCATAAGAGCTTTTGTGCTGCTTTCCATATTTTTTTTGGTTTTGTGGAAAGATTTCAATGGGGTGATCTGATAGTCAATTTCTGAGTTATGTGATTAGTTGTAATTAGCTACCTATATCACACAGCATTGGTTTTAATCCCTGAGAGAATAATTTTTGCTCTTGGGATCAGGAGGAGAGACTCTTTGGGGACATAGATCTCATTGCTAGACAGAAAAAAAAATGAGAAGGAACTGGAAGATTCTAGGCAACACTGTGCCAACCAATGTTTTACCTAATGAGTATTTCTAGCAATGCTTAGTTGCACAGATTAATTTCATTTTTTTTTCCCCCCTGTGACTTTTACATAAAAATAACTGTTTGTAAGGACAGGGAAAGATGGACAACACTCTCCCTAATGTTCAGTAAGATGTTTTCTCAATTTCTGCTGCACTGGAGGTACAGAGGGAGGGAGGGAAGCATGGTGCAGAGATGCATGGAATTGCCTGCTTGGGATTTATATGTAATGAAGTTGATTTATCAGCGCAAATTGAATTGAAAATCCACAGACTATGAGATACTAGTGTTGTCTGCAGCACTCTTGAACCTGTTCTAATCAAAAGTCATGTTGAGGGAAGATAAAACAGATTTGCACTAAAATGAAAGAGAAAAAAACCCACCCAACCAAAATCCAACCCGCTCTTTCCAAGCAATAATCCATCTTGATGAAACCAGAGTGATCGTATGAAGGAAGCATGTGCCCTGGAGTGAGCTCACTGGAGCGAGCTAAGAGCAGCTCAGTTGTCTCCAAGCTTCATTACAGCTTTTCTTTGCATAGCAGCCTTCATTTCTATCAGACATGCATTTAGAGCTTTGGGCAGGTATTGACAAAAATCTGAATATATTGCACCTCTGCTGCCTAATTACAGTGGTGACAGCAGAAGACAAAGGCTATACATGAGAGCTGAGCAAGGTGTTAAATCATAATAACATGTGTTCACACCATGCCCCATTCCTATATATGGTAGGAAAAAAAATCCCACTAATTAAGGTTACTTTGTTAGACTGATAGGTAATTACTAGAGCAAAACTTGTAACCTCCTGGCTCTTAGCAGTAAAAGGTCGAAAATAATGGTGCAGGCCTTTAGAAATCTATGAGGAACAGCAAAGGAATATCAAGGAAGTTAACAGAGAGGAATTTTAAGTTTCTATACACACTCTTTAATGCTTCTTAAAGAGCACTGCTTAGATTCATATTTCTTTCAGCTTACAGGACATTCTGAATTTAATCTCCCTCTAGCCACTCGTCTACAATGATTTCAGTTGGGGGTCACAGAAGTTAAAGCTGATAACCGCTCCCTTGCAGCCTTTCTGCTTTAGAGGTCAATGAAAAGTTTCTCAGGAGGCATCATTCAAAAATAATATCTACTTCTACATGAGGGATTTAAGTTAGAGTTTGATTTCCTTCCTCCTTTGACTTAGAGACTTTTCTCTGATTAGCAAGAAGAGGAATGCTAAACGCTGACAGCCTGCTGGGGGAACACAATTCTCTTACAGAGCCACCATCGCTGTGGAGCTCATTGTCTATAATATGAACCAAGATTTTGTTGGTCCAACAAGAAATAAACATTACAGACAACTGCTAGGAAAAGCTGGTGACATTAGGGGGCCTATTAACACTCCGTCAAATTAACAATATATTTCTAATTCCCTTGAGCGTCATATGTGTTTTTCTTATAATATTGGCTGGATCTCTCCTGCATTAATGAGGTGGACTGCTGCCAAAAATATGCAAATGGAAATCCAGAGGACCTGCTTTTGTAAATTCACATATCTAGGAATTTGCACTGAAATGAGAGTCGAAAAAAAAAAAAAAAAACCCCAGCCCAACCCAAACAGTCATTTGGTAGCAAATCCTGCGCTGTCAGATTGCTTGCACCAGTGCTGGAAGACATCAATATGGAAATACCTTGAACTCTAAACTCCTGAAGTCTGTATTATCTGAGTTTTTACAGTGGAGGTGTCAGGTCCCCTTTAGACTCTCTCCCACATTTAAATACAAATCTGCAATCAAATTATGGAGCTTTCCCTAGGAAACAGAAAGTCATGTAGTTCCCCAGATAATGTAGACAAACAATTTGCATTTTCTTGGCTCTCCCACCCTTTCTGAAGCTGAAAATTATTTCTGAAGCTGAAAATCATGCCTTAAAGCAGAAGAGAAACACACTCATCCCTACACACGTACAAGCAACGTATTTAATATAGTAACAGACTGTAATTCTCCTTAGAAACAAAACAAAGCAACAATAATGCTGCACAAAGCATTGGCAACCACACAAACCCGCTCAATGGCCCCTACTAAATCTGGGGTTAGGCATTATGACACAGGGTATTGGAAACAACCCCATCCCCACCTCTCCAAGCCCCCTTTCCATATGTTCCTTATTTCTCATTACCTTCCAGCTGCCAGATGTTCTTTCCCACTACCACCATACTGGACCTGCAGACTTTCTTTTTTTTTTTTTTTTCCTGGGCAGAAATAATAGCGTGCAGATTTCAGGAATATTTGCCTTTATTTGATGCTATTCTTGTCCCACCCTTGCCATGGCTCCAGTCTCTCTGCAAAAATCACATGGTAGATGATCTTCATTTGAAAGTGGCTATATTGGACATATATTCCTAGATTTTAAGGCCAGCAGGGACTGATATACCTATTCACTCTGGGCTTGTAGATTTTAGCCAGCAATGGTGATGTCCAACAGGCAAGAATGAACCTTCTAGCCCCCCACTCTTGACTGTACACAGGCTAATGGGCAAACTGGTTCAAATGAATCAGCTCTAAAGCATAACCCTTCTCCCACTGGAATCTCAAGTATTTTATTAGAAGTGAGCAGAGAAGCTCACTCCCTATGGCTCCACCTCCCCAAACTGAGAGTAACTTTTCCCTGTTCCTCCCAACAGCTACATTAGGATTCTTAGCATATGAAAAGGAGGGAGAAAGTTATAATAATAATAATAATAATAATAATAATAATAATAATAATAATAATAACAATAATAATAATAACAAAATAATAATAGTAATAATAATAATAACAACAACAACAATAATAGTAATGATGCTGTAATTCTCAGTCTCTCCAGTGAGATAAAAAAGACTCCAGTTTCTGGAGGCTATAATTTACTCTCCTCTGCTCTTGTGCAGTAGGATCCAAATCACAGTCATTTTTAAATGAAAGGTTAATGTAAATCATATGAAAAGTCATGCAGTGTTTCCCTGCTAAATTGCCATTCAGGAATTCATACCTTTCAGCTGAAAAAGAAAAACAAAAAAAAGAGTTTTATTCCTATTTGAGACAAGTGGTTGTGGTATAAATCCAAATAAAGGAATCCAGAATAAAAAGATGGAAGCAGCAAAGTTATAGTTTTATCCTATTTCAGTACTCAAGCTGCACCTAAATATGTAATAGGCTTTGCAAAAGCACATAAGTGATAATCATAGAATTGTTAGGGCTGGAAGGAACCTCAAGGATCATCTAGTTCCAACCCTCCTGCCATGGGCAGGGACACCTCACACTAGATCAGGTTGCTCACAGCCACATCCAGCCTGGCTGCAAAAATTTCCAGGGATGAGGCTTCCACCACCTCCCTGGGCAACCTGTTCCAGTGTCTCACCACCCTCATGGGGAAGAATTTCTTCCTAACATCCAATCTGAATCTACCCACTTTTAGTTTTCCTCCATTCCCCTTAGTCCTATCACTACCTGACATCCTAAAAAGTCCCTCCCCAGCTTTCCTGAAGGCCTCCTTCAGATACTGGAAGGCCACAATAAGGTCTCCTCAGAACCTTCTCCTCTCCAGACTGAACAACCCCAACTCTTTAGGAACAAAAATGCTTTAAGAATTGTCTCATAGTATAGGTAATGGTTCTCCTTTAAAAGGATTGCAAGCCTTATCCAAGTGCTCACTCTGTTCTGCATTTCTGAAGGCTCCAAAACACAACCACAGGAGCACTTTTATCAAGGCTTGCATAATTTCACGTTTTCAATAAACAGATATATGGGACCCAGCTGGGGCTGGGGTATAACTTTACATGAGTTTTGGTTTCTCCACAACAAAAGTAAGAAATGCTGTTTGAGGAAAGTGCAATAGTTAGATGAGATCCAGTTTAGGTCAGTTGAATACCAAACACACAACTGTAGGTTGTAAAAGCAAATTGATTTATTGCCCAATACCTGATTTCAGTGGCTCTACACCAAGGATGCATTTACTGAGCAGGCATTTTGTATTCAAGAACACTGAGAAAACCTCTTTTATTTCTTGCATACCTGGCCATAAGCCAGCCCTGACCTTCTCTTAAATGAACTCATCAGAAAACTACAAAGCATAAAAAAAAAAACAAAACCAAAATCAAAAAAATGTTGGGGTAGAATCTGATAAAAAAAGGTTGAGTTCTACCAAAAGGCAAAATTTACACCATGTGCTTCCTGTAAGACATGAATCTGGTAATTACCTTTCTTGCTGCTTTAGGTGAGATTCTGATATCCATGATACCAGCTTTCTGGGTGTTATTTTAGTTATCTTCCCTTTGTGAAGAGAAGGCTTTTTTCTTTTTAATTGCATTAATCTACACTTTAAATGACCTCCCTACCTGTCTTGACTACAGCAACCACTGAGTGCTTGCAATCAGGTCCACAGAGCTCTTCAGACTTTTAAATGTATTTCATAATGAACCTTAAGCCATGACACCTGCAGCTATTTTTTTTTTTTAAACCTTTCTAGATCATCATCATTAAATTCTGGAGGTATTTATTCTGAAATAAGAGCTTTTCCTTCCTGACTCATCTCCTTGGGTTCTGCCCACAGGATACCCCAGAAGGAGTGTAATAGTCATGTGTGCCTGAAGGTGATGAAATCTACTGTAATGGCTTTCAAATGATGATTAAACTGTTCAAACCACCAGAAGATAAAGCTGGTTCTTGAGGAAGGACAATTACAGACCCACAAGCAGATGAAGTGAAATCCAAAGGGAATAGAGAAAATGGCTTGCAAAACAATGTTTTTCTGCAGTGCAAATACCCATTTCCCTACTCTGTTTACTTGAGTCTGCCTGTCCCCCCATGCAAAGGGTTTCAACTTGCTAGAGAAGTTGATACCTGAGTTTCTGCTCTAAGGGACTACGGCAGAGGCCACTCAAAGCTCTTCCTGAGGGAGATAAGAGTGGGCTACACGAAGCCAGGTGCTTCCTTCCCTTTCCTTCATCATTTCACAGCTGTTAGGGGATTTGGAGAAGTGGAGGCAGAGGAGAACACATGACATTTTTTATATCTTTGAAAGAATTGACTCTCTGAATTCTTCTCTTCTGCTGTGGATCCAGTGCCTTGGCCGTATCACAGATGTTTAACTGTTTTGTTTGCCCTAAATGGCATGGGAAAAAAAAAAAAAGAAGTTAGAAACTGTTGTCTGCTTACAGCCTGGAAACACAAACAATACATGCATGGCAGGGGGGCTGGAACTAGATGATCCTTGTGGTCCCTTCCAACCCTGACTGATTCTATGATTCTATGTAGAGAAGACAGTGAGTTTCCTGTAGATGTCAAGTCTGTTCCCACCTATGCAACACTGCAGAGCTGCTGATCAACAGAGCTTTAAGTCATTATAGTGCAGTGATGGTGAAATAGGGTAAGAGATGATGCAGCCTGACTTTTGGAATAGGCTGCCCAGGGGGATTGTGGAGTATTCCTCTCTGGAGATATTCAAAACCTGCCTGGGTGTGCTCCTGTGTGATCTGCTCTAGGTGAGCCTGCTCTGGCAGGGGGGTTGGACTGGATGAGCTTTCGAGGTCCTTGCCAACCCCTAACAGTTTGTGATTCTGTGATTTTGAGTGAAAGCTCATAGGCCATTGAAAAGGAGGTGCTTTAGGAATGAGTATTGTTGGAGAGGGAGAAAAGTTCAGCTGAACTGTGAGGAAAGGAGTGAGCACCGTGATGGGGATAAGGAGACCCTGGATCTTTGAGGGATTGTGGAGATGCTTGGGTGGAGTAATGATGCCACTTCTCACAGACAGCGAGAGATGTTCCATTTTCACTCACAAGGGATGAATCTAGAAAGAAAATGTTTACATGCATGTGCACACATATGCTTGTCACATCATATTATTTCATGGTAGTCACATAGTTTCAGTAAAGCCTCCCAAACATAGACAGGAGCCAGAACGAAAAACAAGAATTTGTTTTCTTCCTCTCTTTATGTGATTTTTAGGGACCAGACCCTGGCTCACATACCTCTGAGCTACCTCTGTGCTTCTCAGGAGTAACAGCAACTTTAAGACTGTCTTGAAGTTTTATTTGCCTCCTAAAGATTGTGAAAAATGGACAACATAAATAGTTTAAGACACACTACCCACAGCCCTGACACCCTTCTCTGTCCTGTAATCTGCACCTTGATGGAGCAGGGGCACTAAATAACCTTTTAAGGAATCCCAAAGAAGGAAAGGTCATCACACGAGATGGCTGTGGGGCCACTTGAATTTTTGAGTCTTGTGTAGGCTGCTGGCCTTGTGCAAAAGCAAAAAGGCTACATTAAGACAGATTATATTATAATTATATAATATCACCTCATCAATCTGTGTGCAACTATCTAGATGTACCAGATCAGCACACAAGATTAAACTAAGAACTAAACATTGGAAATCAAACAAAAGTGAGGCTATCCTGACTTAGCACAGCTAAGGTATCAGGATCTGATAGTGTGCCTTTGTTTAATATTGTAAATTAAACAGGATATGTAGCTTAATTTTGTCTATGCTTGTAACCATAAAAACATTTAGATTTCAGCATGCTCATTTTATGGAAAATTACTCCAATTATTGTTTAGATAATTTTTTTTCTCTGTCTACAAGAGCTTATGACACCAAATCTTCTGTTTATCTGAGTGATTTTGGTTTGTTTCTTTTTTTTCCTGAGTAAAAAAAAAAAAAACAAAACAACAACAAAAAACCCCACATATTGTGCTGGCTAACATCCATATCTCTGATTCTCTGAGCATCCCTTTTGTTTGCTGCATGCAACATGGTTGTAACAAAGACACTTAGGCTTTTGGAATCTGAAGCATGAAGTCGCTCTAAATCTATGCCCACAGGTAACAATTACTTCACTCATTAATAGATCTCCCTTGTCTCTCATAAAACAACTTTGAAAAAGGTCTCTGGAGATAGAGATAGGAGTGTGGTTTATGATCATTAATATCATACTTCATTGGAAGTGTCTAGTCTAGCTGGTTTGGCCCCAAAGAGAAGTTATTTGCACAAACCCAGCAGGTTACAAGGACAGGGTGTGGACTAAAGCCAGCCCCAGTGGGCCATCTTCATGCACCCCAGGGCTGAAGCCTGCTTTATTCTTTGGCACCAGCAAGTCACAACCATGAGAAAGGGACATAGCAAGGCTGGAAATGAATAATTTATGTAGGGCATTCAACAGGATATGAGAAATAAAAGATGAAAATGTAAAACCTCGTGGCAATTTTATGCGTGCGTGCGTGCATGCGTGTTCAGGAAACCTGCAAATGATTGTTTTAGCTAAAAACAATCATTAAGATGATTTATTAATAACAGTGCAGCATACTCAGGGCTGGCAGTCAAATGAAGTAGTAGCAGAAGGAGGCAGGTCTTCAGTGAAGCACATACAGCTTGGTTTATTTTCCTGAGTAAGGAATTTTGGTCTCCAGATCTGCTGTGCTACGGTTAAGTAACTCTTTTCATGAATAATTGAGAACTCTGTGTGTAAAGATCTTTGGATTACTAAAGACATTGATAATCTGGTTGATTAGCCAAACTATGTGACCACTTCACATGGTATTCTGCTTATTAAAACTGCAAAAGTGTTGGTCAGTCTGCAGTGGGTTATGATCACAGGATCACAGGATATTAGGGCTTGGAAGGGACCTCTGAAGATCATCCAGTCCAATTCTCCTGCCAGAGCAGGACCATAGAACCAACACAAGTCACACAGGAACACATCCAGATGGGTCTTGACTCCACAACCTCTCTGGGCAGCCTGTTCCAGTGCTCTATGGCCCTCACAGTGAAGAAGTTCCTCCTCATATTGAGGTGGAACCTCCTGTGCTGTAATTTACATCCATTGCCCTGTGTCCTATCACGGGGTGCAAATGACCAGAGCCTGTCCCTTCCTTCCTGACCCCCAGCCCTCAGATACTTATAAACATTTATTAAATCCCCTCTCAATCTTCTCTCCAGATTAAAAAGCCCCAGGGCTCTCAACCTCTCCTCATAAGGCAGTGCTCCAGTCCCTCAATCATCCTCATAGCCCTCTGTTGGACTCTCTCAAGTGGATCCCTGTCCCTCTTGAACTGGGGAGCCCCAAACCAGATGCAATATTCCAGGTGAGGTCTCACCAGGGCAGAGTAGAGGGGGAGAAGAACCTCCCTCATTCTGCTGGACACACTCCTCTTACTGCACCCCAGTGCATTAGAAGAATTCAACACAAATGTTCAAGGTCTGCACAGCAGGAGCCTCTCAATTGGATTCCATGGTTACCAAAGTTTACCACAAGTCAGCTTACTGTGAAAAAACAACTTCAGTATTCTTGAAATGTTGTTAAAAGTCTTTTCCTTACACTACCTAGGGTGCTGGGGAAGGGCTACTGTTCTTTCAACACAGAGAGGAAAAACATGGGACTTGCAGACTGGGATTTTCTCAAGGTGTTTGGACTTTTGCTGGGACCTGGCCATGAAAATTCCTGTGGTGACTTGTATATCATGAAGGAATGTGAGGGAAAATTCATGGTAAAGAAGGTAGCTGTCTGTTAGTGAAGACAAGAATGGATGACTTGCTCCAAAGAGAGTTTAGAGCACGTGTCAAAGTTGTCTACCTCAGGTACTGTGCTTGCTTGGTATATCAAAAAGATCTGTCACTGTTTTACAGCATCACGTAGACATGCCACTAAGGATTTTTTTTCTTATTTGGGGAAATAGACTTCATTTTAGACACCTTAATCAATTTCCCTGTCGTGGTTTCTCCCCTTCAGGCCAAAGCATCCCAATTTCTGTACTAATTATTCCTATTACAAAAATCCCTGAGGTCCTACTCAGCCTGCTGTGCTTGGGGGTGTGCTGAAGCAGTACTGGAAACACTCCCAGTACCAAAGAATTTACAATTCATTTAAGGCAGGATACAACAAGTGGGTATGTGAGACAATAATTAAGAAGAGGGGATTGGAAAGGAAACCAGAAGTAGCAACATGTGGTCACATTGATTAGCCCCACACAGCCTAGTGGTTTAGAGTTAGCTGCTGAGATATATTTATTTATTTTTTACTGCTGAGACATCAACAAGTCAAACAGGTACAATTGTGGTTTAGAGCTTAGGATGTCACATGCTTTAGAAAATCTGATTGTTGTGGCTTGCAAAACTCAGCAGTTACAGGTACCCAGGTGTCAGCTGAATAGCTATAAATGTCTGTAAATATGTCTATCAATATCTGAGGGGTGGGTGTCAAGTGGAGGGGGCTGACCTCTTGTCAGTGGTTTACAGGAATAAGACACAGAGCAATGGATGCAAACTTGAACATAGAAGGTTGCACTTCAATGTGAGGAGAAAATTCTTTACAGTGAGGGTGATGGAGCACTGGAGTAGGTTGCCCAGAGAGGTTGTGGAGTCTCCTTCTCTGGAGACTTCCAAAACCCACCTGGACGCATTACTGTGTGGCAGGGGGGGGTTGGACTGAATGATCTCTGGAGGTCCCTTCCAGCCTTTAACATTCTGTGGTTCTGTGATTCCTTACCTTAGGAAGACAGGTGGCTGAGGCTAGGAAGGCTCCAAAGCTTCTAGTACCATCTGATAAACTGTCAGCAGGGCAGCACTGTCTAGGCTAGCAAGATTCTTTTTAGTTAACAGCTCTGTGAGACATTCTTCTCCCACGGAGTCCTGGGGAAAAGTTAGCCTAGAAGGATAAAAATCTTAAACCCAGTAAAAGTTAGCAAGGAATGGTACTACTAGTCACATTGCTGTGACTGTCTAAAATGATGTGTTTGATTTTTCTCCCTCTGGCTCTGGTGTCAAAATTTCTGCTGTCTTGAATAGTGTAGGACCAAGTTCTTTTGTCTACTCAAATGATGTCACACATATATTCTTTCTCTGAGATGATCTAAGTCACATCAGGCAAGGAATAGACCTGTGGCCAATGTAAGCTGGCATGCAGCTAGGCTAGGTGGGACCATGTGCAGACTGCCAAGAGACAAATTTGTTCATTGATTTCATGGGAATTGGGATTGACAATACCATAGAGAGACAGGTGAAGGCATATATCTGCAACATCCCAGCTGCAAGGGAAATGACACAGTAGTTTTGCAGAGAGAAGGTGTCTTATCCTGAGGTCATCAAGACAGGTTATTTGGACATGATGGAAAAATGAAACAAGCTCTGAGACAAGGTGGCCCCATGGAATCTATTAAAACTAAGAAAAGTGATCTACAAGAAACTGGAAGATGAAAACCATATTTAAGTCTGCCACCCAATGTAATTTAATGTAGCAAATAGCAAACATTCAGACTGAATGTATGAGAGTATAGGAACAGTGCAGGTATTAATATATCTGCTCTTCCCACAGATTGGCAAGCAGCCTAAATCCACTGCTACCTGAAATTATGCCAACCTGTTCAGCACATCTGAACATAAACCTAATCTCTTATTTACAATCAAAGCATCTACAAAGCTGGGGCTTGTAATGGGTTTTATGATATTGCAGGAAAGCTTGCTGCTGAAATTTGCATATCCAGTGAGCAATTAGTATATTTATTTATTAGAATTTAGCCCTGCTGTTCCTAGTAAATGAAATGAAGTGCACAAGAACATAAATAGGATTATTAGCTGCATTCCTCTCTTGCCTCTTTTAGGGACTCCATTATTTTTGCACAAATGCCAGGATTTTTTTTTTCTCTTAAAGTTTTTTTTTTTTTCACATTTCTGTGAAAAATGAGGTCTGCCTGAAGACTTGCCCACTCTCCAAAGCTGTGATGTCATTCAGTCTGATTGCAAGTTAGACCACATTAAAAAAGACGTTTCTCTGAGAGCAGCCCTTAAAAACCCAGACGCCTGCAGCTGTTTACTTTTGCCCTGCTTGTGCCGTGGGGAGGGTGACACAGTGAGCTGCTAACTTTTGGAATGAAAATAACTTGTGCCTGTGTTAAATGTCACAGGAAATTGTAGGGCTGATTAATAAGGAAAGAACACATAATTGGAAATAAAATAAAATGCGTTAAAAAAAATTGGAGTTGTTCTTGTAAAACTCTGGTCTGCGTTTAAACCCTCAGTCATTTCCCCCCCCCCCCCCACCAAAACCCAACGCCC
>VXBD01003071.1:1418782-1445642 GCA_013399975.1 Indicator maculatus
TATAAAAATTATATATAAAATATATAAATATCTACATATAAAGATATAATTAAATATATTTTTTTTCCTTTTGCCAACCATAAATTGCCTCTACTAAACCTAGGAAAATGTGCCATTCAGTTTTCTAATACACACAAAATCCTCTCTATTATCAGGGTGGCTGCAGGTTTTACAATTTACTTCATGTATGTTAATGTGCTTTTTTCCCTTACTTTTGTCCTTTTTTTAGATGTTAATGACCTGTATGTGTTATGGTTTGCACTGCATTACCTAGAAGGTAAGGATAGGACTAGGGGGGATGTAACAAAACTTTTGTAGCATTCAGATTGGATGTTAGGAAGAAGTTTTTCACCATGAGGGTGGTGAGACACTGGAAGAGGTTGCCCAGGGAGGTGGTAGAAGCCTCATCCCTGGAGGTTTCTAAGGCCAGGCTGGATGTGGCTGTGAGCAACCTGATCCAGTGTGAAGTGTCCCTGCCCATGGCAAGGGGGTTGGAACTGGCTGATCCTTGAGGTCCCTTCCCACCCTGACAAATTCTATGATTCTACAATTTGGCCCCAACACAGCTGGGAGTTTCTTTGTATTGTTCAATGTTCCTACACTGCCTATAGTCTAAATTATCTCTTTTTTTGAGGGGTATCTTTTATCTTTTGAAATTAGTACATCCAACTGATTTTTAAGGGCAAGGTGCTTCCTTGAGGTATTACTTTGACCTTCTTGTGACAAACCTGGCACTGGAAGTCACACAATACAGCTACCTATGGCAGCCATAGCTAAGCGCACAACGATGATGAATATTTTGGACCTGCTCAGCTAGCAAAACAGTATTAAGGGAAGATAATATTTTTGACCAGTCAGCTGTACAAGAAAAACCTCTACAAGATTGTCAAAATTCATGAATCTTTACAAAATGTGGAAAGACTGCAGTATGGAATACTGCATCCAGTTTGGGGCTCCCCAGTTCAAGAGAGACAGAGAACTGCTGGAGAGAATCCAATGGAAAGTCACAAGGGTGATTATGGGACTTGATCATCTCCCCTATGAAGAGCTTGAGAGCCTTGGGGCTATTTGGTCTGGAGAAGAGAAGACTGAGAGGGAATCTGATCAATGTCTATCAATAGCTGAGGGGTGGGGGTCAAGTGGAGGGGGCCAGGCTCTTCTTGGTTGTCTGCACTACTAAGACAAGGAACAATGAGTTCAAACTTAAACAGAGAAGATTTCAGCTCAACATGAAGAGAAACTTCTTTCCAGTGAGGGTGACAGAGCAGTGGAGCAGGCTGCCCAGGGGGGTTGTGGAGTCTCCTTCCCTGGAGACTTTCAAACCCCACCTGGGTACATTCCTGTGCAGACTACCCTAAGTGATCCTGCTCTGGCATGGGCTTGAACCTGAAGATCTCTTGAGGTCCCTTCCAGCTTCTGATATACTATGAGATTGTGAAAATGTAGTTTTATTTTTTTCTTAAGGGTTTGAACATACATTGGTTTTATTGGCTTTATCACACAGATGTGCATGTGCCCATCCAACACACACATCCTGAGAAGTGCCTAATCAATTGTTGGGGTGCAAAGAGTTGGAGTGATGAAGCCATTAAATGAAAGATATTAAGATTCCTCTCTATACATTTTGCAAAAGGATTTTCAATGCACCTCCATCATCAATTTTAAGCACCAGCACCCACCAGTGCCATAGCTGTTGGCAGGCTAATCTATATAATATCCAAAGATATTGGGAAAAGGAAAAAAAAAAATCTCTTAGGCATATGAGCCCCAAATTATAAAAGACTTTTGCTTCAGATGTAAAAGCCAGATGAACTCATGGCAGCTGGCTTGTAAGTGCATTAAATGGACAGAGGCATAGTGAACGTCCTTCAAGATGAATTTCTTGTCATCTTTTCTTGTGAAAAGAGGTTTATCCCATCCCTTCAAAATCTGTAGGGTATCCTATATTTTCTTTTTTTTTTTAGCCTCAAAAATATATTTGGTTTTCTTTGAAGATGAATAAAACTGAGATGCTATTATATTCAGTTCCTACTTTGCAGCATCCAGAAATTCCTTTGCTATTAATATGCCAGAGAAACAGATTTCTTTGATTTTTTTTTTGCAGTTTAGAAGATCAAAAGCTGTCAGAAATTGTTTCCAAAGAAAAAAAATAAATCTTTGAGAAGTTGGATTTGAAATAATGAGTCTCCAGCATGTTGCATATTCGGTACTTAGAACTGTTTAATGGAAGATGCTGCTATAATTGTGGGGTTTGCCTCTTTACAAGCATTGCTCACCTAGAAGATATTTTAATATTAGTTTTTCTTTTTTTTTCTTTTTTTTTCCTGTGAGTAGTTATCAGAAAACTGGATATTACTGGCATCCTTTTTTTTTTTTTTTTGTAACTTGCACATACTTAATCAGGTAAAAATGAAAAAAAGCAACACACGTTTAGACTAAGAAAAAAAGCTTTAAAACCACTTTGGGAGCCTGGAAAGGCTTTTTATGTAAAAGCTTTTCTTTTCTTTTTTTTTTTAAATTTCCTGATATTTTCATGTTTAGGCAAACTGATCATTACCCAGACCTGAAACTGCACTTTGTTGTTACCTTTGCAACAGAAACATTGTGGCTGCCCATTGTGGTTTGTTGATAGCTGCTGTGACACCTTAGGGTGTCAGGTAATGATAGGACTGGGGGGGTCGGAACAAAACTAGAAATGGGTAGATTCAGTTTGGATGTTAGGAAAAAAATCTTCACCATCAGGGTGGTGAAACACTGGAACAAAATTTGCTGGTAGGTTTTGTTTGTTTGTTTGTTTGTCTGACAAAAGTAAACCTGATTTTGAGCACCTGAAGAAACTAAGCCAGCTCTGTGGATGTTTAAGAAATGTGGAATAGAGACATTGATGCTACAATTTTTCAACAACAACAATAAAACCCAACCAAAAACCAAAACCAAACCAAAAAAAAAGATAGAAATGGGTAGATTCAGATTGGATGTTAGGAAGAAATTCTTCCCCATGAGGGTGGTGAAACACTGGAACAGGTTGCCCAGGCAGGTGGTGGAAGCCTCATCCCTGGAGGTTTTTAAGGCCAGGCTGGATGTGGCTCTGAGCAGCCTGATCTAGTGTGAGGTGTCCCTGCCCATAGCAGGGGGATTGGAACTGGCTGATTCTTGAGATCCCTTCCAACCCTACCAATTTTATGATTCTAACCACCCATCAGACAGGACTGCAACAGCTTTAATGCATGCACAAAGTCCTTGCTGTGTTGGAGAGTCGCACAGACATTCAAACCTGGAAGCTTGGGTTTGTATCAGTCATCAAGAAGCCAAACTCAGTCTGGATTGTATTAAAACAGCCTCAAGAAACCAGGTCTGGTTTGTTTTGTATCGATAACATCAAGAAACACAGTGTGAAGGTATCTGTCCTGTCAGGCCTGAAAGAGCATGTAGTAAAAAAAAAAGAGCTGAAACAAGATGATTAAATATTGATAAACGCTCGACCCATTTGGAAATAGCTTTGGCTGTGTGCAGCCTGGCCTGCAGCTCAAGATGAAGATGTCATCATGCCTTTCAACTTTTGCAGAGGGAAAGCTCTGAATCAATTCTAAACCTCTAACCCATCTCTATTACTCTACATTTCCAACAGCCTGTTGGGAGCACCATACACTGATTCACGGCTGAGGAAGTGCCTAATGGTTGTGCTGGCAAATAAATAAGTCAAACCTGCTGTGGTTTTGGGGTTTTTGTCTTTTTTTTTTTTTTGGAAGGGGACTGAATGTACTTTTCCTTCCAAATTAAAACATTTAGTGCTTTATAAAGCAGTTGCTATTTAAACTGCCAATAATGTTTAACATGAATTTACTCACCACTGCCTATCCTCATACTGTATAATTCATAACACTAAGCCCTTTCAATACTCCAAAATGCCAGATAAACTTTTCTCATTTGCTCTTAATTTGGTCACGCAGGATAATACCAACATCTGAAGGCTCTTTAAACTGCTTTTTAAAATGCATTCCTGAAAGCACCACCAATGCCACCTCTGCTCCTTGTCATCTTCCATAATTATTTCCAATCCAAAGCGGTCCTTAATGCGCTTATTAATCTGGCATTCTCCTCAGTGTGAAGCACATTCAGCTCTATTAATTTTTAAAAACCCTTTTTTATGGGGGACTGCAGATGCTTGGCTATTACTGAAAAGCTATTAGAAGTTAACACCTTTCTCTCCCCAGGGACTGGCATCATCCTATGCTTCCAAATGCCACCCTATTTTACATTATCAGCTGCTAAGACTAAGTATTAGAGACTTCTTTTTTTTTTTCTTTTTTCCTTTTTTTTTTTTTTTTTAAACTTCTGAACTGTTAATGCTATTATTAGCTAATGGCAGAGTTCTGCATAGCATATAGATACATATACTCTCTCAATATCTACAGCACATGGGGTTCTGCTTATCTGCCTCTGAACAATGGAGGCTTTGGAGGAAGCTGCACAGGTAAACAAGCACTAATCTTATTCCCAAGGGCTGAGAGAATTTTTGCCTTTTCTTGATTTGGATATTGTGGTCAGGCCAATATTTAGAAGAATAAAATAGGAAAGAAATGAAGCCATCACCCACCAGACCACAAATTGACTTGTTATGGGAGGAACTCTTTCCCTTTTAGAATCTTTGTCTTTGAAACATAAACCTTTCCTGAAGGACTGGGAGTTAAAAACAGGGAAAAAAATACAGAATGTGATTTCTGAGCTGGTAGCAAATATTAGAATTGACAGGGGGGTTTCATTTTCTGAAGGAGCTTTAAGTCTCAGCTATTCATCTCAGGATCTGGTTGCTTTTGTGAAAACAGTTCAGTCGGAAGGATGGGCTCTTCTGGTCATGGTTTCCAGGAGTGTTTAAGCAGCAAGGCATGATGGAGATGTTCATAAGTCTGCATTCTGTGATTACAGCATTTGCTATGAAATTCATCTTCTTTCTAATTCTTACCCAGAAACTCAGCTTTTATCATAGAATCATAGAATGGTCTGGGTTGGAAGGGACCTCCAAAGGTCATCCAGTCCAACCTCCCCCCAGTCAGCAGGGACATCCTCAACTAGATCAGGTCGCCTAGAGCCTTGATGAGCTTCACCTTGAATATCTCCAGCCATGGGTCTCAACCACCTCCCTGGGCAACTTGTTCCAGTGTTCCATCACCCTCATAGTAAAGAACTTATTCCTAACATCCAATCTAAATCTGCTCTTTTCAAGTTTGAAGCCATCTCCCCTCGTCCTATCACCACAGGCCTTTGCAAACAGCCTCTCTCCATCCTTCTGGTAACCCTCTTCAGGTACTGGCAGGCTGCTATTAGGTCTCCCTGGAGCCCCCTCTTCTCCAGGCTGAACAACCCCAGCCCCCTTTTAACTGAGTAATGTGGGAGTAGAAACCAATGCAACACTGTCTCTGCTGGCCATTTTGAGCTGTGATGACTAAAGACAAGAAAATAACACACTGTGAGACTGTGTCCTCTTGTTCTGGTGCTGATTGCCTGGGAGAAGAGACCAACCCTCTCCTGGCTACAACCTCCCTTCAGGTAGTTGTAGACAGCAATGAGGTCATCCCTGAGCCTCCTCTTCTCCAGGCTAAACAATCCCAGGTCCTTCAACCTCTCCTCATAGGGTTTGTGCTTGAGACCTCTCCCCAGCCTCATTGCCCTTCTTTGGACTTTGATGATCCTTGAGGTCTTTTCCAAGCTTATTGATTCTGTGATTCTGTGATTGCTTCAAAATGTTCAGATTCTGCATGCTAAAATGAACGAGCTAGCAAACAAAATAGTTCAGAGATTATCATTCTGTCTTATTTGAGAATACTGTGTGAAGTTTAGTAAAAAACCCTCTGCCAACAATTCTCCAAAGCTGTGGAACAAGTGTCTTCAGAAAACTGCAGAATATTTGATAGCAACACAAAATGTAAGTCTCCCCTACCATGGGAGATACAGGAGCCAGAGCATGAACCTGGATATTTGCACAACACCTAATGAGTTTTCCTGTCTCAAAGTTAAGGCTTTGTAAAAGTTGAAGGGGGGGATCTTTCCAAAAGTCTGCAGAGTGTCACGAAGGGATTTACTTGCCACAATTCTGATAATATTTGAGCTTTGGCTATTGTCTTGCTCCTGCCGTTTTCCACCTGGCAGATTTTCCCTTGGACTCAGTGGCCACAGCTGGAACCACTACAACAGTAGCTCAGAGTCGCCTTCCCCTCTGTGCTGCATGAAGGACAACATCACTAGAGTGCAGAATGGAGCTCCAAGTCTGCAGGACAGACGTTTGGACACTCCTGATGAGGGCTAAAATAACTTTAAAGGACAGACCTGCCTTCCTACAAATCACAATGTCCCCTCTTTATGTGGCTGCCAACAACCTCCACATCTGCTGTGATGTGTGCCTCAGCTTTTGATTACTTTCACCTTCTCCTTTGTTATTTTTATGAGACATTTGGGCAAAAATCTAAGTTGCCAATAGCTGTCCTTGCAGATTTATGGAAGCACGTCACTGTGTTCCAGTAACAATGCTGGAAAATAAAGTGGAAACAATAACACTTGAGAAAATTATGATCAACTATGCTCTAAAACACACAAGGACAAGGCTGGGACACTCTGACCTGAGCTAGCATCAGCCTAAAGGAAAAGCCATGAGGAGTGGTGGCTGCTTTAACTGGGAATTTGCTGGTAGGTTTGGTTTGTTTGTTTGTCTGACAAAAGTAAACCTGATTTTGAGCAGCTGAAGAAACTAAGCCAGCTCTGTGGATGTGGAATAGAGACATTGATACTACAATTTTTTCAACAACAATAAAACCCAACCAAAACCCAAAACAAACCAAAGAAACCAAACCCCAAAACAAACCAACCCAACAACAACAAAACCCCCAAACCAATCATTTTTTAAAAAGGAAAAGTCTTTCAGAAAAAAAAATAAAAGATGTGAGAAAATTTGGGTACAAGCCTCAGCTCTGCCTTAATTGTGTGCCCTCTTTCACTGTGCAACATTATTCATCTCCCAAAGACTGGAAAGCTCTGTGGAAGATTAGGGAGAGATATGATTAGTTGGTCCTCTTAAATGCATATTATACACTCAACAAACCTGAACTGCTCCCACAGCGTCATTCCTGCCCATCCCACAATAGCTTTCTTAGTGTATGTGCTTTTGTGTTAGTAAATCACCAAAACTGATCATTTTTGGTGAACCACATCCACTTCTACAACCAGGAACCATGTATGAAAAGTTGCAATCCCACTATACGGCAACTCAGCTTGGGCTGCTGTTTATATCAGTCTGTGCCAGCTCAGAGCAAAGAACAGACTGAACCTCTGCTCCAGCCCAGGGCAACTTGCACTAGGAGAGCATTTGAGAGTTGGCCTAACCCTGGTGAGGCTTGAAGGTCTCCCAGCCCCTCCAAGACTCTCATGCTGTGTGTGTGGGGCAAGCCCTACCTCCATGGCAGTGGGCTGTGCATGCTCATCTCCCCTCTTGCCCAACACATCCAGTGTCCATGAGGGCTTGAATGCTTTGGTGCTTTGCTTCTCTGAAAAGACTTCAGGCCAAAGCATGTGGTTCTTTGCAAACATAAGACCATGAAAGCTATTGGCCTAAATTACAGTAGCCTCAAGCCTGCTTATCCAGCTGGCTGTGTTTCCAAGGGGTTATAACAGCAGCCAGGCATTTGCCATGTCCCAGTGACTTCCTTCCCTTGCAAAGCAGCCCTGGGGGAGATAACATGTTGGAGACATTCCTGCCCAGGTACCCTGCTTCCCAGGGGAATAGTAAAGATGTTCAAGTTTTGACTTGAAAAAAAAAAACTCATTAACTTCAACAAATTTGGGGTGGCTTTGTGCTGATTAAATTATTTGCCCAGTCCTATTGAACACTGAATAAATGTAGTCATTCAAATGTTGGATAGTTAGTAAAGGCACTTTTCCCTCTCCAAAGGTGTAATTCTTTTGCAGGAGATTTAGACAGCAGATATTGACAGAAGAATAGATAATAGATAATTGATGTCAAAGGCTGAATAAGAAAGTTGTCGATCAGCCTGAGTATAAGTTATCTCTCTATGTAAAGTAATATCCCGTAATGATGATTTATTGCTGCAGAAAGTTGCTAGATTGAAAAAAATTCTTTGGCCTTGCTGGTGAATGCAGATGGATTTTTTTTTTTTTTTCCCTAAAGGACTCTATCCAAACCTATTTCTCCTCCCAAAGAATACTGCTGGCTCTGATTATATGTATTGCACAAAATTGCCTTTCCTCAAAGTTATGCTGTCAGAACACCAAACATCCCATTTCTTATACCTGCAGGAAAGAGGAAATCTTTTCAATTGTCTAATTTGATACAGTAAGGAGATAAGGCAAGATGTGATTTGGCTTTACAACATCCTTCAGGTGCACCACATCACACAACCTGTAGCAGCTTCACCTATTAAACCTCAAGGAAATACCATAATATGCTTTGTAAAAATAGCAATAGCCTCTAAGACGTGATTCTGTGAGCAAAAGATTAGTATTGGAGGGGCAAAGGATTAGTACTGGAGGAAAGGTGAACTGTTTGAAAGGTATTTCCTTAATATCAGGAGGCTATCCACTTTATGAGTGCTTCCCCATGTTTTATTTAGACACCTCTCAAATCTGGAAATCTGTTTTGAGTCCAGAAAATAATCTCATGTTCTTTCCAAAGAGTCCCCTTGGAAATCCATCCTGCACAAAGCAGCAGGGGTGTAGGTTACACTTCACAGGGATCCATCTATGCAGAGAAGAAAGCTCAATATTATTCCTCAACTTAGGTCCTGGATGTTTTCCAGAGTTATAAAAATAGCAACCCATCATCTGTGCATTTTCCTACCTTTCCACCCCTTGTTTTCCTTATGAAAAAAGGACATTCTTAGTGACTGTGACATCTTTTTATCCCCAACCTCTGTGAGATTTGTTCCTAACTAAAACACCTTTTTTTTTTTTTTTTTTTTAATGTTCCTAGATTCTTATGCTGTTTTCACAGGCTGTATTTACAACTCCTAATATTGTTTAGTTTATGGTACCCTTGGATTTCATATATGCATTCAAAGGTGCTTGAAAGAAAGCACAGCACTTAAAATAGCTTGAGCCCCTGCCCTAAAATATTAATCATTGGTGTAACTCCATTGGAGTTACATCAGGCATGAGTTGAACCTTACTTTTTGTTTTAAATCAAAAGAAATTGGTTTCTTTAGCAAACACACCCTAAACCACAGGATCAAAGGCAGCTGTAGTACTATAAAACCTCTTATTTCTTTCCCCCTCCACCTTTCCAAAAAACCAGCCTGTAAACTGGCTTTTTAAGCACACCAGTTTGGAAGCAGCTGATGCTGCTAGCAGCAGTCCTCAGCTGTTAGAAGTGATGTCACTGGTTAACACTTCACAGCCCACAGACTACCAGAGTGCTTCAGCTTGCCTCTGCCTCTTGCTGGATCACAGAATCACAGACTGTTAGGGGCTGGAAGGGACCTGGAAAGCTCATCCAGTCCAACCCCCCTGCCAGAGCAGGATCGCCTAGAGCAGGGCACACAGGAACGCATCCAGATGGGTCTTGGATATCTCCAGAGAGGGAGACTCCACAACCCTCCTGGGCAGCCTGTTCCACTCTTCTGTCATCCTAACTGTGAAAAAGTTTTTCTTCATATTTCTGTGGAACTTCCTATGACTCAGCTTCCACCATTGCCTCTTGTGCTGTCATGGAGCAGAGCCTGGCTCCATCCTCTTGCCCCTCACCCTGCACATCTTCATCAACATGAATGAGGTCACCTCTCAGTCTCCTCCTCTCCAAGCTAAAGAGCCCTCAGCTCCTTCAATCTCTCCTTGTAAGGAAGATGTTCCACTCCCTTAATCATCTTTATGGCTCTGTGCTGGACTCTTTCAAGCAGTTCCCTGAGTCCTTCTTGAACTGAGTGGCCCAGAACTGGACACAATATTCCAGATGCAGCCTCAGCAGGGCAGAGGAGAGGGGGANGAGCTGGACACAATATTCCAGATGCAGCCTCACCAGGGCAGAGGAGAGGGGGAGCAGAACCTCTCTCAACCTACTAACCACAGCCCTTCTAATTCACCTAAGTGGTCTTCTTGGCCACATCTGAGAAATGTATGGTTTTCAGTAAGCTTGTGTTAAAGTTACTGGTTCTGCAGAGAAAACTAACTTACAAATAAGAATATGTCCTGAACCTTCAGGAGAAGAAGGTTCATGCAACAGAAGAACCTTCATGCAAAAATAATTAATGGAACTCATCTTGGTGTCCTGATGTATTGTCAAGAAAGAGGTCATAAAAACTCTACAGTAGGTAGAGGCTGGATCTTAGGAAGAAGTTCTTCAGTATGAGGGTGGTGGGACTCTGGATTAGATTTTCCAGGGAGTTTCTACACATCACACACATCTTTGAGGTGGAGAAATGTGCTTGCATGCTTAGGAAGTGAGCTTTCATGGCATTTTTGGTTTCAGATTTGCATTAAAACCTTGATTCTAACAGAATAAAGAATAACAGAAACAGAAAAAGAATAATAGAAACAAACAGGGATGGGAAAAGCGTAGACACCAACACTTTAAAAGATACAGAGGATACACCAAGTTTGGAATCAACAGTAATCATTAAACCATTCAGATGCTTAAAATGAGTAGTGCAACAGTGTAAAAAAAAATACATCAACAAGAGTCAAGAGTCCATATGTTGATGCTATGCAAGTGTTGATGCTCGTTCACAGCTCTGGGTTGTTTACAGATAGTCAGTGTCCTCTGCAGGAGCTCTGAGCTGGCAGATACTTGATGTGAGAGCAGTGATGCTGGCACAAGACTGCACTGACATTAGTAGTGTCTGCCCTTTGCTACCACTCCTGGTGAGAGAAACAGGGAAAACAACCTGCTGTGCAGTTGCTGGACCATAGCTCTTGGCTCTACCAGTCTTGGCAAGGCTCAGCTTTTGCCATGGCCTGCCTGTGTCCCAGGGACTGGCTGAAGAATGGGTCCTGCAGCAGCTGCTATTTGATGTGTCTGAAGGTGTTATGTGGGGAAGGATCTGCAGTCTGCTGTACTCTTGGTGATCACACTTCTTGTGGAGGTAGAGCAGGAAAAAGCTCGATGCTGTTGTAAGATGCATGTTAGAAGCTCATTTTTCATCTCTGAAGTTTTCTTCTTAATTACAGGTGTCTTTAGGTTTCTGCTGGGCTCTGCATAGTTCCCTCCAAGGCAAGGTGAGGACCTGAAGGGTCACCCTCATGTCCCATTTCCTGCACATCATCCCCTGTTCCCTCTCCCATTTGTCAGTCCTGGGAAGGCTGGTGTAGATCCCAGGTCTGAAATCTTACCTTACAGAGCTTATAGCAGGTCACTAGCAAAAGACTGATGGTCTTTGCTCCTTTTGCTTAAAAGACAAGATGTTGTACCTCCTCAAGTGTCAGCTGCCCTCACCATACCTGGCACTGCCACAGACAGTGCAGACTGTATGCTTTCTTGGTTTTTCCCATTCCTGTTCAATGCATCTCTCTGTGCACACTCCCATGGCTTCCTGACTGATGGGGAAGGATTAGAGCCTTACTGCAGTTTCTCAGCTGCCCATGTTTGCAGGGGCAGGTTACAAGCTCCACATTTCTCCTCTTCAGACAATCCTTATTTCTGAATCATAGAACCACAGAGAGAATGCTCTGGGTTGGAAGTGACCTCTAAAGGTCATCTAGTCCAACCCCCTCTGCAGTAAGCAGGGGCATCCTCAAGTGGAAGATGTGCCATTGTTCTGTGAGAAGGCTCAGCACAGAGAGGCTACTGTGAGTTAATTTCAAAAGGCAATGAGAAATGCAGCAAGGCACTGGGTACAGCCATGCACTGAAGTGCTGTGATGCTGTGTGATCCACAGGGCACCCATACCTTTCCTACACTGAACAGTGTAGCTCTGTCTTGCCATGTTGGAGCCACAGCCAAGCCCTTTCTTAAACTTCAATTGCATTTTATACCCCCTGTGGTCCTACACAAATTCTGCAGTTGAATAAATAGACTTTGGTGATGATAACTTTGGACCCTTAGGGGTTAATAGTGTTCTTAGCCTTTTCCCTAAGTGGTGTCTGCTCTCTTGATGCCTTTCCATGTGAATGCTATAAAATATTCCCCAGAAAGAGTTTTTGTCTATTGCCAAGATGTAGTGCTTTGCACTAGATGAAATTCCTTGAGAGAGAGAGAGAGCTATGAAGTGCACCTGTTGTAGTGCTGCAAGAAAACTCTGTGAACAATGCACCAGCTACAGAGCAGAGACCCCAGGCTCTGAAAAAGTTCTACACTGCCTGTCCTGAAACCTGTGTGCTCCAACTGCAGTGCAAATGCATCTGGGCAATGCTTAGAATCCACATAGGATTTTAGGAATTGAGTCTACATTAGCAAAGGGAGAACCTCATGGGAAGCCTGGAAAAGAGGAGACTTAGAAGGGACCTTATCACTATCTACAACTGCTTCAAAGGAAGTTGTAGTCAGGTGGGGGTCAGGCTCTTCTCCCAGGCAACTTGTGACAGGACAAGAGGGCATGGTATGAAAGTGCACCAGGGGAGGTTTAGGATGGATATTAGGAAGCACTTCCTCACAGAAAGGCTGATTAGGCTCTTGGATGGACTGCCCAGGGAGGTGGTGGAGTCACCATCACTGGAGGTCTTTAAGAAAAGCTTGGATGTGGCACTTCGTGGTGTGGCTTAGCTGATGTGGGGGTGTTGGGTCATAGGCTGGACCTGATGATCTCAGAGGTCTTTTCCAGCCTCTGTGATTCTGTGATTCTGTGAAGGAGTTGTCCTTGGATATAACAGGCAGTGAGGAAAAGGTGACAGACACAGAATTTAAACTTTGGCATTTTTGTGCTGTGTCATGAATCTGAAGAGGTGGACTGTGAAGAGCTGAGAACAACTACCAACTACTTCTACCTGAAGTCCTTCTACCTGAGTAGTTGGTAGTTTCCCAGATGGAAACCTTCCTGTGTTTTCTAGCAGTTTACACCACTTGCACTACAGACACACATAACAGCTCAGATCTCCACAGCTGCAAGGCTATAAATCCATGTTGATATCTCTGAAGTTTGCATCTCTTATTTGTGATGAGAAAAGGTCTTGGCTTCTAAAAGATGTCCCCTCCCTTGCACAGTCATTGATACTGAAATTAGTAACATCTTTAATGCTCCCTCTATCCCCCAAAGTCATTGATACTGAAGTTAGTAACATCTTTAATGCTCCCTCTAACCCCCCAAAGTCATTGGTGCTGAAATTAGTGACATCTTTAATGCTCCCTCAATGAAACTAGACTCTGCAGTGGTCCTGGAAGTCAAAGCCTAATCCTGATTCTCACAGTATGGAAGGATGTGGCTTTGCTGAGTGGCTTGGTTAAGGTGAACAGCTCTTGCTGAGCACCTCTGGGATCTTCTACCAGCACTCAGACAGCAGAAAGGTCCAAAAGCAATGCAGAGATCTGGATAGATTAATAATGCTTTAGTGTTGTAAAGCTATTGAGCAAGGAGGCTTTCTTCTGTAACATGCAGTTAGAAATGGCCTGATCTTGTCTGCTTCCCTGCTTTCAGACAAAGTGGCAGTGATCCAGCTGATAAGGTCCCACATCCACTTGGTAAGGTTCTAGACCCAGCTGGTAAGATCTTAGACAATGCACAAATAAGGAGACTGCTTGGTTCTGTCAGGAGCTGAAGCACTGTGAAGTGTCAGTTGGAAAGTGACCACAGCAGCTGTTAAACAGAGATTTCTTTGTCTCCCAGATCAGCCTGCTCTAATTTATTGCAGGGTGAACTTGCCTCTACAATTCAGGAATGGAAGAGCCATTGTCTGGCTGATTAATTCTCTTTAAAGGCACAAGTGCAAGATGGTTCTGTTAAAGTTAAAACCTTCCTTGCAGGCTGGAAAATTATTCAAGGATGAAAATGGTATTTAGGGTTTTATGGTTTATTCAATGATAATTTTATCCTGTGGTCATACTCAAATACAGGCAAGCATACAGTCTGCCAATGTAGTTGGTGCTGCCCACTGTAACTGATGTAACCCATCCACAGACCCTACACCCTGCCATATTAAATCCCAACCCTAACTTCCAAGTGCTAAAACCACTTCTGCCTACTCCAAGAGCACACTTACAATTCAGAGGCATGCAGATTTATCTGAACTTCAAGATTTGCATGAAACAGGGAGAAGGGAATGCAAAGATTCAACAAATGTGCATGGTCTCAGGTTTAAAAGTGTACGCTAAAGAAGACTGATTGAATATTTTCCTGCAGGGCTTTTGATTTGGTTGAATGATGTCCCTTTAACTTCTCCACTCTCTGCCCCTAGCAATATCTACCTTACATGGAATTTTGCCTTGTTGAAAAGCTGAAGATCCCTTCACTCTCTAGATGCAAAATCTGTTTAAAACTGACATGCTGTCAGTTATAATTGTGGCTGGCAGCTCTGAGCTACCATTTACTCTTTGGCTCTGGGCTCCTAGTTGCTTCCATCATCCTCCACACTGGGGAACTCCTTGGATGCACCCTACAGGTCAGCAAGAATCAGAAGTCCAGAGCATGGAAGGAAGCAATCTTCCTCTTTCTTGCCTCTGCATTCATTCCTTCCTCTCTCCAGATTCTGACCACTTGACTCTTATTTCCCAGTCTTGCTCCCTGTTTTCTCAACTCTCACACCACACAGCAGCAGTTTCTCTCAAACTGCCTTCTAGCAATGGGGAGATCCCCAAGAACAAGACTGATTTCTTGCCTTGGTGGCAGCTCTAGGGCAAACAAGCCAAAATAGATGTTTAAAAACCTGTGCAAATAAAAGGATATTCTAATTTTTCCCCCCTGAAATTCTGAGAGATTGAAAAAAAGCTAACTCTTTATGGATACAATTATTTCACTTGGCCAGATGGAACATGGTTGTTCTGGATGCACATGAGTTGGTTTTTTTTTTTTTCCACTCTGACTCTCAACACTTGATTGTTGATAAAAGTGAAGGAAAGATTACAATTAAAAATGGATTCAAACAGCAACAAAAAAATGTCCATACTGTCATTTAGAAGATGTTGCAACACATCTGGGTTTCCCAAATGCATTATTTCACAAGGAGACTCTAGTGAAAGAGGACAAAATGTTTAGATTTCTCTATCCCTGCCTTTTTACCCTGAAAACAAAGAAAAACTTCAGAAAACCTATTTTGTTCTGGCTGTATGAGTCTGTAGGAACCAGACAGACTCCTTATGCTCCATTCTAGATGTTGGTATCATAGCTGACATGGCAGGGTAGGTGAAAAAGGATGGGAGAGTCTGCTATGGACAGGCAGATGTTAGCAGAGCCACAGTGATATAGAAGATTACTGGCAGAGGTGATCTAATTTCCAGTGGTCTATACATTGGGCAGCATAGGGCCCTGGGACCACAGAGGTTTGAAGTCTCTTCCCCTAAGTTTCATGTTGCTGTATTTCCTGTCATGCTGTTGCATTTCACCTGGGAGCAGTGAAAACCCTTGCCCACCAAGGTTTAAAACATAAAGAGTTGGAGCCTAATCCAAACCAAATTAACAAGGAGGCCTTTGCTAATGTATAGGTGCTTTGTCTGAGGCTTTCAGAACATGGCCATGTAATCACCATGCTGAATTAGGTCTCATATAAATCCAGGAAATAAGCACAGCATTGTAGAGACAGCATCTCTCACCTGGAGCTCCAGCTTTGTCCCATGAGCTTGTTCAAGCTTCACAGTCATGCTATAGGGAAAGTGGCAATAAAAGTGCACCTGAAGGACATCTGTAATTTCAACTTTGTGATGGAGATATCTATTCTGTAAGAGGCTCGTTCAATTTTACACTCTCTATCCTTTCAGGCTGCTGGAAAGTCTCTGCTTTCTCTAACATCAGGTATTTGGATAAATATTTAGTCCAGAAAGCAGAAGGAGATGGCCACCCCATTTAATCTACACAGAACTCAGTGATATGTACTGCTTGGCTACATGAGTTTATTTGGCTTCAAATCTTGAGTTGTATCAGGTCCACATACACAAAATATGAAAGAAAGATGGAATCAGATGACAGGATTTAGGTTATGCTCGAGTTGGTGGGTCAGCAGTGTAAATTCTGTACTGCTTTGGGCATTTGGATCTCAGCATTTGTTCCTAACACCTCTCACACTAGTGAGACTTCAGTCTGGGACTGAAGTCCTGGATCCTGGTCAACAGGAATTTTGATCAAACTCATCCTGAGCAAAACTGATTCACCATCTCTGGCTTCAAAACCTGTCACCCACAATGGCAATCAAGCTGAGTACAAAAGTATTGTGAATGGCTACTAAAAAAGGCAAGTAAAAGAGTCTGTTGGCATCATAGCATACTTCCAGCCTAGACCAGAACTTTATTATCTCCAGTAAGACAAAAGCAGAGAATTGTTCTAATGGCTTTTGAGAAGTGGAGACTGATCATTTCACAGTCTCAGGGTCACAGAATCACTGAATGTTAGAGGTTGGAAGGGACCTCCAGAGCTCATCAAGTACAACCCCCTGCCAAAGCAGGATCACACAGGGTAGTCTGCCCAGGAAGATGTC
This sequence comes from Indicator maculatus, assembly GCA_013399975.1. Taxonomy (NCBI): domain Eukaryota; kingdom Metazoa; phylum Chordata; class Aves; order Piciformes; family Indicatoridae; genus Indicator; species Indicator maculatus. Next base: position 1,435,334 of record VXBD01003071.1, read on the forward strand.
CTGATGGGTCTTGAAAGTCTCCAGATGGGTCTTGAAAGTCTCCAGATGGGTCTTGAAAGTCTCCAGAAAAGGAAACGCCACAACCTCTCTGGGCAGCCTGTTCCAGTGCTCTGTCACCCTCACTGGAAAGAAGTTTCTCCTCATGTTGAGGTGAAGTCTTCTGTGTTCAAGCTTGTACCTGTTGTTTCTTGTCTTATTAGTGTGCACCACTGAAAAGAGCCTGGCCCCCTCCACTTGACACCCAGCCCTCAGCTATTGATAGACATTGATCAGATCCCCTCTCAGTCTTCTCAAGACTAAACAGTCCCAAGGCTCTCAGTCTCTCTTCATCCCCTAATCAATTCCCCTTATCATCCTCCTGACTCTCTGTTGGACTCTCTCCAGCAGGTCTCTGTCTCTCTTGAGCTGGGGAGCCCAAAACTAGCCACAATACTCCAGGTGTGGTCTCAGCAGGGCAGAGCAGAGGGGGAGAAAACCCTCCCTAGCCCTGCTGGCCACACTTTTCTTGCTGCACCCCAGGATACCATTTGCTCTCTAGGCCACAAGGACACATTGCTGTGTCTTCACATTTCACTCAGAATCAGCATGATTTTGTTATATATTGATTAGTTTTCTATGTTTTGGCAGAAACTTTACATGATTCCTTAGAGGCTTGGTATTTTTCCATCAGGTATCATTTTGCATTTGGGACTTCCCTAAGGTTTTACCAACATTTAAAGTTAACCTAAACCATTCAGTCATAACCCTTTAAAGAGGGGGGCTCCTATTCAAGAGCATAGCTGCAGTGTGATTTCACCAGGATGAAATAAAGGATGTTAAGCTATTCCAGGGTGGATTTCATAATTGCATCTCTTTCTATCAGGCTAGTGATTTTCATTAGCTTAATAAAAAAGATAGTTTAGTACTTGAATACTTTCCAGCAACTGTTTAGCAGATTGTCAAAAGCAGCTCAATTATGGCAAAACAAATGGCAAGATTCAATCTAAGCATCAAATGAACCTGATCTTCTATTTTCTATTGCTGGGAATCAAATCCCTGGAGGAGCAGTACCACAAGTATGTTAGTCACTGTAGTGATGCCCAAGTTCCACATGATGGTGTGCATATGTTCCATTGTGAAGGAAAAATAATGGCATTTTGGTCATGAATACTTCTCCATGGTCATGCTTCAAGCACATTAAGTTACACACTGGCCCCATGATAGGAAGAGGAATTCTTTCAAAGAACAACAACAACAAAAAAAAGGTCTAATATATGGGTTCTTAAAACGTGGCAGAGAGAGGATTTATATAAATGTAATCCCCTCTACACTTTGCTTTCACAGAAAGAGGAGACACACTCAATGGAGAAAGGAAAACTGGAAACCTTGAAGGTTGTATCCTGGACATGCTTTCTGGAGCTGTGTTTGGGGCCGGCCTCCCAGTTGTCTTGATCCAGAACACCCCTTGGAGTTTGCTGAAGCTCCTTCTGTATCTGTGCATGAATTTCTCCAGAAGAAGTTACACAGCCCAAGATTTCCTGTCCAAGCAGTCAGCAGGTGGGCAGAGAGTACAGCACTTGGTTCAGGTTGCAAAGGTTGGGCACAGCCATGTAGCACTGGCAGGTAGCAAATGTGGCACTGAGTGGATTCAGAGGAAGTGCTGCCATTAACTTCAGCAGAGGCCAGGATTTTGTCCAAGAATCACTTTTGATGAACAGGGCACTTTTAAAATTACCAGACCCAGTCTCCAGGTCCATTTGATCACTTGGCTTAAGGCTGTTGCTTAATGTAATTCACTATTCTGCCAGGAGATAGCTGACTGAGAAGGACAAACATTGCTGTATTCACTGTCCAAAAGAGAACCAAACTGCCTTTTCTTGGGCCAATACTAATACACTCAGGCAACTACTGTTTTAAGTATGCAACTCCCAATTTCTCATGCTCTTTTCAAACAGTTATGCAAAGACAGTCCCCACTCACTCAGTCCTCTGACAGACACAGATTGCAGTGACACTACTGATCCACAGCCTGATAGTTCTGATAAAAGTGATTTTCATGCATCTCAGCAGCATGGCACATTTGCCATTTGCTGTAAATCTCAAAGATTTATCATAGAATCATAGAATTGTCAGGTTTGGAAGGGAACTCAAGGATCATCCAGTTCCAACACCCCTGCTATGGGCAGGGACACCTCACACTACATCAGGTTGCTCACAGCCACATCCAGCCTGGTCTTAAAAATCTCCAGGGATAAGGCTTCCACCACCTCCCTGGGTGACCTGTTCCAGTGTCTCACCACCCTCACAATGAAGAATTTCTTCCTAACATCCAATCTGAATCTACCCATTTCTGGTTTTGCTCCATTCCCCCTCATCCTATCACTACCTGACACCCCAAAAAGTCCCTCCCCAGCTTTCTTGTAGCCCCCTTCAGATACTGGAAGGCCACAAGAAGGTCTCCTTGGAGCCTTCTCTTCTTCATACTGAATAGCCCCAACTCTTCTCCAGACTGAACAACCCTAACTCTCTCAGTCTGTCTCCATAGCAGAGGAGCTCCACCTCTCCAATCACCCTTGTGGCCCTTCTCTGGATGTGTTCCAGCACCTCCAGATCCTTCTTGTAGTGGGGACTTCAGAACTGGACACAGTACTCCAGATGGGGTCTCACCAGAGTGGAGTAGAGGGGGAGAATCACCTCCCTTGACCACTGGCCACACTTCTCTTGATGTAGCCCAGGCTCTGGTTGGCTTTCTGGGCTGCAAGTGCACACTAACAGCTCCTGTTGAGCTTCTTGTCCACCAGCACCCCCAAGTCCCTCTCCCCAGGGCTGGTTTCCAGCCAGTCCCTGCCCAACCTGGATTTTTGCTTGGGGTTGCCTCAACCCAGATGCAGGACCTTGCACTTGGTCTTGTTGAACCTCCTGAGGTTGGCTTGTGCCCACCTCTGCAGCCTGTCCAGGTCCCTCTGGATGGATCCCTTCCCTCCAGCCTGTCCAGGTCCCTCTGGATGGATCCCTTCCCTCCAGCCTGTCTGCTGCACCACTCAGCTTGGTGTCATTAGCAAACTTGCTGAGGGTGCACTCAATGCCTCTGTCCATGGCACCATTGGTTCACTATAGACGAACCAATCTTTTATTTCTGAATTTGTCATAAGAGGAATTTTAAAACGTGCTGAGACACTTTTCACATCTCAGACTTGACCCTCAGGTGCAGGAATAAATTTGTTAGGGAGCCTTGGTTTCTGTTTTTCTGGGTGATCCCCATGGTACAGCAGCTCTTTAAGGTGTGACTAAACAGAATGGAAACACAGAAACTGTGACTCGCTTTGAATAAAAATAGTTGGTGTCCCATATATGACCTAAAATTTGCCCAAACAATTTCCTGGCCAGGGGCCATGTATGGCATACTTGAAGCTGAATAATATTTTATTGTGATTTGTAGCAGTGGAAACCTGGATTTATAAGGGAAATGATCCTAACCACAGTTATGGTAGAACTGCGACTGCCCCATTACAAACTGCCTTTTTTTTTTCCATGTTAATATTTGCTTTTCTTTTTGCACCCTATATGCACTGGGAAAACAAAAAAACCCAAAACACAACAACACATCTGCATCAGTTGTGCAAATATTTCAAGAAGCTGAGTTTCTTAGCATCAGTTTCTTTTGGCTTTCCTTCAGTGTCCACCTCCATGACATGTGTGGTCAGCAGGTTGAGGGAAGTGATTCTCCCCCTCTACTCCACTCTGGTGAGACCCCATCTGGAGTACTGCATCCAGTTCTGGAATCCCTAGTACAAGAAGGGTCTGGACATGCTGGAAGGTGTGCAGAGAAGGACCATGAGGATGATCAGAGAGCTGGAGCACCTTTCCTATGAGGACAGACTGAGAGAGTTGAGGCTGTTCAGTCTGNTCCAACCCTTACAATTTTTTGTTTTTATGTGAGCAGTGGGTGCCACTACAAAACAGCCTAAACCTGCTTCTGTGAGTTAGCAATTCCTGTCTCCTGAACAGATGTTATATCATGTACAAGGAGAGGAAAAATAATTCTATCCTGCCACATTTGGTTTCCTTTTTTTTTTTTCCTTTTTCCCCAGGAAAAGTGAGAGACAAGGGGATGTGTACAAAAAAAAAAAAATGTGCGACTTGTGGAAGACTTGGAGCCACTGATTTCCCCGTGTACAGCAGGCTGAAGGTCTGGTTTTTAATCTGGCTCTATCTTTACTTCTTCAAGACACTTTGGGAAAAAAAATTGATTTGTGACAGAAGCAACTTCATTGGGATGCTCTGTTTGCTCAAACTGAAATGTTAAAGGTACCCTAAAGAATCTAAATCCTATCTATGGGTGGAGTTACCTGGTCTGACATCAAATTTACAAGAAGTGCTCAAGAGGTTATATTGATCATAGTGGGACAAAGCCTTTCCTGACGTATGTACATGCTCCTGCAGAGGAAAGTTGCAGAACCCCTCTCCATCAGCTGCCTAGGAGACATCTTTTGGCTGAGTACATTTCTGAATTAGACACACAGAACTTCCAGGCATGCCTGTTCCTTCCATTTCTGGTTCTGATGCACATTACCTCAAACCAAACCCCCAAATGTGAGCTGTACAGTTTTAGAGACCTTTATCAACAGTGGTTTATAACAACCACATGTATAATCACAGCAGAGGCAGAGTTAACTGTTTTATGTCCTCCAGAATGCATCTTATTGGGACTTAGAGGGTTCTGTGTTCCATCATTAGAAGACCTATTCTGATAAGTACAGGTAGGGGCTGGAGCACTGCCCTGTGAGGAGAAGCTGAGAGCCTTGGGGCTTTTTAGTCTGGAGAAGAGAAGGCTGAGAGGGGATTTAATCAATGTCTATAAGTATCTGGGGGCTGGGGGTCAAGAGGGAGGGGACAGGCTCTGCTCAGTTGCACCCTCTGATAGGACAAGGGGCATTGGATAGAAACTACAGCACAGGAGGTTCAACTTCAACATGGGGAGGAAATTCTTCACTGTGAGGGTCACAGAGCACTGGAGGAGGCTGCTCAGAGAGGCTGTGGATTCTCCTTCTCTGGAGGCTTGCAAAACCTCTCTGGATGCATTCCTGTGTGACCTGGGAGGAACTTCTTCACTGGGAGGGTTACAGAGCACTGGAAGAGGCTGCCCAAAGAGGGTGTGGATTCTCCTTCTCTGGAGGCTTGCCAAATCAGTCTGGATGTGTTCCTGTGTGACCTGNTCCTGTGTGACCTGTGCTAGATTCTATGGTCCTGCTCTGGCAGGGAGGTTAGACTCAGTGATCTCTAGAGGTCCTTTCCAACCCCTAACATCCTGTGATCCTGTGATGCTGTGATAACATGGCCTGTCCCTTCAGCATATGTCTGTGTTAAGGAATGTAGGTCAACAATTAATAGGTTTAAATGCTTTAAACACTACACCACCAATGTGCTATTTTCTGCACCATATGATTTCCTTTCAATAAAAATAAAATAAGCTTTCATTTCTCCTTTATAGCGTTTTCCCCCACTCACAGCACCATTAAAACATAGGACTGTTGAGCCTGGAAGAAACCTTTGAGATCATCAAATCCAACCACTCACCTAGAGCTTGCAATCCCACTGCTAATATTAAGGCACATTAAAACATGACCCTAAGGACCAATCATCTTTTATATAACTCCAGGGATGGAGAGTCCATCACTTCCCTGGACAGCCTGTTCCAGTGCTTGGTAACCCTTTCTGTGAAGAAATTTTTCCTAATGACCAACCTGAACCTACCTTGCACAACTTGAGGCCATTTCCTCTTGCCCTGGCACTTGTTGCATATGAGAAGGGACAGACCCTCATCTCACTCCAACTTAGTTTGAGGTGGTTGTAGAGGGCAATGAGGTCTTCCCTCAGCCTCCTCTTCTGAAGACTAACCAACCCCAGTTCCCTCAACCTCTTGTGGAAGATATTTGACTAATTTTTATATCGCTGTCCCAACCTTCAGTGAGCGTGAGGTGTCCCTGCCCGTGGCAGGGGGGTTGGAACTAGATGATCCTTGTGGTCCCTTCCAACCCTGACTGATTCTATGATTCTTTGAGATGTATTTCCTATGTGTTTTTCTGCCAGTTGCTCTTTCACTTCTAATGCCATTTCTCTCTTCAGCCAGAAAACTTGTTAATATTGTACCACTTCCCACCTCAGATGTCCACTGAATGATGGAGATCACACACATCACTCCCTCCCCTGCTATTATCAGACACAAGAACTTGTGTCTGTCTCATAGCAAAGCTGATATCTCATGAGTCACAGCAGAACTTCTCTGTAGCCTCCATAATCCTTAAATTCTGTCTATTTCTGGTTTAGTCTCAGTCATCTTGATTTCTGTCACGAAAATGTGCCACATCATAACAGCACAAAATAATCCCACAATCCTTCCTAAAATATTTCCCCACCTCCACACCTATAGCATACTACTTGCTCCAGAGGTTACCATTGTTCTAGTTGAGTGGGTGGGAAAGTAAAGGTTGTGTTTAAGATCCCTATTTAATTTGCTAAAACAGCCATCAGGGCTACTTTCCAGAGCAGGGAGAACCAGAATTTAGCAGCACTGGGGACTCTGTAGTGTAACTCATTGCTCTCTGAGCTAAGACTGCTGCAGGCTGAAGAAGGGTTCCAGAGATTAAATGTTTTTCTTCATACTAAACATGGAAACCCCTAACACTTCCATGCAGTTGGACTTCTAACTTCCATTGTCCAGCATGCCAGAAGCGTTGGGCCATCATTGCTCAGTCTTTAATCCTGTCATCCACAGAAGCTTGAGTGTTGCCGAGCAGCCAAGAGGTTCTCCCACAAGTAAATTTGTGTCTTCAGTGAACATTCAGCTACAATGAGCTGTCCAGGGCCTCACAGAACCTGTCCATGGCAGAAAAATGAACTGATTCGAGGGGCCACAAGTCTCCGAGTGGTGTCATAGCTGTCACACCAACTCTTCACACAGTGGAAGCACTTCCCAGTGCTGAATCACAGTGATTGATTCTTCTTTCCATCTCAGTGACCTGCTGGACATTAAAACCTTTTGTTCTTCCACATCCTTTGCCTTTACTTTGCTGGTAAGTTTGGTTTACCCTTACTAATGTGTTTCCACTGGGCCAAGTCTACAGAGTCTCTTGAGAAAGGACAGTGCAGGCATGGGGAACACATGAGTGTATCTACTGGGCTAGTGCATGTAGACATACTGGACTGTCAGGAGAGATCAGTGCCTCATCCAGACCCACCCTGGTGTCTTTGTAGCGATCCCAGCACATCCTGGCAGTTCAAGGCAAGTCCACCTGACTTCCAGACCAGGAGTGGAAATTCCTCTGCTGACTACCTGGCCAGTTATGAGCGTATCAATGTTATCTGGAGGCCAGAAAGCAGGACCAAAACACTTCCTTCTCCTTGCTTCCCACCCATGTCAGATCTGACTGAGCCATCCATGTGACAGAGAGAGGGAAAGGCACATGATGAGATGTTTATCCACAAGATTCATCATGCTGCAGGCTGCAGCCCCTAGCAAAGCTGCATCTCATCCTGATTTTGCAACCCCTTTCTTTTCTATCTTCTTTGAATGCTCGTTTAGATGGTTCCAGATTCTCCCAGCCGATTCACTCCAGGACTGTTATCATGAAATAAAAGAAAGTATCAGGGGAAACAGGAGGGATTTAGACCAGTCAGTGTAAAAATGTGATGTAGCCACAGAATGAAATACTGTGGATATCCTTGAGTGAGAGCAGATCAGATAAGAGAGCTTAGAAGAATCAAAGCACGCTGCTTTGTTGGACTTTAAGATGTGCAGTCCCACCCCAGTTCTGACGTGCTGTGGGGGTAAGCTCCATGTCTTTAGCTAACAGTGTGGTGTTCCTTGGTCCCAAGCAACAAAAAAGGCTTAGTTTAGCCACTTCAGGAAGGGAACTGTTGAAATCTGTCGAGGTGCTGCACTATTTTATACACATATGCCTGCACTTTGCCAGCGCTCTCTAAATAAATGATTCCCAGATTTCCAATTGTATTTTGTTTATAGACACATTTTGCTTATTGCAAATTGCATATGGTTTTACCTCTAACCTTGGGTCTGATCCTTTCACAGAGGATTTGGCCAAGGAAAAGAGTAGATGATCCACTATTTGTTAGCAGTTCATTACAGGTATATAAGTATGTGTAGGTGAATAGATACAGACATATATCTGTGGGGCTGATACTGGAAGGTGCTGAGCTCTCTTAATCACTTGAGAAATCAACAGGAGTTGGGAGCACTCAGCACTTCCCTTAAGTGGTCAGAAAACATCAGTTTTGTGCAACATCTTACTGGAGGCTTTTCCTGTATAAAGTACAAAAATAAAAGACAAGCTTCTCAGAGCCCTCCTGAAATGCTGACACCTTGAGATTGTAACTATTTATGTTTTGCCACTTTTTTCACATGCAAAATGTGTTGCATGGAGTGTGGTTTTGGTTTTTTTTTTGTCCTGTTTTTTGTTTTCGTTGGAGTTTTAAGCATCAGATTGATGAAGCAGAGTTCAGAGCCAGACGTACAGTACAACAGACAAAGGTTTAGTAATGAGTTCAGAATTTACAAAACACAGAAGCAAATATGGCTTTAATACATGATGTGACCCTTTATAAGGCTTGAAATTGCTCTTCAAAAATCATTCTGGCTTGACTTCAGAGCCGGGTGGATTGTGGGATACCACAGATTGACTTTGAGTAGTGGGTTGGTATTGCAGGAATTTTTTAATTTCCTGTAACTCACAACAATTTTCTTCCAGTTAGACCTTATCCTGCTGCAGTGTATTTACTGAACAATTTAGTGCAGTGGAGAAGCCAGATCAGAGGCACATGCATGCACTCAGACACACATCCACGCACAGGGAGTGAGCAAAATTAAAGTACTACACTAAGCCAAATTCAAAATGATTAAAAGAGAAAGGCTCAGAGTGTTGATATTTGCATTTGTATGTGTGTGTAATATCTAATGATGGAAGGAGGAGGGGGGTGGGGAGGAAGAAGAAACTTTGAGCTGAAACTTTTTTTTTTTCTAAGTGAATAAAAATGGTTCAAGTTGCATTAATGGCTGGAAAGGAATTTGATGAACAGTGGTTAGTAATGTTTGTAACAGCCTTTTAATTAGCTCCTCAAATATGTTTTCAGAACTTCCCCAATTTGCATGATTTAAAATAATGCTACTAATAAATCCTTAACCTGACAAAGATGCTTATGTCTTCATTAACAGTAAAACAGCACTAAAAGCAGCCCTGCAGTTCAAGAGGGGGGAAATATTTCAGGCCACTGAACTCCACGTGCTCATTGCATTGCAGTTGTCTCCCAGGTATTGCAGGGCAATTATTCTAACATATTTGAATGTAACAAAATACAATCCAGAAGGTCTGTTGCAATATAGTATAACAAAACCACCCAGTATGGATGATAGCAAAATACTTGGGTCACTGAGACTACAGAAACAGCTTGGTATCTGCTATTGATTTTGAAAAAGCCTCTTGGGGTGAACAGAATCATAGAATCATAGAGGCATAGAATCATGGAATCATAGAATCATAGAGGCATAGAATCATGGAATCATAGAATCATAGAGGCATAGAATCATGGAATCATAGAATCATAGAGGCATAGAATCATGGAATCATAGAATCATAGAGGCATAGAATCATGGAATCATAGAATCATAGAGGCATAGAATCATGGAATCATAGAATCATAGAGGCATAGAATCATGGAATCATAGAATCATAGAGGCATAGAATCATGGAATCATAGAATCATAGAGGCATAGAATCATGGAATCATAGAATCATAGAGGCATAGAATCATGGAATCATAGAATCATAGAGGCATAGAATCATGGAATCATAGAATCATAGAGGCATAGAATCATGGAATCATAGAATCATAGAGGCATAGAATCATGGAATCATAGAATCATAGAGGCATAGAATCATGGAATCATAGAATCATAGAGGCATAGAATCATGGAATCATAGAATCATAGAGGCATAGAATCATGGAATCATAGAATCATAGAGGCATAGAATCATGGAATCATAGAATCATAGAGGCATAGAATCATGGAATCATAGAATCATAGAGTCATAGAGTCATAGAAATCATAGAATAATAGAATCAGAATCATAGAATCATAGAAATTATAGAAGCAAAGAGCATAGAAGCAAAGAGTCATAGAATTGTAGAGTCATAGAACCAAATAATTGTCAGGGTTGGAAAGCACCTCAAGGATCAGATAGTTCCCACCCACCTGCCATGGGCAGGGACACCTCACACTAGATCAGGTTGCTCAGAGCCACATCCAGCCTGGCTGC
>VXBD01003071.1:1463336-1491166 GCA_013399975.1 Indicator maculatus
AAGAAAGAAAGAAAGAAAGAAAGAAAGAAAGAAAGAAAGAAAGAAAGAAAGAAAGAAAGAAAGAAAGAAAGAAAGAAAGAAAGAAAGAAAGAGAAAGAAAGAGAAAGAAAGAAATGAAGGAAGAAAGAAAAAAAAGAAAGAAAGAAAGGAAGAAAGAAAGAAATGAAGAAAGGAAGAAAGGAAGAAAGAAGGAAAAAAAGAAATAAATCTAGGGAAGACCTGGGAATCTTTCAGAAGTGGTTGTTGGGCACTGAATTGCTGCACGTAAATGAATGCATTGCTTCTGCAGCTGCTGGCCAGCTAATGCACACACAATTGAAATTTTTTCCCCCAAAATAAATCACATGCAAGTTGCTCAGAGATCTCCTTAAATGTTAAGTTTTGTGCAGGTTAGGTTAGCTTCAAGGGGGAAGGCCCTCTGAATAAATAAATAAATAATAAAGGGCTTTGTTCAGTTGTATCTCCAGCAGGGACAGGACTGCTCCTTATGAATAGGGGCTGAAGGCTTCACTGCTCTGTAGTTTATAAATACGAATGAGTGACATATTGAGAAAAATTGTACCTACAAAAGCAAAGTCTTCTGCCATGCAAATCAGGCCCCAATTCCCCACAGATAAGGATCTTTTTGATGGAACACATGCAAAATCTACAGCTCTTAATTCTTTCATTAGTATTCCAGGCAGACGATTGCCAAATAACAGGGAAAACTGTCTGAATTGCTGTGTCTGAAACCTAATATTGATTTGTTTAATAGTGTCAGGAAGTCAAAATTCACAAATCTCCTGTCGATTGTTTATGAGGCAGTTAGCAGAGAATTGGATGCCCCTGCTTAATTAATAACTCATTACTGAAATTTGATTATATGCTTGAATGGTTTAAATGGGCTCTAATTCAGTATCTGCAAAGCAGGGTTTGCAACAAAGTAAAATGGATCTAAAAGCTTGGGGGTTTTTTTAACACTATTGCTGTCTGCATTTCCTGATCTCCATTGCTGAAGAATATGTTGACATAGTTGCCAGGGCAGACCTCTTAGTACTTTAATAACTGACACAGAAATGTGGAGTTCTAGTGGCCTTATGGACTGAATCCCAGCTGGAGCAGAAGGACACTTTAAGAGAAATGACAGTGATTTGGAAAAAAGAAAAAGAAAAAAAAAGAAAAAAGCAAAAGGACCTCTAAATGTAATTTTTTTTAGCATGCAATTAATTTATCAGCAGTGGAAACAAGGAGAACAAAGGTTTTTCTACCAAGGACCTTTATTCAGAAGCATCCTAAGGATTCAAGTTTGTATGCCCAAGGGCCTGAGCTCCTCAGTGGCTTAGATGCTGTCAAAACTCCTCTCCACCATATTTTATGCTGTTCCTGGCACTTTCTCAGCTCTGTTAGTAATGGAGGGAGGAAACACTCCAGGTGTAATTTTGTTCTGAACTTCACTTAATGACCCTTTCCCCATTTTCAGCATTTGACTAAAATATAATTTCTCCACCAGAGATTCCCCCCTCCCCTTTCTTGCCTTTGAGAAACCAGAACAAAATACAAAAAAAACCCCCAACGTAATAAATTGATTTGTGCACATTTTTGAGATAAAAAGACCTGGAATGAGCTGTGTCTAAGGACTGGGTAATCAGGACACTTGGGTTTTTTTGCAGTACTAGATAATCCCTGATTTTCACTAATTATAAGAAGAATTATTATTTTGTTGGAATATTTAAAGTGTGTTTCTCCACAGAGAAACGTTGGAGTCCTAGTGGACAGCAAGTTCTCCATGGGATAGCAATGTGCCCCTGTGGCCAAGAGAGCCAATGGAATCCTGGGGTGCAGTGAGAAAAGTGTGGCCAGCAGGGCTAGGGAGGTTCTTCTTCCCCTCTGCTCTGCCTTGCTGAGATCACACCTGCAATCCTGTGTCCAGTTCTGGGCTCCCAGTTCAAGAGAGACAGAGACCTGCTGGAGAGAGTCCAAGGGAGAGCCACGAGGATGATTAGGGGACTTGAGCATCTCCCCTGTGAAGAGAGACTGAGAGCCCTGGGGCTGTTCAGTCTTGAGAAGATTGAGAGGGGATCTGATCAATGTCTATCAACATCTGAGGGGTGGGGGTCAAGTGGAAGGGGCCAGGCTCTTTTTGGTGGTATGCAGTAATAAGGCAAGAAACACCAGGTACCAACTTGAACACAGAAGATTTCAGCTCAACATGAGGAGAAACTTCTTTCCAGTGAGGGTGACAGAGCTCTGGAGCAGGCTGCCCAGGGAGCTTGTGAAGTCTCCTTCTCTGGACACATTCAAACCCACCTGGATGCATTCCTGTGTGGACTACCCTGGGTGATCCTGCTTTGGCAGGCTGGGTGGACTGGATGATCTCTGAAGGTCCCTTTCAACCTGTAACATACTGTGAGACTGTGATGCTGTGTTTACCTTCATTTGCTGTTGACTTAACTGTTTAAAAGACAATTAGCCCACAAGTACTCTCTTTGCTGTGATAAGAACTCAATCATGCTACTCAATAGCCATCTGAGGCTTTGGTCAACAGCAGAAGCTGTAGCACCCTGGTCAGGCAATGCTCCTCATGTGGCCACTTTCCTAGCTCCTGGTATTACCTTCAGTGCATGCAATGGTGACCAACAGGCCTTTGGTGTTCAAGGTCTCATGTCCATTCTTCACAGCTGGCACTCTGTGGGGTTATTTGTTCTGCCAGGGACTTCCCTACCTGCAGGATGGATTTTGCTGAATTCCCCTAAGCTCTGGCAGAAGACAGCCCTCCCTCCTTGCAGGATGGACACATGCTCCAGGGTGACTAATGTGTATGTCATGAATAACGATTAGCAGGTCGTTGAAAGTGAAGAGTTCACAGGCAACCTGCTGTCCAAGTGCCCAGACTCTTTTACCAAGGTCAAGAGGTTCATTTAGCCAAAAAGCAATAAAACATTAATAATTAATAAGATTCAAGCAAACACATTTGACCAGCCCCAGTGGTAGACATCACTGACAAGCTTTTGGAGAAGCTGTTCTCATGAGAATTCCAGGTGTGGTTGGCTTTAATGAAAGGGTTTGCCTAACTGGGGCAGTTTTAGAGCAACCGAGAAAAGGAGCACTGAGCTGGTCAAAACTGCCCTGAAGGCAAGAGCTTGACCCACAGCAGTAATAAATAGCATCATTTCTCTGAAGTCTGGCAAACTGAGGATTTCAGCTCACATCCTCAAAGAACCTTAATCCTTTAATCAATAAAATATACTTCTCTAAATATCCCTGAGGAACTGGACCTTGGAACTTGGGCCTTGATCCACATGATGTGTTAACACCTGCTCAGGATATGACTTTTGGGGCAGTTCTATAAAGAATAACCTTCTAAGGACTTGCAAACTGTTACATCTGGACTGAGTATCTCTCAGAGCAATAAACAGAGCTATTTGATGGGCAAATGCACAAGTCCTGGAATAGATACTACAAATGGAATGGGAATTCTAATTGAAATAAACCTGACTGAAGCATAGAAGTGCAAAATATTGATCAATATGGTAAGTGAATCTTAATGTGTCTGCACTTTGAGGATGGAAAAAAAGGCAGCAAGTGACTTCAGGTTCACCTAGAGCTAGCCATAATCTTGTGCAGATGAAGAAGAACCACCAGGTGCTGTGTGGACAGTGACTGTGTCTGGCACAGTGGCTGAACTCCCAGGTATCAACTGCACTTACATTTTGTGCCAAAGTTTCATGTGTCCATCTCTTACAACGTGAGTGGCAGCATGTCCTACTTTATAAAATTCCAATATACTTCTCTCACAGCTTTCCCTGCGTGTTCTGTGTAGGCAAGGAAGGAGACTTCTGATGCCCTTGTTTGGAAAAGGACCACAGGATGTTAGGGGTTGGAAGGGACCTCTGAAGATCTTTGAGTCCACCTGCACCTGCCAGTACAGGACCATAGAATCCAACACAGGAATGCATCCAGATGGGTCTTGAAAGCCTCCAGAGAAGGAGACTCCACAACCTCTCTGAGCAGCCTGTTCCAGTGCTCTGTGACCCTTACAGTAAAGAAGTTCTTTGTCATGTTGAGGTGGAACCTCCTGTGCTGTAGTTTACATCCATTGCCCCTTGTCCTATCATAAGGCACAAGTGAGCAGAGGCTCTTCCTTCCTTCCTGACCCCCAGCCCTCAGATATTTATAAACATTTATTAAATCCCCTCTCAGTCTTCTCCTCCCCAGGTTTCTCAGCCTCTCCTCATCAGGCAGTGCTCCAGTCCCTTCATCATCCATTGGGCACTCTCAGGTAGATCCCTGTCCCTCTCGAGCTGGGGAGCCCAGAACTGGATGCAATATTCCAGGGGTTATCCCTCATAGATATAACAAAAACTCTTTAGGGAAAAACCCAACAACTGAATTTTACCTCTTTCATTTTCACCTCTTAGGACTGTGAAATGCTGCAGGGTTAACCTTCCATACTGTGTCACAGAGCACTGCTCTTTGCTCCTCACAGGGTTTCTTTCAGCAAACACTGTTCCAGCTGCTATTCCAGCTTACCCCTAGCCTTTGAAACCAGTTGTGTATTTATCATAGGTAGAGCCTGTCAACATCCAATCCACACATGTGTTTAAAAAAGAAAAAATAAATAATCTTTACACTATCCATATGTTAGAGCTTCTTAAAAGGCTGTCACTCTCCTGCCTCTCACTGACAGCCTTTAGTGGCATCCCATACAGACTTTTGCCACTCCAGCCTCTGATAACTAGAACATCATTGTAATTGCTTGGCATGCAGATTGCTTGAGCAGTTTAAGATGAAGATTATTTTAAATTTCCACTCTTAACTGAATATATTATCAGTCTTAAACTGTGAAACAGTTCTTAATGATAACTAACAATATGCAATGCCATCCAGAGTTCATTTCTCCAGAAAAAAAAAAAAAAANTCATTCTTGTGGCTCTCTGTTGGATTCTCTCCAGCAGGTCTCTGTCTCTCTTGAACTGGGGAGCCCAAAACTGGACACAGGATTGCAGGTGTGGTCTCAGCAGGGCAGAGTAGAGAGGTAGAAGAACTTCCCTAGCCCTGCTGGACTCACCTTTCTTGATCCATCCCAGGATCCCATTGGCTCTCTTGTTATCAGTCTTAAGCTGTGCAGCAGTTCTTAATGCTATCTAACAATATGCAATGCCATCCAGAGTTCATTTCTCTACCAAAAAAAAGAAAAAAAAAAAAAAAAAAAAAAAAAAAGTTGCTCTACATTTTAATGCACTCAGCAATTAACTGCAGGAGTCCAGAGGTTTGCAAACTTTTTTTTTTTCCTTCGCAGTGTTGGCTAACTTTTATATTTAATTTGAGTTAAATAATTAAGCCTGGGTAACTAAGAAAATTTTCGAACCATCATTATAGCCAGAAAAAAACCCCAACAAAATACCTTTTAAGCAGCGTTTTAACTTCTGCTAAACAGGAGTCTTAGGAAGAATGTTGGCTTCTTTCTGCTGTGGGCTGATTTGTCAAACTGCTATTAAGAATTTTCAGTTATTAAAAAAAAAAAAAAATATATAGAGTGAACCTTTATTTTTTCTTCCCCCCCCCCTAATTTATTACGGTTGATTACGCAGCTGGAATGGGAAGGTAGCTGCTGTTTGTAGTTAAATAACTCCTCACAATTTCTTAAAGAAATGATCTTCAAAGCTTTAATGGGTCAGTGGCTCAAGTACAAAGGAAAGATTGATTTTCATACTCCCACTCTTTGTTCCCAAAGTTTAAAACAGACACGTTCTGGTAAATTAGTTTGTCTATGTTATTAATGGAAGAACTTATTAAACTCCCATAAATACACGGTGGTATCTTGCTTAAAACACAGAATGCATTTGCTTTGAAAAACTAAAATAAATAAATAATATATATATATACATGGCTAAAAGAAAACAGGGGGTGTCATATTTTTTTTTTTAATTTGATTTCAGAAAATGCCTCAACAGGCAGAAAGCAGGAGAATGGGGCAGGGTTGTTTGATGGTGGGGAGAAGGGGGAAGAGGTGGGTTTGCAAAATGTATTAGGTATGCATAATGATGAATGGAGGCTCGAGTGGATAGAAAATATGCTATTTGCCTTTAATGAAAAGCATTCACATGCTGGGTAAGTGGCAATGCTGTGGGGAGAACAGCTACCTTAAGCAAGAAATATTGTCTGGGTGAAATACTTCTTTTATGTGAGGCTCACGGGCACGTTCCTTGGCTGAGCGGAGCAAGGTTACGCCGCTGGTGCAGGAATGATCTTGGGGTCAGGCCAGGCTTCAAGATTGGAGGGGGGGAGAAAAAAGAAAAAAAAAAAAAAGAGTTGCTGTGAGAAAGATTGTTCAGCTCCACGCAGGGAGCAGCAGTTCTGCTGTGCAAGGGGGAGGAAAGGAGTGTTCTTTGGCTGATGTAAACTGCCAGAGCTCCTTTTGTATCGGCTGAAAGTCTGCACCGGGTCCGTGTCTTCTACACAAGCGGAGATGCTTCTGATATATTCTCATGGCCCCTGAGGTCACTGTGTTTCCCCTGATGATCTGCCTGTCTGTAGAAGGATGTCTTACCACACTTAATCACCTTTCCTTCCACTCATCCAACGGTGTTTAGTTCTCCCTGTGAATAAATCTCCCACACCTCAGCAGTTCCCAGGGTGGGACAGACCCTCAGGAACATTCCCAGCTGACCCCATCAACAGCTTCTAGGGCTTACTGTATCACTTGGGCTTTAGTTAGCAAGAAATTCACTACCAAGGTTGTTGTCAGTGGTAAAACCACCCTTTGAACATGAGCTCAGGTGAATGCTGCTTGCTAATGGAAGGGCAAGCTGCCTGTGGGAGTATTCCCAGTGGGTTGTTCAACTAAACAGAGCTGCTCTGCGTGGTCCCCAGTCCTGCTGGAGGTAGTGGAGCTTAGCTCCTGCTGCTGCTCCACCTGCTTCTGGTCCTGCTGCTGACTCTCTCTGCAAGCTTTAGCCTGGATGTCAGATTTATGGGGTTAATTGAGGGAAGATGTGGAGTTTCTGCCTGGATGATGATGTCCAGTGGGTGGGCAATGCAACATGGACTGTGGGGAAGAGGTCTTTCCCTGTCTTTATTGGTTTTTTTTCTCACTTCACCAGGGAAAGTTGACATGGTCCCCAGTACAGCTTGTGAGGGCAGCAAAGAATTGTGCTTCTGTGACACAGCACAGCCTGGGAGGTGCAGGGTGTGATCCAGCCAGTATCACCCAGGGGCAAGGACCACCCCGTGTTGAAACATGCTCCTGCTAGAGCATTCTTGAGGGGAAGAGGGTCTGAGGCAACGTTTTTCTGTCACAGTAAGCTGTTTCCTTCAAATAGAATAGCTTCTCAGAAGTGATTTACACAGCCACTGTGAAATATCAGATTGGAGCTTTCCTAGAAAGTCTTTTGGGCTCAGAAGTATTTTGATTTTTCTAAAAGACATTTCATTTCAACCACTGCATATCATACATTCAAATTAAAAAAAAAAACACCCAAAGCCACAAAAAACAAGAGGTCAAAATTCTAACAAATGTGATGAACAAATCAAAATGTTTGAATCTTCTACTCCCTGTGTACTCATTCCTCTCTATCCCTTCACACTCATGGAAAATTTCCAATGTTTTGAAATGGTTCTGGAGCAGAAATGAAAACAAAGCTTCCTTTACTTCTTTAGTAGTCTAATCTTGTGGTTCTCTGGCATGATTATCCTGCCCAGTCCCAGTGAGACAGCTCTTTCAGAGACACCACAATTTCTCACTGTCACCCTACAGCTGTCCCTACCAGAAAGGGCTGAGAGGGGAATTCTGCCTTGCTGTTAAATTGGGGAAATAAATCACAACCTGTGCTCCACACCAGCTCAGGGGAGAGCATGCAAACCGAGGTGTCCACCTCTAGTGCTGGTCAAACAGGATCTCAGGGTACTCATCAAACTAAGTTTTTTCTGCTGTTTCCTTACAGGAAAATCCATCCTGTGTACTGGGGATCAAGTGTTGGATTGCCTCCCAGTCACTGAAGCTCCACATTCAAAGTGACTCTGTTTCTTTTCAGGCAAGAGTGCTGGAATGAGTGTTACAGAGCCTTGCTCCTTTTGGAGCTAAGTACCTCCCAGCTCTAAGCCTTCACTTATTTATTCACAACTAGTTTGATAAGAATTTCTTCATCTGTAAACATTGTCTAGCTCATCCTGCAGTCCTTCAGACAGCAGTCCTAGACCCTCACCCATATTTTTTCCAAAGATGGGCAGGGAAGAAAATGTTCATCTTCTATTGTAAGACACACTCCTCACCAGAGAACCATCTCATTAACCCTTCTCTGACTCATTCCATACCAAATTGGTGTTTCTTAGACAAAGTGCTTCAATGGTCTCATCTTTGATATTTGACCATTCATTACATATAATTTTATTTAGATAGGGATAGATCTGGGCTGGGCAAGGGGACTGTGACAGCAGAGGTGAATAGGCCACTGAAAGTAAAATCATAGAATTATAGAATGGTCCAGGCTGGAAGGGACCTCCAAGGTCATCCAGTCCAACCTCTCCACAGTCAGGAGGGACATCCCCAACTAGATCAGGCTGCCCAGGGCCTCGATGAGCCTCACCTTGAATATCTCCAGGGAAGGGGCCTCAAGCTGGGCAACCTGTTCAAGTGTTCCACCACCCTCATAGTAGTATCTGCTTGAGTTAATTTTAGCAATAGGGATGAATAAAACTCCAGGGACTTTGAGAGGAGAGGATACAGGTTCCAAATTTCTCTAATGGGCTGACTCTGGAGCTTCACATCAAGGGGCTTTCAGGATTTGAAATCTGACCTGTGTCTGGGCTCATTTCTAGTTAACACAAACTGTACCAAGAGCTATGCTTTCACAATAAAGAGGAAGAAAAAAACAGCATGGAAAGAAAACAAAACTGTCTGCAAACACCACACACACACACACACACACAAAGTTTATAAAATGATAGCAACCACCTGCAGGAATGATACTGAAATGAAAGGTACAAGCCCAGCATTGTACTGCAAAATATCTGCAATTAGAAACATCTCATGGCTGCTTGTTAGGACAGTCAGGAACAGAAATTTGTGGGCATGGTTATCAAGCAGTCTTTCATTGTATTGGTGACTGTAAAAGCTCATAAATGGAAATTGAGCTTATTTCATTTCACACGAATGTGACAGCAAGCAGACTCCTATACCTGCCTGGGACTGTAGGCTGGGGAGGACCATGCTAATTTCTCAAGGAATAAGTTTCTTCATTCCACCCATTTTTAGGAGAACTCCCCATTGAAGTGATTCTATTGCAATTGCTGATGAGGACATGAAAAAGAGGTGTCTCTTTCATGTTCTACCAGATTTAAGAGTGTCTCATGCATGCCTCCTGTTTCCCTCAGCCCTCTGGACAGCACCAATTCCTCACAAGGAAGGGCAAGGGCAAGTGCAGAGATGGTATGTGGGGTGTTTGCTTGCAATTTTTGAGCAGCCCTCTGCTAGGGAATTGGTGACAGCTAGGAAGGCACCTTCAAATGTGGCACAAGATTTACTTGACAAGTAATCAAATTGGCTCCAGGTTCTGCCCTGAAATCTGTTTTCACCCAATTTCCCATCCTCAGCTGGTCCCCTCAGGAGGCTGAGCTTCCTTGTCTTCAAGCACTTGAGGTTATCTACAAGCAAGGGAAGGGAAGGCAATGACATGTTTAGGGGGCAAGGTGAGAGAAAGAGGTTCAGAAAGCAAGTCAAACAGCCTGCTCTTCCAGTAACTACCTTCCAGTGTCTTATTTGCACTTATCCCAGAGCAGCCACCACAGGAATAACCCCCTGCATGCCACCCCTGACCACTGAGCCCTGCTTGCTACTCTGGTGAGTCTGGGGTAGCATTTTCACACCCAGTAGTGATCTGTCTGTTTTAATTCACCAACTGTTTTCAGCGCCTGCTTTGTCTCTTGCTAATTTGCAGAGTGGCAGGCTCTGAGGGAAACCCCCTCCACGACGGTGCAGCTCCAGGAGTGACAGTCCCCTGGACGCTGAGGGTTTCCCAGGAAAAACTGGACAGGACAGTAACCAGGAGAGCAACTGTCCCTTCAGCTCGTAAGTGTTGGGCTGTGGAATGAGCCTGTGTGTCCTGGCTCTGGCACTCAGAGGAATGCACTTCGCTATTGCACTTAAGCTGAGCACTGTGTAAGGGAGCTGTGGGAAGACAGAAAAAGAGAGGAAAATCTGTCTGGAGCATTTTCGCCTTTTTACCAACAGAGGGATTTGAGAGCCTTTCTCCATCGGCAGGCACACTCTGGCAAGGATGTAGGCAGAGGAAACGAAGGATGTGTCTGTGTACAGTGAAAATGGCCCTGTGGATGCTATACATCACACGTTTTCCAGGAGAGGCTCAACGAGACACAGGCTGAGAAAGCCCTTCCGAGGCACCAGAGAGATGGATCTGCTGCTGGACCAGAGTGATCGTCTGCTTAACAGCTCAAAGCTACATGCACACCAGTTTGGGTCAGGAAGTCACAAATAACGTAACAGCAGATTGAATTTAAATTGTATGGAGGCTACAAGCAGGCAGAACAGGATTGTGGTGCCTGGATTAATATTTTCCCTCTTTTGGAAAGCACCGTGGGATCATTAATGTCTGTAAGTGGTTAGGCAGGTGTTGCTTTTATATCTCATTTACAAGGGAAAAAAAAAAAAACTTCCAAAAAGGCACTGGCTTTTAACTGCTGGCTCCACAGAGAGATAAGATGCCACTTATGGATGAAGCATCCCTGCTCTTCTAGCACAGGAGGTTTTCCCCTGTGGCTGTGACGTATCCAAGTCTCTTACACCCACATTTCTGACCCGACCTACCCTAGTGCTCACTTTTAATCAGCTCACTTGTCCTAATATCTATTGATTTTCTCAGGAGTGTTTTAAAATGGCAAGAATCACCCAGTTTGCTTGCTTGCTTTTGAGCATGTTGGAGAAAGAGCTTTATTAGTGCTGTGTCTGTAATGCTGTGTGTGTAAGCACGCCTATGCATGTGTGCTGAGCTCTGACAAGATTACAGCCAGAGATGGGCTGACTACAGCCTACATCCTATTTAGGCTTCTGCAAAGATTAGACAGAGAAATCTCCCTTTTGTCTTTGAAGCATGAATGGATGCTGAGCTTTCAGCAGCCTGTAGACTGCTGCAATTCCTCTGGAAAAAAAAAAAAAAAGCAGTAACTTTCGAATTAACGATTTGCTGTTAAAACAAGAGATAAAAACCAAAAAATAATAAAAATGTCACTGTCTGCACTCTTCTCTCTCCCTTCACCCAGCTGAACTGTACATGGATATTGGATCCCTTCTGTTGGCAGAAATTCTAGTAATCTCTAAAGGACGTGCTTTTTTCTGCCTTCTCAGGCTACCTCACTGAAGAGAATTCCAAAGATTTCTGGAAAAGCTTTTTACCATAGGCAGCAGAGCTCTCCTCCTCATGCTCCCTGCCCCCAGTATCACTATAATTTACAGGATTCATATGACCATGTAACTACTCTGTGATTACATGGAAAATACCTTACAAATACATAATAATCACAAGTTCATGCAGATTACTTAGTAAATACATTTGAAGCAAGAAAATGGTTCAAAGATTAATTGCCCCTTAACTCCCAGTATTTAAATTATTTTCCCCTAAACGTACAAATAAATCTGCAGCGACTTCAAGGCTGGCAGAGAAGGGGTTATGATGGTTCTGATCTGAGAGGAAAAAATGAAATTTGACAGGCATGGATTATTTAAAGCATGCAGACGTGAGCCATGCAACCATTACACTTTGATGCAAATCATGGAGGAAAGCAGAGGAGGGATGGCCTGCACAGAGCAGCGGTGGACAAAGTTAGGATTTCCTTCCATCAACTTGAAATTCAAACAAATAATCATTTAATGGCAGTGCAGCATTACATTCCTTGTGGCACGCATTAATGTCAGCATCTGGGACCAACATTTTGACAATTCTATTAAAATGCTTCACCATTCCCTATCTAACACCTGTTAGCTCTAATTTTCTTTCCTGAGATGTACATCAGTAGACAGTGTAGATTCCAAATCATTTATCACTTTTAAAGTGCTTCCATATGAGCTTTTTGGGGGGGCTTATCTTGGCCTTAGGAAAACCTTTTCTGAACTTATTAAAATTCAGTACTTTGGGGGGGAGGGAAGTGTAGACATCAATGTTTCATTGCATTCATGTCTGGTAATTATTAGCCTAAATTATGGCTCACACATGACTTGACAAAGTGGACCATGCATTTAAAAAAGCTGCTCACTAGACATGCACTGCCCAATATGTTCCAAGTTATTGAGATGTCAGTCAGTAATCATAAAGCAAACACCCCTCACTGAAAGGACCTTGCTAAGAGGGCTATGAGGCCTGGGGGACTACCTAAAAATGTCAGAAATGCTACAGTCCAAATGAATGACATCAGCAAGAGAACATGTGTTTAAAAGCACACACAATTAGCTAACACAATAAAATGCAAATCTAGGAACGCCGCAGACCCGAGGAGCTGTACCTGGGAAGAAGCGTTTAAAACCCAAATATTCTGCTCTGGTGAATGGGAAAACATTAATATATATACATTTAAAAATCTGGGAAATGTCCAAAATTACCCTGTTGGGAATTTTTACAGCTGTGGGTAGTGGAAAGAGGCAGAAATGTGTTATATCCTTTATCTACTCATGCATGATAGGCTTGCTTATCATTATGTATGTTAAACCTCTCCGTGTTGCTCCTATCATGCCAAACAAGGTGCACTGTGAATTAATGCAGTGTTTGTAATCTCTCACCTTTTACAACGCTGACCATGAGTTAATCAGCTTGCAGAGAGATGAGTGCTATGAACAGCATTTCACAAGGGTTTGCCTCCACAATGTAATATCCTTAACAGGAGAGATAACGCCCAACCTATTCCTGCCGCCGCAGATGGGAGTTCTGCTGCTGATTTGGGTGGCTGGAACCCTGGGTCCACAGGCAGTATTCACACCCAGGGCAGCTGTGCAGCGGTTCAAGGCGATGTGATGGAAGGTGACATCCAGCACAGCCCTTCAAGTTGGACTGCCTGAATTTTATTTTCTATACAAATTTTGTTTTCAATACGAATTTTGACACAATTTTTGTTCTCGATAGGAATTTTGTTCTCAATATGAATTTTGTTCTCAATTCGAATTTTGTTCTCAACATGAATTTTGTTCTCAATTCGAATTTTGTTTTCAATATGAATTTTGACACAATTTTTGCTCTCGATATGAATTCTGTTCTCAATATGAATTTTGTTCTCAATTCGAATTTTGTTCTCAGTTTGAATTTGATTTGTGGTATGAATTTTGTTTTCAATGCGAATTTTGTTTTCAACACAAATTTTGCTCTCAATGAGAATTTTGTTTTCAATATGAATTTTGGTTTTTATATGAATTTTGTTCTCAATATGAATTTTGGTTTTGATAGGAATTTTGTTTTCAATATGAATTTTGTTTTTTATATGAATTTTGTTCTCAATATGAATTTTGGTTTTGATAGGAATTTTGTTTTCAATATGAATTTTGTTTTCAATATGAATTTTGTTTTTTATATGAATTTTGTTCTCAATATGAATTTTGGTTTTGATAGGAATTTTGTTTTCAATATGAATTTTGTTTTCAATATGAATTTTGTTTTTTATATGAATTTTGTTCTCAATATGAATTTTGGTTTTGATAGGAATTTTGTTTTCAATATGAATTTTGTTTTCAATATGAATTTTGTTTTTTATATGAATTTTGTTCTCAATATGAATTTTGGTTTTGATAGGAATTTTGTTTTCAATATGAATTTTGTTTTCAATATGAACTTTCTTCTCAATTCAAATTTTGCCTTTATTGTCTGAACCTTAAATGTGCACAAGAGTCATTCACAGAATCACAGAATCAACCAGGTTGGAAGAGACCTCTAAGATCATCAAGTCCAGCTGATCACCCAACCCTATCTCATCAACTAGACCATGGCACTAAGTGCCTCATTCAGTCTTAAACACCTCCAGGGACGTCGACCCCACCACCTCCCTGGGCAGCCCATTCCCATGGCCAATCTCTCTGTCTGTGAAGAACTTCTTTCTAAGATCAAGCCTAAATTTCCCCCTGCACAGCTTGAGGCTGTGTCCTCTTGTTCTGCTTCTGGTTGCCTGGGAGAAGAAACCAACCCCCACCTGGCTACAACCTCCTTCAGGTAGTTGTAGACAGCAATAAGGTCTCCCTTGAGCCTCCTCTTCCCCAGGCTAAACAACCCAAGCCAGTCACACATAAAACGTTTGGACACCTTTGCAGTTATTTGAAGATGTGGACTTTATCTCCCTGCATTTTTTATAGGACTGTGCCAAAAAAAAAGGTAAAAATTAGGAAAAAAAAAATCATGCAAACAAATAGCAGAAAAAGAAGCACACAAAGCAGCTGGCAGCAGCTAGAAATGTGTACATCTGTGGACAGCTTAAAAACATCCATCAGCACACCGATACCCACCTTTACTTTCACACGTCTGCTGTTTACTAAATAACATTTCAGCAGTTTTCATCTTATAAGGAAAGTGTTTGAAACTTGGAATAAGTGCACTTAATTAAAGGAAGGCTGTGAAAATGTGCACTAATCTGATATGACTAATAGCAAAGTGCATGAAATTGCTAATTAGAATTTCATTAAAGGTGCTGCTTTATCAGACTGCGAATATCACAACCTTTAAAATTCTTGCAGGAAAGCTTAATTCCTTTTCAAACGGAAATATTCTTTAAAGACATTTGATTTGTTCTGAAGGAATTTGTAGCTTAGGTTGAAATACAAAATGTTGCCAATATTCCACGGGAGTAATATTTGAATAAAAATATGTATCAGGTACTTTCTTTCATCAGGCAGATGAATAATTGTGGGATTGTGTGGGGTTTTTTCTTTTTTTAGACAATATTATTGTTCAAATAATACAATCAGCTAAGAAAAATAAAGTTATAATCTTGAGATTATTTCAAGCATGATTTCTTTTTGGTGGTTTTTTTTGTTTGTTTGTTTGGTTTGGTTTGGTTTTGTTTTTGTTTTTATGGCTATACTGCAAATATTTGAAATGCTTTTGGCTTTAAAGCAGGGGAGAAATAAAAAAGCTTGCTTCAAAAGCCATGTATGAACAATTAAAAAAAAAAAAAAGCAGCCAGGAATATAATTTTATACAAATGCATCAAGTTTTGGATGTCCAGAAAGAAGAAATTAATTGTCTCCTTGGATTTAAATAAATAAATAAATAAATATATGCATCAGGCAGCAATATTCTTTGTGAAGCATCTTCTAACATCTTAAACAGAAATTAAGAAAAAACTAAATGTGCATCTCCAAAGTATTGTTGGAGAAAAGCCTGAACTTTGCACCTGTGCTTCTATTTCTATGCTTAGCTAAAATATTAATTCATTTTACCTCTTTTTTTTGTTTGTTTGTTTTCCCTCTTTGCTGGGTCTCAAAACTTCCTGCTTTTTGTTTATTTTATTGGCTCTCCTCTCTGTTGTCTGATGAGAGAGTTCCTCTCCTCAGACTAATTGTTAAGTTTGGAAGCACTCTGCTGTCGATGATTTTATTTGCAACTGAAAACTAACTTTTGCCCAGCACCCTCCCACCCCCAGACCTGCTTTCCTCCTGTTGCATTGGATGGGGCAGCTCTAGGGAAGATGCAATTGCAGCCAAGCCTGTGCCATACTGCTGGGTGGCAGCAGTCGTAAAGCTCACCTTGCTTTCAGGCTCACTTTTGCTGTGGGAAGAGCAAAGAAGAAGACCCCATCCATTTTTGTGCCCTGACTCTTAGGAAATGCATCAGGATGTATGTCCTGATCCTTCCTTGGTCAGAGCAGGTTCCTGATGCCAGCAAAGGGCTTTCAGAATCACACAGAATTAACCAGGTTGGAAAAGTCCTTCGAGATCATCTAGTCCAACCGATCACCCAACAGCATCTAATCAACTAAACCATGGCACTAAGTGTCTCATCCAGTCTGATTTTAAACAATTCCAAGGACGGTGACTCCACCACCTCCCTGGGCAGCACATTCCAATGGCCAATTACTCTTTCTGGGAAGAACTTTCTCCTCACCTCAAGCCCAAACCTCCCCTGGCACAGCTTGAGACTGTGTCCTCTTGTTCTGTCACTGGTTCTCTGGGAGAAGAGACCAACCCCCTCCTGGCTACAACCTCCCTTCAGGTAGTTGTAGAGAGCAATGAGGTCTCCCCTGAGCCTCCTCTTCTCCAGGCTGAACACCCCCAGCTCCCTCAGCCTCTTGTGCTCCAGACCCCTCCCCAGCTTTGTGGCCATTCTCTGGACACGTTCAACTATCATGTCCATAGTGAAGTCATACTCACTGATTGTACCTGTGATAAAAATTCTCATTTACTCCTGAGTCACACTGCAATCTTTGTCCTGTAGCTTTGGTTTCATAAGCAGAGCAGGAGAAGGACTTAAACAAATTTGCTACTTTTTCCCTTGAAATTTAAGTTTACCAACACAGGATTTCAGGGAAAGTAAAGCTGAAGTTTATTTGCATTGAAAAAAAATCCACCAAGGCTCCTCAGTTGTGGACTGAAATGATTGTTATTAATTTTTGACCTGGGGCATTTTAGTCTGACGAAGAGAACACTGAGAGGGGCTTTAATAAATGTTTATAAATATCTGAGGGCTGAGTGTCAAGAGGGAGGGGACAGGCTCCGCTCAGTTGCACCCTGTGATAGGACAAGGGGCAGTGGAGATAAAGTACAGCACAGGAGGTTCCACCTCAACAGGAGGAGGAACTTCTTCACTGGGAGGGTCACAGAGCATTGGAACAGGCTCCTAAGAGAGGTTGTGGAATCTCCTTCTCTGGAGACTTTCAAGACCCATCTGGATGTGTTCCTGTGTGACCTGCACTAGATTCTGTACTCCTGCTCTGGCAGGGGGTTGGACTTGGTGATCTCTGGAGGTCCCTTCCAACCCCTAACATCCTGTGAGCCTGTGATGTTGTGAATACTAGCAAAAAAAAAGAAAAAGAAAAAAAAAGAAAAAACAAAGAAAAAACGAAAAAATAAAAAATAAATAAAAGGAAAAAACGAAAAAAGAAAAAATAAATAAAAGGAAAAAAAGAGATGTACTTTTACTGGAATTACGTATTCAGAGCACATTTTTAGAAACTCAAATTAAAAACTAATCAATGCAAATTTACATGACAAAAAGATTCTTGGAAATGGATAAAGAGTGAACAGAAGAATCTTTGCTTAGGAGATAGTATATTACTACTTTGAGCATTTTGTATTTTTTTTCTTTCTTTTTTTTTTTTAAATCACATGTCAATTACAGTTTGGTGTGATTTCAGCTCTTGTTAGGTGGTGGTTTTTTTTTTTTTCCGTTCCAGTAGGTATTTTATCAGTTGGACAAAGCAACACATAAAAGTCATTTCAGCTTTCTTCATCAATATGCCAACTTTCTTTATGTACATTTGCTTTTCTACAATAAATACATTGATAAAAAAAAGCAAAAAGAAAAAAATCAGTCTAGACTCAAATAAATGAAAATTATGCTTATTAAATCTAATGTCTGGTGTCAAAAAGTGAGGTGTCAATCTTACCTATCTTACTTCTGAGCAAGGCAAACAAAGCTGCTAATTATAATGTTTAAGTTTAAATATAGAATCATTGTTCAAGTGTAGGAAACAATGGTGTGGTTGTTCTCCCTACAGCTATAAGATTAAGACTACTTATGTCTCATCTTATGCAAAATAAATGGCCCATGATTATGCTTTAATTTGTGCTAAGCAAATGTCTACAGGGATTTATGACAAGAAGAGCAATAACAATCCATACCTTGTTACTTGTCAATAACTGCATTCAGAACAGTGGGCAGGAGTGAAAACCAAATAAATGCTCAGAAAACCTCACAGGCATATGTGAAAGGAGCAGAGCCCGAGAGTTTGCACAGGATCTGTGGTGGGGTGGAAAATTTTCCAGACGCCACCTAAAACTACCACAGGCTCACAGGATGTTAGGGGTTGGAAAGGACCTCTGGAGATCATTGAGTCCAATCCCCCTGCCAGAGCAGAAACACAGAATCTAGCACAGGTCACACAGGAACACATCCAGATGGGTCTTGCAAGCCTCCAGAGAAGGAGACTCCACAACCTCTCTGGGCAGCCTGTTCCAGTGCTCTGTGACCCTCTCAGTGAAGAAGTTTCTCCTCATGTTGAGATGAAACCTCCTGTGCTGTAGTTTCTATGCATTGCCCCTTGTCCTATCACAGGGTGCAACTGAGCAGAGCCTGTCCCCTCCCTCTTGACCCCCAGCCTTCAGATATTTATAAACATTGATTAAATCCCCTCTCAGTCTTCTCTTTTCCAGACTAACCACCCCCAGGGCTCTCAGCCTCTCCTCAGAGAGCAGTGCTCCAGACCCTTCAGCATCCTGGTAGCTCTCTGTTGGACTCTCTCCAGTAGATCCCTCACGTTACCTCACATTAATCTAAGGCTGCTGGTTGGAATACTGTGAGTGTTATAAGTTAATGTAGCTCTGTACTACCCTGCCTTATTTTATTCTCCCTTTTACAGTGCCACCACTCCCTGCTTCAATCCCCATTGCTACCACTCCATGAACACCAAGAGCTACATTTAGTAAACTCTTTGCTGAGCAAAGATAAGAGGCTGACATTTGCAGTTTCATTCTTCAGAAATCATAAGATGGATATGTTTTGGTGTGGAAAAGAAAATGAGTGCAGGGAGAGGCTCTGGTCCTTGCCACAGTGAGGTGAGGTGTGTGTGGTTTCCAGCTGGCATCTGGTGCTGGCAAGGGACCGGTGAGCGTGGAGCTGGGGATTGGCTTCCTGCATGACCAAAATGCTCCAGCATGGGCAGGGGGGGGTCCTTGCTATCCTGCTGGGTTTGGCTGTATAAAGAAATAAGAGGGAAATCTTGACACATCTAGTTTAAAGTGGACTCAGATACTTGGTGGGCAGTGGGCATCTGCCACCAGTGTGCCACAGCGATCCATGAGAGGGGCCTGAGCAGCTCAGCTGGCACCCAACCCAGCCGGTGTAAATGAAAACTGGTGATTTTCTGAGGTGAGTTTAAAAGCCATGTAACTGCTTGGCTGGATTGCTCACCCTGTGTTGATCATGGATCATGATGTGAGGCTCTTTCCAGGTCTAAAAGAAGAACTTGTTTGAAGGTTGGCTTCCGTGGGTTGTAGGTGCAGGAACGATGCTGAATCTGGCTTGGGATAAAGGAGCCAGGTTGGTTTGCTGGATTTACAGAGTTTGTACTGGTCTGACAGAAAGTTGTCTGCTTAACTCCAAGGAATGTGTGCACTCTTGCTGTGGCAAGGGTACCAGTTTCCACAGCTCTGCACAGCAATGTTGAAGTTTTGTTCCTTTCTTGTATTTATTGAATGTTTGACTTGACTGAGAAAAATTAATCAATCAATCACAACTAAATGTATCTTGCACCAGGTAATATCACTTTACCACCCAGCTTCTGCTCACTAAAGGTTATTGATACCCAGCTACTCATTAGATAGAAGAGAAGCTGCTAGAGGGACATTCAGTCTCATGTAATCTTGAGACACACACTGTGTGATGATCTCAAAAGGGTGACCAGCACATGGCCTCAGAAAGTGCTACTCAGTTTGGCCTCATTTCTTAAAACAAATGCAAGTGTGTCTTTGAATAGGATCTGCACACCTCCTGAAGGCTTGACAGATTCCATCCCTGTGCTCCACTAAAATGCCAGTCTGAAAATATCAGAGATTTCTTGTTCTTCCCTGCAGTGGCAGAAGCATTAAACCTACTAACATTGTTTACAGTGAGCCAATGTTCTTACATCTTCTGTTAGGAGCAATGGCCAGTAGCACAGAACTAGAGAAGAAGAGAGAAAGTAGAAATAGGCAGGACCAAACATAAGCTTTGTAAGGCCTCATGAGTTACTTTCAGTTCCTTTGAAACTGTTTATTTCAACTGCTCTCTGCACCTTAGCTTAAGTTTGCTCCTTTGTCTCTTCTCCTTCTGCATTTGTTTCCCTTTTGCTTTTATGCATTCTCCCACATCCTAATCATCCACTACCTTTGTTTGACTTTAGCTCAGTCCTGGTGGTTTTCTCCTGTGCAAATCCAATGTGCTTTGTTTTCCCCTCCTCCTTAGCCCTTGGCACATGCAAGACTTCGCCATTCTCTTCCTCACGTAAACATCTCTCTGCACAACCACCTGCTAAAACTCATAAAAATATTGATGCTGCTCAAAATCACTGGACATCAGAATACAAACCCATTTTCACAGAATCACAGAATGTTAGGGGCTGGAAGTGACCTCAAGAGATCATCTAGTCCAACCCCCCTGCCAGAGCAGGATCACCTCTTCTTCTAGTTTGCATGTAAAAAGTAAAGCAGCCCAATGTTTTTAGAAGAGAAGAGAAGAGAAGAGAAGAGAAGAGAAGAGAAGAGAAGAGAAGAGAAGAGAAGAGAAGAGAAGAGAAGAGAAGAGAAGAGAAGAGAAGAGAACTTCTTTTCCCCAGTTTTTGCTGCATTTAGCTTGAAACTCCAGCTTTGCCCACAGATTGCCAGAACCTGCTTGCTTTTGTCCTAACCTTTAGAGGTAATCCCAAAAATCTACCTAATCAATTGAAGATCATAAAATATTAGACTTAACACTGCAAAGTGCTGCTTCCTAATTCACATAACAAGCTCCTAAATAATTCAAATAGCAAACACATCCTGCTACTCCGTGATGAGAGGTTGTTTAGATCAGCCAGAGAATGTCAACACATGCCACATCTCGTGGATCTACTGGATTTCAGGAACCCTATTAAGTTAATCGCTGGTTTCTGATGGTAGAGAGCATGCTGGGTGCAGGGTGATCTTTGGTGCCCTTTTGGGCATTTGCTAACATCGGCCAGTTTTGCCCCTACTTCTGTACAGCAGGTGCAGCGTGGAGAATGCAAATCAGATTGTGAGACAATAAGTGGTGCTGGCAGCACCTTTGCCTTGAAATAATTTCTGAATTAAAATAAAGATTCTAATGCCCAGTTGCTTTGCCTGTTAGGTTTGTGTATGATGCCCCATGCATATGTACATATATTGCAAAAGTCTAATAAGAACAACCAGGCAATTACATCATTTTGCACTGCATATGTAAGGCACATAAAAAGGTAATCAAACTGTGGTGCCTCACATCTTCCTAATGGAGGTGCTTTGAAGGTTATAAATAGACAAGAGCCTCAGAGTAAATTAGCAACACAATACAATCTTCATTAGGTACCAGCCTTGTGGTACTGATGTGCACAGGTGCTCTTTGTTCTTATATGTATTTTTAAACCAGTGTTTTGATTTCTAAACACCCCAAACACTCTTTTGTTCATCATTTACCTTTCATGGTTGCATTTTTTTTTTTTTACTGATTTCAAACTCTCCTAGGAGAGAAAGAGAAGGGGAATGAGAAAGAATCTCTAAAACAATTTGAGATTAAGTTCTATCCACCCATCCTGGCTTGATCCAAGCCTTCTTGAAGTAATTTAAGAGTTTTGAAGACACTTTGGTGGTCTTTGGCTCATATGTGTAGCTCTATTAATTTTACATATGATGGACCACCCAGTTTTTAGCTGGTGTGTCAGCTTGAGTGCAATCATTCCAGTTAAAGATCTTACTGAGGTACAAATATAAAGGGAATTGAAATTATTTGGCTATATAAATGAGCCAATGCTTCTATTACCCATAAAACTTTATCCTCTAATGGCCAAATCAACTTGTCAAACAGAGCATGGATAAAAATAACAGCTGCATTCAACAGTGTTGTAAATAGGATGCAAAACTCAGCTAGTCAGATACAAAACTGGGGGGGTTGGCTGACACACCTCAGGGTGTGCAGCATCCAACATGACCTGGACAGGCTGAGGGCTGGCTGCAGGCAAACCTCATGGAGTTTAATAAGGACAAGTGCAGGGTCCTACATCTGGGGAGAAATAACAACAGGCACCAGGACAGGTTAGAGGCTGCCCTGCTGGAAAGCAGCTCCACAGAGAAAGACCTTGGAGTGCTGGGGGACAGCAAGTTCTGCATGGAACAGCAATGTGCTCTTGTGGCCAAGAGAGCCAATGGGATCCTGGGATGGATCAAGAAAGGTGAGTCCAGCAGGTCAAGGGAAGTTCTTCTACCTCTCTACTCTGCCCTGCTGAGACCACACCTGCAATCCTNAGAGAGCCCTGGACCAGGCTGCCCAGGGATGTTTGGAGTCTCCTTCTCTGGAGACTTTCCAAACCCACCTGGATCCATTCCTGTGCAGCCTACCCTAAGTGATGCTGCTCTGGCAGGGGGGTTGGACCTGATGATCTCTTGAGGTCCCTTCCAACCTCTGATATACTGTGAGACTCAGACTTTGTTACTCTTCAGAAACCAGAGAATGTAAAAAGAAAAGAAAAGCAAAGCAAAGAAAAAAAAAAAAGCAGCAATATTTAAAAAGTCAGTTCACTATAGGCAGGGAAAAGTATCTCTTTTGCCTGCTCTGGACTCCTCACAGATTCACAGTTTAATTTTTGCAGGAGTCCATGCAGTGTTGTGTTTCATGGCTTATCTCTTCATTAGCCACCACAACAGCAGCCAGTGTTGTTGCATAAACATTACAAACACATTGCCAAGGCAGAGCTGATATTCTTTGGAGGCAGCACCACACATCTGAGGTGTATAAAAGATTCCAAATTGCATTTTGATAGCTCATAAATTGACTTGTTTCGTTTAATTTAGGAAAAAAAAAGAAAAAAGCCATTCTAAGAGTCAGCCAATTCACCAAAAAAAAAAAATATGATTCTTCTTTTGTGTGCATGTGTGTCTAAATATATCTATGTGCGTGTATGTATATATATACACACACACACAAACATCTAGATGAGCATGAGTTCTATATGGCTTTGAATGATGCTAAGTGTGGAAACTGTAAAAAGCTGACTGAATTTTGCAGTTCTCTGAAGATAGGAAAATTGTGAGGATAGGACCAGGAAGTCCTGCTACTTCTGGTGCTTTTGAAAACAGTGGTTTCACAACCCAGCATAAGACAGAACACACACATCTTACCTATCACAGTCTCACAGTGTATCAGAGGCTGGAAGGGACCTCAAGAGATCATCAGGTCCAACNTCTCCAGTCTAAACAGCCTCAGGGCTCTCAGTCTCTCTTCATAGGGGAGATGTTCAAGTCCCATAATCATCCTCATGGCCATTCCGTTATGCCAAAATGCAGGATTTTTTTTTTTTAATATTGCATGCAGTCTCTGTGAACCCATGAGACTAAAACCTTTCTAATCACTAGAAACAGGAATCTAGAAGTGGTGCTTAATCACTGTATCATCAGGCACCGAATAACTGCAAAGGTGCAGGCATCCCAACATCTATCCCCAGTGTCCCTTGACACACCAATCATGCTTTACTAATTGAAAGCTTTTCACACAGACCTTGTGGTTGAAAGGTTCTGTAACAATGCTCTATTTGGAAATACCCCTCTAAAACCCAAAATTCACCGAGTACTTTCGTGTCATTGAGTGGGCACTTGAGAACTGAGCAGCAGATGGAAAATTCACACTGAAGTGCCTCTCTCAAGCACTGGCCACGTATGAAATGGGTAAAATGTATTATAAACCTCTTTTAACTGCAAGTCAGTGAGGGGTTTCAAGCTGTGGCTTCCAGCCTGCTGCCACTCAAAAGGTAGGTGGCAAGGTAAAAACCTCACATCTTCCCTTCTGTAGTTTTCTTTACCCACTGCAGATGACATCAAACAATCAGTCTAGCAACATGCGTGCACTGCAGCCAGGTTTGATGTCTCACGAAGGATTCAACTGTGAATATTTTGCTGGAGGAAAAAATGTGTGTCATTTATCAAAGACTCTTGTCTCCTTTCCAGGACTGCCAACAATAATGTTATGCAACCTTACAGAGCAAGATGACAGATCGCTGGGTCTCATGCCAGCAAGCGATCTCTGATAACGCTGAGAACTAAATATAAAATCAGGAACTGGAAGGGATGCAGAAGTTATGAATCTTTTGGACTGTTTCATAGCTTACTAGAAAGTAGAGAGTTCTGACACTTCAGTTTTCAGGCCCTGTGGGCTGTGGAATCTAAAATATTAGGCACCCAGCAGAGGTTTCATACAGTAGTTTCCCCTAATCTCAGGAACATCTGTTCACCTTTAAAAGTAAATCTGTATACAGTTTACATTTCAAGGAGGGTCAGATTCCTTCCTTCAATTTCCTTTTTGTGTGTGTGCGTGAGTATCATTTATTGTGCTCTCCTGCAGCATGGATTTTATCCCTGCTTTCTTTTTCCTCTTCCTGGTGTTGTCTACCCCCTTGAAACAAAACTGGCTCATTTTCCAGTTGAGTCATGTGTAAATGAAAACAATCCCACAAGTGTCAGCATGTGATATTCCCCTCTTTGTGCAAAACTGGGAGCACCTCGAGCGATGTGAAAAATGAAATACCTTCTGGAGAGAAGGGAAGGGATTTTCCTTGTACTCAGAAGCTGCAGGACTTCCAGGGCACATCAGCTGATTGATTACCCATTCATTCTACTTGGTTTCCTTTCAGAGCACAAATAAGATTTATGACAGTTTAGAGCTGAGATGAAGTTTTGAAGCTTCATTTGATTTTTTGGCTTCAAAGAAGGAAGGCCTCCAGAACAGAGGCACTGGGCTCTTACCACACAGAATTGATTTTTCTGGAGGCAGCTCTTCCATTCACTGACTTGACTGGAGGCCCTTTTTCTAGGAATGTCTTCCCAGTAATTCAAGGGCTGGCAATGAGCACAAGGAGATGTTCCCTCCTAAGTTGCTTTCTTTTCTCCTAACCATTGGTGTTGGTGTCCAGATTGCCCAAGGCACCGAGGATTTGTTTTTAAACAAATTTTCAAAGCAGTCAGTCTGGTTGTGTGACAGACGTAGAAGGATTCCCTCTCCCATTTCAATTTAAGCTGCACCAACCAATCAACAAGAAATGCTGGGCAACCTTACATTCTGCTGGCAATCAGAAAGCATTTCCCTCCTGGTTACACAGCAGCTCAGCACAGAGGAGAGAAAAGAAGAATCTGTTTGCACAGGCTTTCTGGGGTTTGTGTGAGAAACCACTTCATTAGTTTTGGTGGTTCAGATTTTTGCTACTTTCTGGTGAGGCAGTTGTCATGGAAGCTGGTAGTTTCATGAAGAATTAAGGGCAGGTAATTTTGAACAGCAGGACAGAATCTTTAAGTGGACTGTTGTGTGCATGTGGGGTGGAAAGCTGACGTGTCCTGTTGAGCAGATTGTTGAATTATGGTCATTACCAGCATCTGACTCTTGATTCCTCTTGACAAATTACAGCAATATTGGCTGGAGCTCATCAGCTTCTGAACTGCTGTGGGTAGACCCAAGGCTGTTAGAGTGGAGAGTGCCCTCTAGGCTGCTGCAGTTGATTTTGTTCACCGCTGCTGTGTTTGGCTCTGCAAGCTAAGTGTGTGACTATGCAAGTACATTGAAAGTATGCCAAGACTGACTTTGCAGTTCAAGGTCCCTTGGCCATAAAGGAACCAAGCCTCACCAAGCACATCCTTTTCTGACTGTCAGCCAAGCGGGTTTCAGCAGATGTGACTCCACGCGTTCGTTGCAGCAAAGCACTGACAAATCCGTAAGCCGCTGCGTTTGATAGCAAGGAGATGTACAAGTAGGTAAAATCTTCTCACTCCTGGCACTTCAAACCACTCTGTCTTTCTTGTTCTTCCAGCAGCCTTCTTGTTGAGCAATATCAGGCAAAGGACAGAGCTTGTAAATCTTTGCCTGCAGGAACTTTAGAGATGTAGGAACAAATGCTAAGAATGCTCAGGCTTTAGGGAAAGGCCTGAGGTCCTTCAGGACTTCAACGTTTATCCCTGGAAGGTTTTTGGAGACAAGACAAAAATATTTGGCAGTATTGAATGAATCAGATTCTGCAAAGCAACCCAGAAAGATGAGTGTTGATTTACCTGTTTCTCCCTGAAGAGAAGGAGGGGACACACAAGGGAAATGAGATGTTGTTTTTCTTGATCAAAGGCCATGGTGAATGACTACAGCAAAACGGATCAGCTTTCATGTTTTGTGGAGCTGCTGAGGTGGCTGCTGAGAAATGCGGAGGTTTGGGGATTCTTTGACAGTTCTGGAACCTTGTAATCATGTTCACAAGTAACCATTGCAACGGCAAACAGGAACTTATTGATTTAGAAAAACTTTATCTCAAGTGGTTTTCCTTTTTCTTCCTTTCTTGATTTCACTATTGAACATTTTAGAGCCGATAACTGATTCCCGCTTGCAAGATGTTCCCAGCAGAGGTCTTCAGTGATAAATCTCTTATTATGTTGAAAAAGTGAAAAGTAGAGTCAGAAGAAGATAGCCTGGTTTTATTCTGTATGATTAAAAGGAAGATGTGTTATTTTTGATCCCCACTCCCCCCTGTTGTTCCTATTGATACATAAACTCGCTCCAAATACAGAAATTATTATCTACTAAAATCATGGTCCTGAAAAAGCAGAATGCAGACACATATACTCCTGCAATTTGAAAATTATTTTTCTTGTTTGAATTGAAAGTATCCAGAGTGGTTGAAATTCTAAAAAAAAATCCTGTATAGGCCTTGTCTAATGCTCAAGTTTTTTTCTTTTGGGACAAGTTAGTTTTGGGAGAAATGTGCTCACAAGTACATCTAAATGAAATATTTCTACTGATGACTGCCAAAGTCTTGTTGTGGACACACAGTACTGTCAATGGAAAAGAAGTAACTGTCAATTTTCTACATGTAAACTAAATGATATGATTAAAAAAACCCAAACCCCAATAAAGTCTCTCAATTTCAAACTTTTCCATGAATTTCTCATGTTTTTACAGGCTGGATAAGGAGAGATCTGGATTAACACTGGTTTTACAAACCCAAACCCAGATTAAGAAGGTTGATGAGAGCAATGTAAAACCATCCCAGTTTGCTCAAAACTTTTATCTGTTTCCCCTTCTACTCTAAACTTTCATGGATGAGATAAAATAGAAACTGAATCCAAACAAGCTGGTTTTGCAAAAGCTCCTCAGCTCTTCTCTAAAAATAAGATTAAAGAAATCCTCTAGGCTGCAGGAGTTGACTTTATCTTGTTACATTGGCAAACCTCATTCCCTTACTTTAAATCTTCTTCTCTCTTACTAAAGATAACTAATAGGGATGCTGAGAACCATTGTATTCTGTTGACATCTTTAAACATAAAGCAAGCTATCAATATCTGGCTTTTGAGGGGTCTCTCTGCTCCCATTCTCAAGTACAAAAGTTTACAGTCATATCATTATGGGAAAGAAGTATTTCTACACATACTAATGGAATTTACTTTGGTGAATCTTACTGAAGAGCCCAGGACATCAAGGGCGTTATTGTGCTGTGATTTGTGCTGGTGTAACACCCTTACCTCCAGCAGAATTACATGTGATTTTCTCTGTGCTATCCTAAAGCAGACAGGGGTCCAGAGACACAGGGTTAGGACATGGATAGGTAGCAAAATTCTGTGCCTTTTAAGGTTCATTTGTGCAAATGAAATACGTTCACTAAAATCACCTTCCGTTAGGGGAGGTAATTATGATACAGTGGCTTTCCTGGAGCTGTATTCATTTCTGCGTGAGGTGAACTTAGCCTGGCAGGTCCAGGCATTTGTCTGGACGTGTCCTGCATCTTGTTTATGAGAATTCGAGTTTGAAAATAGTACTGATGGTAACACTTTGCATAGAGCTGTCAGCACGCAGCATTCTTGGCAAAGAAGTACCTGGCAGGAAGGGAGGAGGCGAGGCAATCCTCTCCTCTCCTCTCCTCTCCTCTCCTCTCCTCTCCTCTCCTCTCCT
>VXBD01003071.1:1498512-1534202 GCA_013399975.1 Indicator maculatus
CATGGAAGTGTTTTGGTTTTTTGGGTTTTTTTATCCCTATAAAGAGAAATATTCTCATTAAAATTGAACTGTACTGAAAAGGCCATCAAATACAATGTTAATTTAATGGGTGACAAATCCTGACTCAAAATTTCTTGACTTTTAGTTGTGTAATTTCAGTAATGAGCCCCAGTATAAACAACAGCACCAATTAATTCGTTTTCTTTCGAGAAGCCTCACGCCGTACCTAAAAGACTGTTGTTCTGTCTAGTTAAACACTCCTGCATTAAAATGCTAATAATTAAACTGTTACAACTGACTAATGAACTCTGCCAACTATAAATGATGGTCTTGTTAGATTCACTGCACAGCAAGGCTTCCTTTGTACTGGGAAAGTTAAAGGTTAAAGAGCTCTTGAAAACAGTGAGCAGCATCTAGAAGCAATTACATTTTTTTTCCCCTCCTGGAAACTAATAGTTGTACAATAATGTTTCATTTTGCACACTGCAAAAAAAAAAAAAACCCACAACAAAACCCCCTAATACTATGAGCTCCATTCATCAGAGTGAATCTGCAGCTTTCTACACCATGGCAGGTTGTTAATTTGACTTCTGCATCCAGCCTGCTTAGTTTATGATCTAGTGTTTTGCAAAACCTTTTATTGATCCTCCTCATGGAAGCTAAAAGGCAAAGACCTGAGCTTGGCTTGTGATACTTGTTGAGCAGCACTCACTCACATCAGAAAAACACTGAGAGGCTGAATTTCAAAAGGCTTCTGTGGTGGATTTACTTGGATAAAGTATTTATTGACTAGTTGTTCCTGTGCACATTGACTTCCAGACAATGCAGTCTCTGGGAAACGATGGAGACAGAGCTGGAACTTGCACTGTACGCCTCTAAGGAAACCTACTTGATTGCACCTGTGACCACAGCTATGCTGCTTGCGAAATGCTTCCTGGGTGAGAAGCCATGGAATTCCACTGAGCTACTCAATGAAATGGTGTTTTAGAATCAAGACTTCAGAATCAAGACTCTCCTTCCACTATGAAGAGAGACTGAGAGCCCTGAGGCTATTTAGTCTGGAGAAGAGAAGACTGAGAGGGGATCTGATCAATGTCTATCAATAGCTGAGGGGTGGGTGTCAAGTGGAGGGGCCAGGCTCTTTTGGGTGGTTCACAGTGATAAGACAAGGAACAATAGGTTCAAACTTGAACATAGAAGATTTCAGCTCAACATGAGGAGAAACTTCTTTCCAGTGAGGGTGACAGAGCCCTGGACCAGGCTGCCCAGGGAGGTTTGGAGTCTCCTTCTCTGGAGACTTTCCAAACCCACCTGGATCCATTCCTGTGTAGACTACCCTAAGTGATGCTGCTTTGGCGGGGGGGTTGGACCTGATGATCTCTTGAGGTCCCTTCCAACCTCTGATATACTCTGAGACTGTGACTTTCTTGTAAACATCATCTTCCTAGAAATTAAATAGAATCTTTAATCATTTCCCTGGTTTAAAAATTACTTGATCTTGGATTCATCACTAAAACAGAGATTCTATGAATCCTAGATGAAATCTATCTAGTGGTCAGTAAAACTAATGAGATACAAGTGAGCATGTCCAGAAGTGCTAGGGCTCAGAAAAATAAAGGGTATTTTCTTCTCTGCATGTGGGCTTGGATTCATTCACCAATTTCATCTATAAATATTATTGTTAATTTGACTGTGCACCAAAGAGAAGCTTCTTCAAACCCACAGTAACTACCTGCCTAGCCACATTAACCAAGACCCCTTGATGTGATTGAAAGAAGTGTCTCTGAATGAACTGCTTGGCTCTGACATTGCAGCTGGGTTATGGAAACCTTTGGCTGAGGACCAGCAGGTGACAAGAGTGGTAACTTCATTGTGGGATCTCTTGTAGTACATTTGGTTTGTGGTGGGCTTGTTAGACACATGTTGTTTTGTCTGGTCCTCTCAGGGGCAACCCTATCCACCACTGCTGTTGCATAAGGATACAGCTGGATTTATAGC
The DNA here is from genome assembly GCA_013399975.1 of Indicator maculatus. Taxonomy (NCBI): domain Eukaryota; kingdom Metazoa; phylum Chordata; class Aves; order Piciformes; family Indicatoridae; genus Indicator; species Indicator maculatus. The sequence goes on from VXBD01003071.1 coordinate 1,500,511, forward strand.
CCTAAGGCATTTGCAGAGCAAAAATGCTGTAAGAGATATAAAATAGATGTTAAACAAGAATTGTCCTGTTCTTGGAGGAGGGAGGAAGTGAGGGTGGTGTGTCATTTGTTTTCTGGGGTTTTTTTCTTCCCCTCTCCCCAATTACTTGTTTTTTATTGTTCAAATGATCTGATAATTCACTTTCAAAATGTGTGCTGGGAACATATGGGCCCAACTCTTAGATCAGCACTAGACTGATAGCACTGAGCTCCTTCAGCAATCTCCTGAAAGCCAACAAGATTTCCCAAAGCCAAGTATCCTCATGACTGAATATTTGCACACAGTTTTGACTGGTGGTTGCAGAGCTTGCTCTGAACACAGGCAGCCCTTGTGCTGCAATGTGCTCAGGTGCAGACAAGCATTTGGAGTCATTATAAAGCTCTCAGCTACCTGAGTCAACTACCTGACTTGTGGCAGATGTAGCTGAAGGGTTCAGATCATGTGCCTGCAAGGTGTCTACCACCAAATCTCTTAGTCTGGATCACCATCTCTCCTGAAAGATACTTGTCTTGTTACAGGAGCCCTAGTCACTGCACCTGATTTGCTGGTGTATGTGTTAAAACTATGTTCCTAACACCAGTGGTCCAACAGCACACTCTTTGGTACCCTTGCCCTTACACTGTCCTTGCTATCTGTTCAGCTATGTGCTGTAAGAAAGCAGCTAAAGATTTCCTTTGACTCTTGGTATGGACTGTACTTGAACTTCTGAGAGAGCTGTGCACCAGAGGAATACTCAGCCAAATCCTTTGCTACTGAAAGAACTTTTACTTCTGCAAAAGATGAGCCATTGCTTAGATGTCCCTTCCCTAGCTCCTATGGTTGGCATACTGGTTGCTGGGAAAAATGTTGGGGAGAGATTTTAGGAAATCTCCCAGATAAGACAAACTACCAAAAATTCTTTCCAGGAGAAGATTTATCATCAGCAGGTCCAGAGAGGTGATTCTACCATTTTGCTCTGGTGAGACCTCACCTGGAGTACTGTGTACAGGGCTGGAGCCCTCCATATAGGAAGGACATGGACCTGATGGAAATGGTCCAGAAGAGGAAATGAAAATGATCAGGGGGGTGAAGCAGCTCTGCTATTAGGACAGGCTGAGGGATCTGGGGGTGTACAGCCTGGAGAAGAGAAGGCTTCAAAGAGACCTAATAGCAGCCTGCCAGTACCTGAAGGGGGCTACAGGAAGGCTGGAGAGAGACTGTTTACAAGGGCCTGTGGTGACAGGACAAAGGGCAATGGCTTCAAACTAGAGAAGGGCAGATTTAGTTTGTTTATCAGGAAGAAGTTCTTCACTATGAGGGTGGTGGAACACTGGAACAGGTTGCCCAGGAAGGTGGTTGAAGTCCCTTCCCTGGTGTTATTCAAGGTGAGGCTTGACGATGCCCTGGGCAGCCTGATCTAGTTGGGGATGTCCCTGCTGACTGTAGGGAGGTCCAGCTGGATGACTTTTGGAAGTCCCTTCCATCCTAGACCATTGTATGATTCTATGATCCTTCCTGAGGTGTCTGCTTTTCTGTGTACATATGTTTTTGAATGCTACTGTGGAGTTAGGGATATACAAACATACATTATTTATTTATTGGCTGAGATTCACCAAAGGGCCAGCATGATAGATCATGAGAAGTGCAATTAACTACATCTCTCCACCTCCTTTATAGCAGGGCACACCTCAACGGGCACAGACTTTCTCAGTGCAACCCCAAGGTACTGGTTGAGGAATTTTGTACTCCTGTCTCTCATTCAGAAAGAAAGCCCATCCAGACTATAAAAGAATATCTCATTGTTCAAGAATGAACCTATGTGGGCTTCCAACAGCACAAGGCTTTATAGTGTCAGTGCTTTCTTGGAGATATATCCTTGTGAATACAACAGTAACTATAATCACAAGAGATAACTGCATTCCTTGGATGATGTGAAAAATACCTGTGAGTCACAGATACTACATCTAAGAAAAGGTTCACCACACCCAGAAGTGGAGGAAAGCCACCTGCTGCTTTCTTTAAGATGACTCTACAGAGAAGAGCTGCTGATGAGGCAAAGTACATTTTACACTCTCAGTCCCAGGGCTGTGAGTAGCACTGAGATCTGAGAGCCAAACACACAAATGATCAACCCTACACAGAATCACAGAATCACAGAATCAACAAGGTTGGAAAAGACCTGAAGGATCATCAAAGTCCAACCTGTCACCCAAGACCTCATGACTACTAAACCATGGCACGAAGTGCCACATCCAATCCCCTCTTGAGCACCTCCAGGGATGGTGACTCCACCACCTCCCTGGGCAGCACATTCCAATGTCTAACAGCTCTCTCTGTGAACAGTCAATACAGGGGCAAAGAAATATACTTACTGGCAAAGTTATACAACACCCCCATAGTGTTGATACAAAACAGGCACACAAGAGACTGTTATGAATGGGCTGCCAGCATGAATTTTCTTAGCAACTGTCTGGTTTTCTGTTTTGGAAGAGAGCTTTGTGAACATGGCTCTTTTCCTGTGCACTACTGAAAGGTGTGAAGCACACAGACGCTGAGTTTTCTTCTCAGAAGATGATCATGCCACTCTTCTGACATTTAGAGACACCCTTGTTTGTATGATTCTCTTAATACATTCATGGCAGGAAACTGGGGAACAGGCTCAGAGAGTTGGGAACACACTGGAAGTCTGAAAGGTCTGAGTAACCCTCTCTTGCCTTTTATATCCACCTTTGCAGATTTTCCAACACTGGGAGCTGGGACACACTGTACACTTGGCAAACTACTGTAAATAAAAGGTCTCTCCTTAACACATTTGTAGTTGACAGCAGATGGGAAACACTCAGGTTCTACCTGGTCAGCATCTGATAGTAGATTTCCAGTAAAATATCAAATCTGGGGAACAGAGTAATTTGGCTTTACCTTGCTATGCAATAGGAGGGTTGAGATAAACCTCTGAAAGGCAGCTCAACAAACAATACCATTTGAGCTTGTCTCTGATCTATAATGCTGGCAACATGCAATAAACAATAGTGTTGTGAGGACCTTAGCATGGATATTATAAATAATTAAAAAAAAAAAAAAAAGCGCCTTTAAATGTTAGACACACTGAATAAAAGAAAAATGCAAGATTCCAAAGTACAAACTCACTGGAATCCATTGGATTTCAAAACTGACTTGATCAATATTTGGCTTGGGTTTTCCTCAGAGGGAAAAGGGGGAAGAAAAAGCAGAGAGAAGCTCTGGCAGAGAGGATGTAGCAAAGAGTACTTGGAGGGAAAATCATTAGTCAAATGCTGCTTCCTGATCCTGGCATGATGGAGAAGATAGTTCTAGATGCAGAGAGCTACAGTATAAAATAGATTTCACTCCTTTCTATTGCCCAGCTTCCACAGAGTTCTCTTCTTCTTTCAGTATCTCACATGACACCAGATACATCAGCTAGGATGCAGTTCATAAAAACACAGCAGTAAAAAGAACCAAGTTTCATAGGGAAAAAAGATTAAAAAAAAGCATTATAAGTACTAGGCAAAAGTTTTGTGAATTCAGGCTAACTTTTCAAACATTCAGACCACCCCTAAAATAGCAGCTACAGTTCACAGGGGCCAGAGCTACACAAATTCCAGCTCTCCCTATGTGGTAAGTCTAATACTTTCTTTTCTTATGCTTTAAGGACTTCAAATAGGGTTTGTGCATTTGACTCCTTTTATCTCTTTCATAGAGTTCTCTCTGCTTTTAAATCCCTAAGTATCTCTGTCCTCCCCCTGCCATTCCTTAACAGATCCAGGACAGCACAAATAATGCCTCTTGGCTTTGAACACATCATGGCAAATTTCACTGACAGAGGGAAGATGTATGAGCAGTTATCTGGGATAGTTTTACACCAATCCATCTATTGTATGCTATGTTCACAATCTTGGGCTGGAATGAATTTCAGGCAAAGTGTCCCCCTTGCAGACCACTTAAAAACAGAATAGGTTCTGTCTAAGGGCCCAGTCCTATCTGATGCTAAGCACCTTACAGCATCAAGACCTCGATGAGAAATACTTCCCTTAAATTTCGCCAGGGCACGGGGCTTTGTCTCCTGACAATGAAAAGATGACAGGAAGATGGCAACAGTTTAGGTGGCTAAATTCCTACACAATTCTAGGAGAAAATGACCCAATCTGCATAAAAAGATACCAAGTCAGTATGTAGAAATGAAGAAGGGAATATTTAAAAGAAAGGCAAAAAAAAAAAAAAAAACCCAACCCTTCTTGAGTGATGGCCCCACAGGTTTCTCTCTAGCTTCTATCAGCATCTGCATGCAGGTTTTGGGGGGAAGGAAACACATGAAGGGACTCACCTCTATAAAGCTGCACAATTTTGACCTGCATCTGCAGGACTGGGCCTCTTTTAATATATCATGACAGAGGCTTCTACTTCCTCTTCTCCATGTTGCCTCTCATTCTTTTGAGCACGGAATAAACCAAGAAGAAGACATTAAAACAGTGCATGGAAATTCAGCCATTTACGTTTTCTAGGTATTGTGTTTAAACAATGCATTAAAATGTAGACTATTTGGTATCTCCACAGCACTGTGCTTGCATACTTTGCTATAAATCTTAGCCTTCTGTGGGAAAAAACAATGGTTATAGAAAAAGAGGGATTGCTATGCTGTTGTATTATAATTCCAAATGCAGGAATTCTGTGTTTCAGCTAAGACATATTTGCATAATTTTAAAGCTTGGATTGTTAAAAAAAAAAAAAAAAGGAAAAAAAAGTGAAATGCTTGCAGTTTATACTCTGAAGCCTTTGCAAAGTAAAGCAGATCTTGACAAACTTTTTTTTTTTTTGAGTACCAATGCATTCTCAAACGTGCGATTCATTAGGGAAGAAAACACGGCTCGTGTAATGAGGGATTGGCTTTAATATATTCTAGCATTTAAATATTATTGTTGATCATAAAAGACTGAATGCCCTTTGGTTTCAATCCTCTTATTAAAAAAAGCAGCACATTCATTTTTTTCCTCCCCCTTTCGGTGTGGCAAGCAAGGGAGAAGCAAAATGTAAATGCTTAACAGACTCTGAGCCTCTGCGCACACGGGCGTGTGAGGAAGGGATGGGGCATTTCCCACCCCAAAGCTGCAATTTCAACTCTCTCATTCGTTAGCATTGTTCATTAACTACGTGGTTGACCTAAGATGGGCCTGAAGGATTACAGAATATTTGCCTAACTATTTAACAGGAGCTTATAAAATAATAGTATTTGTTAAACACCTCAGGTTTCCCTCCCGCCCCCATGGCAATCTGGAAACGCGAAAGGACTGGATGGGATGAAGGCAAACACAGGGATGGGTCACACGTGTCACTTCAGCTTGGTTTGAAGAGGTAACCCAGTCCCCAGTGTAACACTGAGGGGAGTGTCTGAGAAACCACTGTCAACTGTCTGATTTCATGCTGATTTGTTTCTCTGCAGAAGCTGCTGTTTTTCATTGGGTGGCTGGGTAGCTGGGATAATCAAATTCATGTCACCTGCAAGCAAGGGTGGAATGAGAAGCATAACTAAACGGGGAGGAAAGGCAGGATAGTATTTCACCCTCACCTATGTCCTTAAAATACTGCTTATGCTTGCCATTACATTTTCTGTCTGGGTAGTTTCTCATGGGAACGCTGGCAGCTTAAGGCTCACAAAAGCAAAGCCAGCAAAGCCATGCAGAGAGCAGAGCCCTGATGTACTCTTACCTTGCTTGATCACCACCAGTTCAGAGTCTGCTTCAGCAAAGCAGGGGCTGTGTGTCATCCTGCTCAGCAGCCCACACCACAGTGGCTTTAGGTGTGTAGAACTGTTTGGACAGGAGCAGTGGCCAGCTATAAAACATTCCTTACTAGTGCTTCCTAATGACTCTCCTGCTGTCAGATGATAAAGGGTGAGATAACCTAAGTTCTACTACTTGATTAAAAAAGAGAGTCTCATGTCTTAAAAGAGAGCACCAAAAATCTGATATTTGAAACCTGTTAGTATAGAATCATAGAACCACAGAATAGTCTGGGTTGGAAGGAACTTCCAAAGGTCATCCAGTCCAACCCCCTCTGCAGTCAGCAGGGACATCCTCAACTAGATCAGGTTGCCCAGAGCCCTGTTGAGCCTCACCTTGAACATCTTCAGACATAGGGCCCCAACCACCTTCCTGGGCAACCTGTTCCAGTGTTCCACTACCCTCACAGTAAAGAACTTGTTCCTAACATCCAATCTAAATATACTCTAGTTTGAAGCCATTGCTCCTCATCCTGTCATTGCAGGCCCTTGTAAACAGTCTCTCTGCATCCTTCTTGTAGCCCTCTTCAGGTACTGGAAGGCTGCTATTAGGTCTCCCCAGAGCCTTCTCTTCTCCAGGCTGAACATCCCCAGCTCCCTTAGCCTGTCTTCATGGCAGAGGTGCTCCAACCCCCTGATCATTTTCATGGCCCTGCTCTGGACCTGCTCCATCAGTTCTGTGCCCTTCCCACATCGAGGGCTCCAGACATGGATGACACAGTACTCCAGGTGAGGTTTCATCAGATCAAAGTGGCAGAATGACCTCTCTGGATCTGCTGGCCACACATCTTTTGATGTAGCCTAGGATGTGATTTGCCTTCTGGGCTGCAATCACACAGAAATTATTTACATTGCTTCTGTCAGAATCTAGAGGATGCTCAGAGTAACAAGCTTGCCTGCTCAGGCTCCTCTGCTTGTGCTTTCCCTCCTAGATGACCCTGAACACAAACTACTTTTTTCTTGCCATGCTGCAAGGTATTGTTTTACCAACTCGTAGCACTGAGGGGGGAATTCAGAGCCAGTGCCCAAGTTTCCTGCTATGGCAAAGATGATTTCTTGTTCCAGCTTTCAACCAGACTGAAACCATGTGTCCTAACCTTACTCCCTTGGGAGCACAACTGGATGCATCACTGACCTACTGGTAGTTTCCCAAGGGAAAAGACCTGTCTGAGAGTGCAACAAAACCTGAGGCTGAATTCCAAATTTCAATATAAAGTTTAAAAGACACTCTTATGGATCTTACCTGTTTTGGGACTGCACTCAGAATTTAGCCAGCCTGGCTGACATAAGAGGACTGCACAGGACCTGTGTTTGCCCAGAAATAGCCTTTTATACCTTCTTGAATATAATTGAATATAGTTGAGTGTTCTTTGCTAGTTAAAGAGGTACTTCCTTCCTAAGTCCCTTTATGAGTTTCCAGATTAAAAAAAAAAAATGAATAAATTTACTCCTTTAGGCTGATACTTTTTGCAGCTTTTGGAAAGCTTGGTAAAAACCCATATGGTTGGTTTGGAGCATGCTTATGGAATTGTTTCAGATGTTAAACTTGTGCTAGAGTAACTGAAAACAGTTCAAACTTGGCATGTAGTCTCCAGTGGGAAATGTGGGCTTGGATAAGTCAGAAAAAAGATTGGTTCAGAAAGAAAGGAGTTATAAACAAGTGGAAATAGTATGCTTCAGTTATCCAGATGTATGCCAGGCAAGCATAGAAGTCTGGACAGCCACATGCTGAAACAAATGCATCTGTATTTATTTAAATGTGTGATGTAATGTTCATGTGCAAACATCTCAGTAAATGGTAAGCATGTTAATTTTTCCCATCTCACAAAATAAATATGGACAATGTATGAGACACACATAGAGGTACAGCTTCGAATTTTCTGGCTGCCCAACAGAATGACCTAGGGATCTTGGATGCCGACGAAAAGACTGTGCCTGAGCGTAACAGAGTAAGGATCAGGGTCCAATGCTATACAATCCTGCTCATGTATTAAAAATCAGAAAGGGTAAATACACATGTAAAATGTTAAAAACCTCATCAATCCTTACAAGTTTCCATGACGTTACCTCAGATAATACTCGGTGCCAACTGCGAGGAATTAAACGTTTCCACAGCCAGCAAAAGCTGTGCAAAACCCCAAATGTAATATATGGTTTTCTTGATTCAGAATTTTAAACAGAGGTTCAATCATCAAATCCACAGGAGAAGTAGCTCTGGATTTGCTTGCTGAAAATCCAAATTACTTGGGTGCCAGATCTTCAGATGCCTAAACCGGGTGTCGCTCCACTGACTTCAGTGGAGCTATGCTGATTTACACCAGCTGCATGGCTGGCCCATAAATATTTTTCACTTGATCTGGATTATTTTATATATTATATGAATTTTCTTTATGGATTACATGGCAAAACATTTGTTCTCAGCTTCCCTAATGTCAGGCTCTGTGAATTGATTTTAATGTGGGACCATTCGTGTGGTTCTATTGCACTACTGGAGGATTTTGTGCTCGTAATATGGTCTCACAGCACATCCTGCCATCTCTGCTCATAGAAGTCCTAACAGAAGAACCACTCCATCCATCCATAGGAAGTCAAACACTGCTGTGAAAAGGTGAAGCTGCAGTGGCTGTGGGAAAAGTAGCACTGAATGTGAGGCTGTTTGCCGTATAAAAATTTCAGCCACGACACTGCAGTTAGCTTAAATCTTTGAAGGTAGTTGTGTTAGTGGGACTTTAAAGTTAATCATGTATGTTTTTATTCACCAGGGAGTTTATGCTGGACACTTAGCATGTTGACACAAAGGCAAACAGATCCCATGGATGCTGAGTAGTGGGATAATGAGATTTTATTAAATCTGTGATCTTCCTCTCCTGTAATGGCCTTTAGTGCAGGTCTCCTTTTCTGTGCAGTGTTTTGTTTGCAGTAGCTCTGTCTCCCAAGTACAATGCACAGGGTTTGGGTTTATTATGGGTTTAGTGAGTACACTAAGGCCTCTCATTGCTAAGCTCCTGGGATGTGGTAGGCAGGTGTGCAGCCATCTCCACAGAGCCTGTTCAGGGCAGCATAGACACCATACACCCAGGCTTGCTTTGGGATGGCTGGAGAGGCAGGCAGGGAAATATCCTCTCAGCTACCCAGGAGAAAATGGCCGATCTTTCCAGATTCACCATCCCATTTAGGGTCCAAGTAAATACAACATTATTTACTTTGCATTTAAAGAGAATGTGTAAAGAATTAATTCCTGACAAATGCAGAGCCATTGCAGAATCCAATGGTGGTGTGCTTAAAACCATCCTACCACTTTCTCCTGCTTTATCTCTGATTACACTCTGATCCACAGCATCTTTAGCTTGTCATTTATTAATCCTCAACAAACCATTTGTCAGTTAAATGTTAAAGTTAAGCACTATCAAAGGAAACATAACAAACCTGCACAAGAAAGGGACTTTTAGTCTGGCTCCCAAAACCCATGAAACCATCTGATAAAATCCTCCTGAGTCCAAATTCAAGTAGTTACAGCCTGAGATTGAGGTATATGGTCTGGTAAATTGTCAGAGCCTGAGAGCAGTTAGCAGCACCTGCCCAGATGGTACCTATCTTTTCTTTCATAAGTCCTACTTTCATTTACAGTTTTCTAGAAGAGAAAGTTCAAAGCAGCTACAACTATTTAATATGTGTAGACTTTCCTTTATATGCCAAAGAAATTAATACTGAAGAAATTTCCTCAGAGGTCTTAGCCTGCAAGTGCCATTTAAAAACTGAGCTGGACTGTCAGCTCTCTATGCTTGATACTTGCAGGCTTCATGGCTTTAAGTACAACTAACACCCTGTGAGACAAGAGGCATCACTGTGTGGGGGAAACTGAGGCACAGAGGGAATGTGAACAAACTACACAAGAGTTAGCTGCCCCTTGCTGTAAGGGCAAGTGCCCAGGTCAGTCTGGTTTCCAGGGATGGCTCTTGCCAGCTGGATGGACTTTCCTCTTTGAGACTGCAATATCTGCTGGAGCACAAGCAACACAGAAGACAGAATATCTGGTAGCTCTTCTGTTGATGCACCAAAACAAAGGCAAAGCTTGCAAGTGTTGTGAAACTCAACATTAAACAGCCCAGCAGTTCCAGCAAGGGTTAAGATAAGCCTGTGACACCAGGAGACACACTGGGACTCTCCTTCTGTGTGACATGTGTAGATGGGTATTAAGGACATGCATCTCTCCTCATCTAAAATCATGAATTTTTATGAAGTAAGCCCTGCTTTCCCATAATTCAGTAGGGTGCACTTTGCAGACCCTAAAGTGCTGTCACTACAGAAGGTTTCATTGCTTGCACCTGCTAAAACATTTGAGGTATTTGAGAGGCAGTGAAACACATTTGCTTTTCATTTTATCTGACTTTGAAAATCTTTGAAGTGTTTAATAGTAGTCCAGAAAAGATTTCTGCCTCTTAATCATTTACTTGTAGGGCACATTCTCCACTGGTAGCCTGTCAGGCAGAAAACGAGTTTAGCCCAGTTTTATTAAGTGCCACATGCCGAGTCAGTGTTCATTAAAGGTGTTTTAAGGTTTGAATTATGTAATTTATGAGAAAAAGAAATACAAAATTCCATTGTTTTATTAATATGCAGCACAGGATATACTGCTAATAACATACTTTTTAAACAGAAGTTTTATTAAAAAAAAAAAAAAAGCCTTTAGAGAGGGCTACAGATAGGCTGGAAAAAAAAAAAAAAGATCTCTTTTTCCCTGTTCAATAAAATTCAAACATTTTAATTCAATCTACATAGATCTGAAAAAAAAAAAAGGCAACTATTCTTAGCCTCTCCTTTTGGTCACTTTTCTTTACACACAGTGTAGACAAAGGGGAAAAATAAATCATCAGAATCATTTTTCCCCCCTTTTTAATAGAAGTGATAGTCTGCAGTATTAAAAGCAAGCCAGTGCTGAAGCCTGCAGTCAGATGTTAATTCACCCTTTAAACAAACCAAACAAAACTAAACCAAACTAAACTAAACCAAACCAAACCAAACCAAAACAATAAAAAAATAGAAGGTAAAGGAAGCAAAAAGAAAAAGAAAAAGAAAATCAAAACTCCACATTATAACCCCAGGAAACAATGCTCTCCAGAATTATTTGCAATGGCTCCCCACAGATTCACAGCTAAGGGGATATTTTTAATTACATGAGAGCTTAACTAAATCTTTTGGTAGCCCACTAAACCATTTTTACGGTCTACATTTGTTTTAATATTGCAAAGAGAGTTTCTCATGCATATGTGAAAAGTACAACTTATGAAATACAAGAAGGTGAACGTTTGCCTGCCCAGTCTCTGTGGCTCAAGTTACCTGGCCCCAGTCCTGGAGACCCAAGGTAGGTCTGATCCTGGGGCTGGCTCTGGCAAAGAAGATTTCTGTTCCTGAGATGAGATCACAGCCTTTAAGAGGTCTCCTTACTCAATCTCTGTGACAAAACTCCCATCAGCATCCCTTAGTTTCTCTTGAAAAAGGGATTGTATGAGGCCTAAGGAACCAAGACCAATTGAGTTTAATAGGAACTTTTATTTCCATGGGGAAGTCTTAGTTATCTAAATTTACTCCAGATTAGAATCCATTAACCCCTTCAAAGCAGGCCAGGCTGCAGTTCCCATGCTGATGAGTTAATTTTTTCTCTTTCATTCATTTCATTCATTTGTTGTTCACTGATGCTCTGACAAGACCTGGGAGCAGAGGAGTGCTGCTGCTTTGTGGTGGACATCCCATGTCCATGAGACTGAGCTGATGGATAGCTCAGGTTGTGCAAAATGAAAAGAGCTGGTGCTTGTCACCTGTGCTACTGGAAAGCTTAAGAACAATTAAACATGCAGATGTGATGCACTAATTTTGGAGCCCTGTGTGACTAATTCTGCTCATATTTTGGTGATGTGATTGAGTCTCACCAGAATTTATGGAGATGCAGTTGTTAGTATCAGGTCTTTGAGACCTGAAGGGGGCCTACAGGAAAGCTGGGGAGGGACTTTTTAGGCTATCAGGTAGTGACAGGACTGGGGGGAATGGAATAAAGCTGGAAATGGGGAGATTCAGACCCATTCTTCCCCATGAGAGTGGTGAGAGCCTGGAATGGGTTGTCCAGGGAGGTGGTTGAGGCTCCATCCCTGGAAGTGTTTAAGGCCAGGCTGGATGAGGCTCTGGCCAGCCTGATCTGGTGTGAGGGGCAGGGGGGTTGGAACTGGTTGATCCTTGTGGTCCCTTCCAACCCTGACTGATTGTACAATCTGGCTGCTGCTAGTGAGCTCTGCAAGTATCTTAAACACAGCTGATGTAAAGAAGTGATGCTCTATGGAAAAGGCACCAAGAGCCAGTAATTACTGAAAGGCTGCAACATTTAAAGGTGCTGAAATTCAATAATTGGTCATAACAAACTGTAGGGAGAATGCAGATGTGGCAGTGAAACATCTTGAACAGAGATAGCAATTACACTTGAGCACAACCATTAATTTCTATATTTAAATTAAGAAAGGGGGGAAAATTCATACCTATATTCAGAATTTGTTCATTAGATCCAGAATAACATTTTTAATGAATTCTCTGGAAGCATGAGCCAAGAACTGTTAAAAAAAAACCCAACGAAACAAACCAAAACAACTTGCCCTGCAAAAAATGCACTTTTAAAAAGATATTTGCTCCAAATGAAACATTATTTTTACAGTCAATCCTCATTTTTATGGCAGACACATGCTTGTAAAAGTTGCCATTGTTTGTGGGGAAAGTGAGAGGAAAGAAAAAAAACAAGGGGAAAATTTGGCAGATGCTTTCTCTTACAGCATCCTTGTCATTTTAAAGATGGCTTCTCCAGCCCTGGCTCTGCAAAATAGTCACTTGTGGAAGCAGTGAGGACAGTAAGCATGCATCTAATGAAGAACCTCAGGTGGTTGCAGTTGGGAAATTTGGGAGCCCGAGCAGTGCATCAAATTTTGCTTCAGCTCTTCATTATAGCTGCCAGAGAGGGCCCCTTTAATTGCTGAGGCAGGCTCCTTTTGGAAGAAGGGAAATGCAATGGCATGGCAGTTACACTGCCATCACTTATGATGACCCAGTGGGGATGTGGAGGTGGGAGGAAGTAAGATGGGAGTCTGCTGCTGCTTTATATGAGACTTGCAGAACGCCTGCATGCTGTGGCCACGTCCACACCTGCTTGGAAAGGATCCTTCCCTTGGGCACAGGCACAAGGAGCAGCAGACTTATCCACTGGGTACCTCACCTCATCTTCAGAAGATGGGAGCCTGCCTTACCTCTCTGAAGTGGCAGGTAGGGGGTGGTTTTAATTCAAGTGGAGGAACTAGCTGCTTCAGTTTTATTGCAGAATCATGCTAGTAATACATCCAGATTACTGAAGCTCACAGTAAGGAAGTCAATTTATAATGACTTTGCCATTGTCCTGTTGCTAATGTGCCACATTTGATTCTTCTCAGCTGGCTTTGAAAGGTCTCTTTGAGGAAGGAGGAGATAGCACCCTTGCTTATGAGAAAGGCAAATTACACCCAGGGGCAACATCGCTGCACAACAGGAAAAGGCCAGCCTCCTCCTAGGAGACATGGCCCCAAATTAAATGCAAGTAATTTCCTGACTAACCTGTGATTTCTATCTGGTTGTGGCTTCTGGCATACAGCTAAGTCTCCGGTTCTGCTGTTCTGTTCAGCAGCTCTCACATGTGCTTTCACTTTCATTTCCAACCTTTAATACAGAACAGCCCATCCACAACCTGCTGCTGAGGCGAGGGAAGCTGGAGGCACTGGCTCTGGGCTGTGCAGCCCTGGGCAGGAGGAAGACCTCTCTGCCTGGGAGGCAACCCATGAGTGGAGTCCCTTAGTCACAATGGCCATATGCTGACAGAGGAGGTGGGAGTAGGAACAAGATCAACATGCTCAGTCATGTTTCTTCATGTCCCATATGCCACCCAACAGGGTTTTGTGTCTGGCTGCTCCCTTCCCTCTTGCCAGCCTAAAAGCAATGGAGCTACCATAGGAACTGGACTGAAAGAATCAAAGTCAATAGCTTTCTGCTCTCCAGCAGGCAGATCTCTACTGAGAAAATCACTGGAATGATCTCAAAGTGATTTTGCAGCATCAACAAAGGATTCAGTGACAGGTTGGAAGGCTGAATGCCCCTTAACTGTGTCCTGTGGCTGGAAGGGGATAGGCACCTTGTGAGAGACAGCAGGCTCCATGGAGTGTGTGACCTCAGGAGACAGCCTTTGAGAATAACATAAATTACATTCAGCCTTTCTGTGGTTGTTTCTGGGAGCAAGCACTGCTTAGAAGGAAGGAACAGGAGACACAACAGCCTGTGAGCACCACTGGGCAAGCGATGGCAGATTTACTTTGCTAAAAGCACTCTCCCATGGTGTATCACAAATACCTCTCTTGCTCCTTTACAGTATTTGGGGATAATTTCTATGGAGACTGTAGCACTATTGCATTGGGAGATATTGTTTCAGTAGGTTACCTGTGTATGGACTTCAGACACCACTGAATTTACATTGTAGGATTAGGGTGAATCAAATAGCTGACCCTCTTTTCAATAATCAGTATAGTGGTTGAAAAGTCCATGGTAATAGATGAAGGAACATTCCAGAATCTAGAGACTAAGATCTGGACTAATGCATGTGGCAAAACAAGACAGCATCTCCCTTACTGCTCCTTGGTACCAGCAAAGTTGGCAAGTTATTATACACTGAATTTTTATTTATTTATTTATTTTTTAATGAATGAAGACTTTAAGGAACTATACACTCAAAATGCATTAGAGTAGCTCTAATGTTTTACTCAGTTGGAGAAAGAAGCAACATCAATCTTTTAACATTTAAGGCCCAGGGTAAAATAATTTTTATGCTCGTGTTACAGTATAAATTGGGAGTACTGCCTTCTCACTATTCTTTTTTTTTTTAACCTAAATAGTTAATCTCTGCTATATCTTCAGCCATATCAGCAAAACCCCTCATTGGTAATGTCAGAATTGGTAATGTCAGTCATTGGTAATGGCAGAATTTTTACTGGTGTGAGTAAATTCATACTGGTGACCACATAAAGAAAAGGCTGTGTTGTAAAAAGACTGTATCATTTTTATTAAGCTGATACAATCAAAACAATAAAACTTGTGTGTGTAAATGATGAGGGATATTAGTGCCATGTTGTTGGGAAATTGGCACAAGAACAACAGTGAATGAAATACATCTGGGAATAAGAGCCTAATTCATATAGTAAATAATAAGTTGCACAAATGTAATCAGTTGGAGAACTATTATGTGCTTCAGCAGATACTCTGTGTGGGGGGAACACTTACATTTGATGCACAAGACTCAAATGGTGAGCCCACTCCAGATTTTGTGATGAAAATGCCTGTTTCATGCCAAGGTGGTTTTCAGCTTGGGGACATCATTTTAATTTCTGAAATACTTGGTCTGTATCAAAAAGCACAGGTTCTGATTTGGATTTTGACTTGTTGCCATTTAAAGTATAGGAGGTTTCCCTCTGAATATCTCTGTCTTAGGCCCAAAGGAACCCTAAAGCCCAAGTGGAAGCAGAGGTAATGTTACCCATTTCATCCTCATTCCTGATTGAGACCATGTGAGAAATGATCAGTGTAGGCAAGGTTTCATTGTAAGATTAAAAATAAGTACCAACCTGTGGAAGAAATTCAGAAATATTTTATTGCTTCCAGGCAGTGCTTTTTGTTTACAAGAGAATCGAACATTAAATCAGGTTTCCACAGGAAATTTTTGCAAAGAGTGTTTTCCCACAAGTTGCTGTGGGGAACACGCCTCAGGTTTTTCAGTGATTGCTAATTCTTGTGGTACAAAAAGTTTTGATATGCTACAAGACATATATAAACAAACAAAGAAGAACTGGTTGTAGATGTCAAGGTTGAGAGTAATCTTGGTTGCAGTGACCACAACATGTTAGAGTTTAATATCAAGAGACAAAGAAGCAGGGTGATAAGTAAAATTTCAACCCTGGACTTTTAACAGGGCCAACTTTCCCCCCTTCAAGACTCTGCTCTGGAAGAGCAGAGAGACTTCAAGACTAGGGCTCTGGAAGGAAGGGGAGTCCAAGAGAGCTGGTTGATGTTCAAACATTACCTCCTCCAAGCTCAAGAGAAATGTATTCCCTTGAAAAGAAAATCAGTTAAGGCAAGAAGAAGACCTGCATGGACAAGC
Source organism: Indicator maculatus (assembly GCA_013399975.1). Taxonomy (NCBI): domain Eukaryota; kingdom Metazoa; phylum Chordata; class Aves; order Piciformes; family Indicatoridae; genus Indicator; species Indicator maculatus. Next base: position 1,516,527 of record VXBD01003071.1, read on the forward strand.
AAGGGACTCTTAGTAAAACTCAAAACCCAAAAGGAGGTTTACAATATGTGGAAAAAAGGACTGGTCAATTGGGAGGATTATAGAGATGTAGCCATAGAATGTAGAGATGCAACAAGGAAAGCCAAGGCCCTCCTGGAACTGAATCTGGCCAGAAGGGTAAAGGAGAACAAGAAGAGTTTTTTCAAATATATCAATGATAAAAGGAAGAGCAGGGAAAAGGTGGGTCCACTGCTGAATGAGAGGGGAGATACAGCAACTGATGATGCAGAGATGGCAGAGTTGCTGAATGCCTTCTTTGCCTCAGTCTTCACTCCTAAGACCAGCCCTCAGGAACGTCAGTCTCTAGAGGGGGGTTGGACCTGATGATCTCTTGAGGTCCCTTCCAACCTCTGATATACTGTGATATGTAGCTTGATACAAGAAAACAAACAAACAAAAAAAGGACAAAAGAAAAGACTTTTAGCATTTTTTGTCTCTTGGACTTAAACTTTGGCTTGGATGAACTTTTTGTTTTCCTTGGTGGAATGACCCTGTTTACAGTAAGAATAGTGGATGTTTCATTTTTCCTGAGCCTTGCTTCGAAGGAAATGCCACAGCACTGCATTTACAAGATACCCTGAACTGTCAGTTTCCTTGAAACACAATGAATTTAATACAAAGCCATTAAACCTTGTAAAACTGTCAGAAATGTAAATGACACTTGTAATAAAACCTTGTCGTGTGACCGGCTCTAGCTAATCAGGGTTGATGATATCACTGCAGCTGATCACGGCTGGTGCTATGTACATTTCGACAGCTTTATGACCTGCATGGATTTGTGTTATTAAAATTGTACAGTTTTGTAAGGAATCTGGGATTTAATAAAGCAGCAGAGAAACTACAAAAGGGACAATATATCCCACTAAAAGTGAGCCAGGCTTTAACAAAAAAAAAAAAAAAAAAAAAAAAAAAAAAAATATATATAAACAGATACAGCTCAGGAGTGTATGTGTGTGCTCCTATGTGCTCACATGCAAACAGGGAAAAACCAGGAGAGGTTCTCCTTTCCTAACTCAGGCTGGGTATGGGCTGCTCGTATAAACCACTTTTATGTATTTATAGCTCAGCAAATACCTTGCATCTGCGAGACCATAAAACAAATTACAATGTATCCAATTGCTTCAAGGTGGCGAATTGTGCTTAAACTTAATGACTTGTACAGATTATAGGAGAAAGAGCATTACCTGTTTAATGTCTTTTTTAATAAGTAATTCCCAAACAAGCATAGTAAATGGGAGGTTGGGGGTTTGTTTTGATTTGGTCTTCTCTTTATTTTTTTTCTTCTCTTTTTTTTTCCTTTTCTTTATTTTTTTTCTTCTCTTTTTTCCCTTCTTTATTTTTTCTTCTCTTTATTTTTTCTTCTCTTTTTTCCCTTCTTTATTTTTTCTCTTTATTTTTCTTTTATTTTTTTCTTCTCTTTTTCCCTTCTCTTTCTTCTTCTCTTTATTTTTTCTTCTCTTTCCCCCCTTCTCTTTATTTTTTCTTCTCTTTATTTTATCTTTTTTTCTTTCTCTTTGTTTTTTCTTCTCTTTTTCCCCTTCTCTTTATTTTTTCTTCTCTTTATTTTATCTTTCTCTATTTTTTCCTTCTCTTTATTTTTTTCCTTCTCTTTTTTCCCTTTTTTTTCCCTTTTTTTTTCCTCCTGAGATTTAAATGGAGCAGGCCCTCATCAATGCTAAGGCAACAGGCTGTTTTATTTGTTTTGCCATACTTGGAGCTGCTCCCCAGAGCAAAAAAACATGTCAGGAGGGGAGAGCTGAGGATACATATTCTCCCAATAATCTATAAATTCAACCTAATGGGGCAGATACCAGTAAAATGTGTTGGATCGAAGGCACATAAATCACGCCTGGTTTCCTGGCATGAGCTGGCACTGCGTGCCTTATATTTCAGCCAAATTATTCCATTTGTTTCTGGAGATATTTTAATCCCTTATGACCTCAAACTTCCCGTGAACCAGGGTCTGAACAAAAGGCCGCCCACTGTCTTTGCAGTAAATCTGTTGTCTCCCTTCTAGGCCCGCAACCTGGGATCATAGATCACCCCTGCACCGCATCTTGCTTCAATTTACTCAATTAACTCGAGTAAAGCACTTGTAAGTTTGCAGATGTTGCTTTATTATCAAGGCCTAAAATGTACACGAGGGTTCAGGAGCCTGAGGTTACGGGAAGGTTGTGTGGAGGGGGAGGGAGGGAGGGATACAGAGAGGGAAGGAGGGAGGGCGGCGCAAGGCACAGGCTTCCCAGTCGCTTCCTCGGGGTGGGCAGCCCTTGGACCCTGTGCCTCAGCTCGCTCCTTGGAGCCCTAAGAGGCACCTTGCCAGGCAGATCAGGGGCTATCTGATGTTATCTGAGCGAAAGATAGGATGGGAGAAGCAGGTATTCCACCTCGAGATAACGTCGTGATTAACAGATGTTTAATTGCGCCATTCGTCAAACGAAGAACCTGCCTAAAAGTCAGCGAGGCTAAGTAAATTATTTCCAACCCTGCAGGTGTTGGACTGGCAGCTCTATTACTCTTCTGGAAATGGGCTTTAGAAGATTTTTATATGAGAAGATAATTTATTTCCACAGGGTATTATATTGTGCCTTTATTTATGTAATACGCTTTCAGGTGTGGGTCCAGTCCTCTTTTATCTTGAGCGCTGGAATGAACTGGGGAGGGACAAGAGGAGAACCAGTTGCCTTCTCACTGCATCATCCAGATAAAGTCTTGTGTCACATTATTTAATAACTTCCCATCTGCCGATAGCTATGAAGTACAGCACAAATATGTGATAAAATCTTACAAAATAACTGAGTTGGTCAATACACCCCAAACTCACCAGCAATGCCAGCGTGGGGGTGGCACGAATCACAGAATCACAGCATCACAGAAACATTCAGGTTGGAAAAGACCCTCAGGATTGCCAAGTCCACCCAGAACTCTACAAAGTTAATCCCCTAACCCATAACCCCAAGCACCACATCCAAACCTCCTTTAAACACATCCAGGGTTGGTGACTCTTAACACCTCCCTGGGCAGCACATTCCAATCCCTGACCACTCTTGCTGGGAAAATTTTTTTCCTTATGTCCAGTCTAAACTTACCCAGTGGCAGCTTGAGATCATTCCCTCTTGTTCTATCACTAATTACCTGTGAGAAGAGACCAGCACCAACCTCTCCACAAAGTCCTTTCAGGTAGTTGCAGAGAGCAATGAGGTCTCCCCTCAGCCTCCTCTTTTCCAAACTACCCATCCCCAGCTCCTTCAGTCACTCTTCATAAGATTTATTCTCCAGGCCCTTCACAGCTTCCTTGCCCTCTGCACTGGCTCCAGCACCTCCACATCTCTCTTGTGTTGAGGTGCCCAAAACTGGACACAACACTCAAGCTGTGGCTTCAGCAAAGCTGAGTGCAAGGGGAGGCAAGGGTGCCTGTTGGTCCTACTGCTGACATGGGGTCAGCAGCTACCTAACATTTCACCATCTGCTGGCCTGAGGTTATGATCTGTATTCACACCTGGTTATGCCTGTATTTTTATTTTTGGTTCATGTGGTTTCCACTCCTCTTAAGCTTCCACTTTGATTCTTAAGTTCAAATGAGGCTTAAATGTCAATCAAGAAACTGTAGAAAGTACAAAAGGTTTCAAGTGGGAAAAAAAATCATTTAAAAGGGCAGGTTTTCGGTGAGTTTGCAGCAGAATTATAATCTGTTAAATTTTGTTAGGGACAAGGGTCATGTTAATTTAAAAGACCTGCAGATTTGGAATTTTTTGAACAGGTATTATGCCTAACCTTTAGCAGGAATGAGTTGCCAGGGGCCCATTTACTTCATGGAAACTCCATCTGTTTACATCAGCTAACAGTTTGACCTGGAAACTGAACCTCAACACATCATGAAATTAGTGACCAAGTGAATTCAGTGTTGTTGGCAGATTGCACAGTAAGTTTCATCCAGGTGTAATTGTAAACTGGTTTTTAGCGAAGCTCAACTTCACCATTTATTCATGCTGTTTCACCACCTGACTAACTTAAGGTGCTTTAGTGATAGTTGCAAAAATATCTAGCTGTAATTTCTGTGGACCATTTTCTCTCAGCTGTAGCTTTCTCCTTTTGGTCTATAGTTTTTTTTGCAGGCGAGAAGTCTTTGGAGCTGCTGTGATGCCCATTTTTGCAATGCACAGGGAGAGTGAGAAAACTCCTGATCAGCCTCTCCCATCTTTTGCTTTAATCTCCATGAAACAGTGACAAGGTAAAAATAGGCCTTTTCCCTTGGACAAATTCCTTCCACAGGATATGGCTAAAATTACAGGAGGCTCTCTTGCATATTTTCCAGAATATCTTAAACCTTTATTACACCTAAACTGAGGAGGAGATAGGGGTTTTGAGAGAGTGTGTGTGTGTGTGTGTGTGTGTGTAGCAAAATGCTCACTGTGAAAGAATAATAGAGAAAGCAACACCAATGCCAACAGCTATCAGGCTTTACATTGCCTGTAGTCTAGCTCCATGATCACAAGGCAGCTGATAGCATATTTCATGCTAATGCTTTTTGTGATCTCCATGCCACTTACAAGTTTTTTGAGATAAGACCAGATCTCTGGAACAGCAAGAGCAGAAAAGAAAAACAAACCTGTGTTCCTGGATATCTTTTGTCCTATACAGCACTCAGCCTGTGTACAATATGCTGATACTTCTACAGGTTTTTAAGCTCTGCAGGCATCTTTATCAGGCTGTGTTTGGCTTAAAGGGTTTTGGCTTATGCAGCCATTTCTTATGGTGAAAATCATGGAGCAGACTGGAATGGGTTAAATGAGGTCCAATTCTGTCTGTTTCTCCTGCATCATCTAAGCTGAAGCTTGGGTTTGATGGCAAGCCAAATTTGTAGTCCTCAGTTTTCAATATCTGCAGTTCTTTAAATGAAGAAGCCAAAGTGAATCTCACGGGAAGTCACATGGCTCACAAATGTGGATGCAAATGGGTTTGTATGATTTTTATACAATATTTTTCGTGTGAAAGTCTCTCAAACTCTTCTTGGCTTTTAACTTTCATAAGGGAGTCTTTAATTACTCTTTGAATGTGCCACTAGATTTATTTTTTTTTTATTCACAACGTTTTTTAAAAAGTAGTGGTCTGTTTTGTTTCTGTATATAATAGAAGTTAATAAAATATGTGCCAGAAGCCAAAAATATGATGAGCTATAAGGCATACTCCAGACTGTAAGGAAAAAAAGAAGAAAGAGCTGGCCTGTTATTACACAGCTTATCAGTATTTCTCCTTTTAGAATAGATGCTGCTTTTTGGTCTGTTTCCCCATAATTTCTGGCCTGAATCTAAATAATTCTCCCCCTTTCTAAATCCAAAGCTCATCAATTTGTGCTCGTTTGAAGTGTGTCCTCCATGCCAAAAACTGGCTATCACAAGTCCAAAGTCTAATTCTGAACAAGAGGTTCTTCATCTCTTTTTTCTTAGAGGCTATCATCAACATACCTAGGTTGGATCTGATCTGTTGAATTAGCACAGCTGGAGAAGGAATCTCAGCAACACATTGTAGATCCATTAATTGATTCAGTTTTATTGCTGTGGTAGGAAAGAGCAGGTCTAGGAAAGCATCACCTTGTTCTTCCTCCACCTCCATGCCCAGGCTCATTCTCCCTCACTTTAGACCTTTAACTTAAGCAAGTGTGTCAAGAAACTACTGCAGAGACAGAAGTCTTACCTGAGCTCTAGTCCATAGAGGGAGCTTAGTGATAGAACTCTTGAGATGCTGGGAAGTGGTTTATGAAGTGTTTGTCATTAAGAAATAAATTCATCCATTAATCAACCTATTGGTCTGAGTATCCCAGAAACAGTTGGAACTTGACTTTTAAGCAAGTTCCATATATTCAGCATAACAGGCTCACCTGAACCATGCTGAATACTTTGCCTGGTACTCTGCTGCCTGGAGAGAGCTGGTGAGCAGCCTCTTGAGAACACAAGGGGCACTCACAGCAGTTATCACACATATGGGTGTATTTATGACAAATATCTCATCTTCCCTTCCCTTCAAAACTCAGCTAAATATGTTCACAAATAATTGGGCTGACCTTGCTGCTTTTGGTAGGGACATAGCATCAGCAAGACAGTCCACTGTGTTTTCACAAAAAAAAAAAAAAAAAAAATTCTAAGTGGCTCTAATGGTTCTTCATATAAAATAAGGTATAGAAGTCTCCTTTAGGCCTGCTGCTCTCCTATCTGTACTCCTATCTTTCAACAGAAAATTCCTTCTGACTTAGAGTCCATGTTGCAGTGGATACAACTTATTCAGGATGAAGCAGGGTTTGCTGAGCTCATCAAATGCTGTGCTGTTGCTGAAATGGGGATTTCTCCCTCTTCCCCTTTCTTCCCTGCTCTCTGGTCTTCCATTGCACTACCAGCTCAGTGAGTCTCTCCATAGCTGCACTAAGTTTCTTTCTTTGCTGGTCTCATGCAACCTGATAACCTGGCAGAAAGACCAGCAAGGTGGAGCAGCACAAGGTATGTGGAGGAGCTCTGAACCAAGAGGAGACAAGGGCAAAGTAGAAATGGGACTTCTATATTCAGTGGTTGTGGACTGAGACATTCACTGGCAGACATATCTAGGCCACTGCTAAATGAGATGACTTTGGGGGTTGCTAGATGTACATCTCCATGTGAATTAGTCACATGTGCTGTCAGGTATTGATAAGCTGCTATCAGAACCAGTTAAAAGCTTGTTTGGGTGTAACTATTTCAGCTTCAGCCTTTTGGACAATTTAGAGTCAGGAGACAGTCATTGGGTTCAAAGAGAGATGGGTCAGCCTGTAAAACATAGAATCACCACCTTGGGTATGGCAAGGTCTACGGGAAAGCAGCATCCCTTACTGCTACAGCTACTGTTAAAAGACCAGCAACATCTGCAAGGCATGCAGCCTCCTTTCAGGTTTCAATCATGACTTTCTTCATGACCTTCACAGTTCAGGAATGGTGGGTACAAGGAGTTCATGGCCATACTTTTCCTAGCCTTCATGGCTATGTCTTTCTTTCCTTCCAAACCCCGGGTTGGAAACCATTCTGAAGCCACATCCTGCGCACAGTGAGGTCCATCTTGTCACCTTGTTTCTCTGGGATTTTGCACTCAGGACTGTTTGCTAGTTGAAGATATCTTACTAACCTGATTATTCTACAGGACTGCATTGCACTACAATATCAAGAGGCATTTATTTGAACAATGGGATCCATTCTCAGGCCTTTCATAGTAGAATAGGTCAAGTGCGATGCTGTGTTGAAATGTGTATGTGCTCATTCCAGCTGCATCTGCTGGGCATTCCCAATTCTCCCTAACTACCTGCTCTTGTTCTGCTAAAGCAGGCCCTGTCTCTGTTAGCACTGCTGCTGAGGCCTGGGAACATTTTCAGCTGATCAGACCATTCAGTATTGTTGCACTTTGCTTCTCACCAGCATATCTTCTTCACTTTGTCCCATATGTTTGGGCTAACCTTCCTTTCCCCTTACAAATCATTCCTCTGTGAACTACTGGCATCTTTACCCACATATTTTCATACACACCTCAGTAGGAAATATATGAAATCAACATACCTTAAAGAGCATCACAGGCAGGTCAGACTTTATATCCCTAATGAAAAGTCTTAACAGACTCAGCTGCAGTTTAGCCTCTCGCTTGCTTCCTTCTAAATACAATTTCATTTTGTATCTTAAAACCAAGTTCCAGGGAATTCCATCTGGTCTCATTGTGAATCATAAGTCTCTTCTCTGAGTACTGGCTTGGCTTAACAAAAATTTACATGCAAAATGATCAGAGTAAAAATGTGCCTTGACTCCACTGGAAGAAGTTATGATTATTTTAGTTTGACATCAGTATGAAAAGTTGAACGAAAATATTTTGCCAAAACAAAGCCAAAAAAAAAAAAAAAAGTTTGTGGATTGAAGTGACAATAAAAAACATAATTTTGTTGGAAGTTTGATTCAGGATTGTGTGTTCTAAGTAGATGATTTTATTTTTAGAATAGAATTTCAGAAGGTTATCATCCAGAGGTAGCTTTCACCTGGGGAATGGGCGTGCTCTTTTTTAAACTAAGATCCCACCATGTCATTTCAATCAATATTGGAGAAAACAGCAGAAACTCATGAAGCTTTTCTAGCATTTAATCTTTGGTCTCTTTCCCAAGAAAAGTTAAGAAACAGCTTTGTGTGGAACAATAAAACCAATGTAAAGGTCGTCCAGAGCTCCTGGGAAGCAAACTGTGCTTGAGTGAGCCTCGATTTGGAAACAAGTTAGCACTTTTTTCTCAGTTTGCAATATCAATAACACAATCTCCATCAGAGACATGGACCTATCTTTTTCTTTTGCCACTGAAAATCATGAGATCCTGCCAGGTGCTGAAGGCTGTTTCGTTGGCAGTGGTTGCTTAATTTTTTTTCCCCCAATTTAATTTAATTTTTTTAATGTATAAGCAAATTTGAATACTATGCAGCAAAATGAACGATGATTTTGAAGGCTGAAAAACCCTGAAACCTTTAAGCAGTGATTTAAAAGCTAATTATTATGGATATAGCCATTCAACATTCATTTCTTAATATTGTTCCCTCAAGAAATAGTGATTTAGTCAACCAATTATTTTATCTCTTTTAGGGATACTTTCTTAATTGCAAAACAATCTAAAAATATAATCAGCATGCTAAATACGTGTGGTATCTTGTTTAGAATGCCATGTTGGAAGAAGAATGCAATTAAACTGTCAAAATGTAATTGTTTCTCATATTTAATTTAAAGAGGCTGATTCACATTTGCTTTTCATGTTCAGGAGTTAAAAAGCAAAGTAAGCCACTAGTGCAACGAGTAGTTTTAAATAAAGACAGCCTAAGCTTGGAGCACTGACCAAAGGTGCCTCTGTCACGAGATACTGCAATCAAAAGACAGGCAAAGAGTCACATAGAATCATAGAATTGTTTGGGTTGGAAGGGACCTCAAGGATCAGCCAGTTTCAACCTCCCTGCTATGGGCAGGGACACCTCACACTAGATCAGGTTGCTCACAGCCACATCCAGCCTGACCTTAAAAATCTCCAGGGATGAGGCTTCTACCACCTCCCTGTGCAAGCTGTTCCAGTCTCACCACCCTCATGATGAAGAATTTCTTCCTAACATTCAATCTAACTCTACATCTTTTCACTCCTCCCTTAGGAGCAGTTCAGAATGCAGTTTCAGTATGTCAGATGATATTTGTAGTGTCAAGTGCAACTCCAACAGGAGGTGATGTGCAAACTGAACACTCTCCACCTGCCCCACTGCCTTTGGAGCCATGGCTGTTCAGAGGTGTCTTCCATCCATCACTGTTCCTCCCTAGGAACTGGGAGAGGTTTGGAGGAAGGGGACCCTGAGCCAGCATCTATCACATTCAGCTTTTCTTCCCTACCACTCCTGCTCTGGAATGCAGAGATACAAGACTACAAGATACACTGCACAGACCTGCAGTGACTTTGCCCTTATATACCTGCATCCAAACCCATCTACCTGGAGACAGCTAGTCCAGATTAGTATTTTTAACTCTTCCACACTGACTGACAATGTAAACAGCAGAGCAATGTGGTCCTGGGACTGCTCTTTCACAGCACACAAACTGTCAGTGTGGCTCAGCATTTAGGCATGTGCATTATCTTCAAAGACAGCTCTGAGCAAAGAACTCTCCTACTTATGCAGGTGCATGCAGATATTTTCACCACAACGCCAAAACAACTAGCTTTTGATTTCAGGCCAGAATAAAAAGGTTTTCCCCCATTTTTTTTTTTTAATGTCACGTTAGTTCAGTGGTCTTGTACATCTTTTTTTTTTTTAATTGCATATGGCTTCTTAAAAGTTGTATGACAACCACTTAAAGAAACTCTTGGAGTGAAATTAATCCAAACCTGCTGGGCCCATATCAAATTGTCAGGAGCTTTTCAATCCCATTTATCTCCTGAGCAAAGATAGAAGCTCTGTGGAATGGGTAGAGTGGGGATTTAACTTGAGATCTTAGATGGGGTAGAAATATTCTAGTGAACACCATTCTGAATTTCTTTCTGTGGTAATAGCCATTCTGTGGTATCACATATTATTCCAACCAACTCACCTAAATATACTTTATATTTGGGTATTGCTGCCTTAAGTGGTATTCAGATGAATAAGCATGAAACAGACATAAATGAAAGCCAAAAATAAAAAGGTTATGGTTGTACACACATGTCCAGAAGTGCATTTCTGATTTTTTTTTGCTGTGTGATCTAACAGTTTATTTGGGGAATTGTCATTAAAATGCTCCTATTTAAATGCTGTTTAAGTAAAAAAAGGGAATTTTTTTTTTTTTTAGTAACTGTGTTGTTTCTTGTGTGCTGTTTGAATTCTCCATATATTGTTACTGCTGTACAAATGGAGTGGATTGACTTTTATTTTAGATGATATGTTTTGTCAATTCTGTAATAGAACAAAAAAATTGCACTAGTAGATTGTTATCCCATCTGTGGTGCAGCCTTTAGAGAGGCCTGAGACATCAGCAGGTGGGTTTCCCACCTATTTGTTGCCAGCAGAGTAGATCTGCAGGTTTGTTCCTACATACAGAGGCAGAAAGATGGTTAAATATCTTCCTGCCTCTATCCCCTAACATCTAGACTTCTCCTCATGGTAGTCTCTGTATTTCATAACAGAGTCCAGCTGCAAGTGAGATGCTGTAGAGGAAGGGAGCATTGCTGGTGCAAATTGAAGTCCTAACAAGGCTCTGGTGAGCAAGAGTGAAGAGATTTGCAGCTATGGCAAAGCTGAATGGAGATGGATTTACACAAATTGCAGGAGTCATATCCCTTGCTATAGAAAGAAATCTCTGTGGAATCTTTCCTGCTGTAGTCTTTCCCTAAAATCCCCAAATCTGAGCTCAAGAAGGACAGGCAACTTGGAAAAAATTCTGCACATGCAGTTGATTCAACTGGTGCTTCATAGTGGAAGCTGCTGGAGGACTTTAGGCCATGGGTCTGCCTAGAAATACAGCTATGAGACCATAATGCAACTCACTGTGTTTTGTGTGAGAGACCTAACTCTTGGGTAGCACCTAGGGAGCAGGCAAGGAGTGACACCAAGCCCATACTGTCAAATTTAAAAGTTGCTTGAGTCCTTAATCATGTGAAACTAACTCCTGTTCACATTGTGTGTGTGTCTGTATTATTCTGCCCCACCACAAAATGGAAAATTGATTTTAGAGATCCAGGAGTCTCCACCAGTCATGCCCTGTGCTTCCTACAGAGCTTTCCCCCTTCTGTGGCAGCCCAGAAGTGTGGAGGGGATTCAGGCTTCTGGGGGGGCTGTGGATCTAAGGGCATCAGGGTGCTGAAAGGCTGCTCTCTGAGTCATTTCCAGGTTCTCCTCTGCTACATTTAGCAGCTCCAGGTAAAAAAATAACGGAGCTGCCACTTTCCCTCCTCTGTGTTATCGTCATATTTTTGCCATGTTTCTGACCCGAAGCCAGGGCAGGTCTGGTCTGCTGATGCCTTGCTGATGTCTGCTACTTCCCAATCCAGGAAGAGCCCTGTGTCCAAAGCCAGAAGTGTGGGAGGAGGTTGCATTTTTAACAGCTCGATCCTGCAAATCCTCAGGTCCTGCCCCAACTCTCAGTGGCTCCACCAAGGCTCTGGCGTGGAAGCAGATGAAAAGCTCCCCCGCCGTCCATATGCTCCTGCAGCCATCCTCACGTGAAAAAAACAGATTTGTGTGTGCCAGGTCAGACTTTGACTCGACTCTGGGAATTTCATACCAGATTTGTATCCCATAAGAAGAGGCATTAGGGTTGCCAGTTTGAAATATGACAAAACCCAGCCGCCTCAGACAAATGGTTGCTACCCACGCTCAGCTTCATCCGCACATGTGCGGTGCTCGGGATAACGACTGCCAAGTCTACAGTAAAAAGAGGCCAGGCAGGAAGCCAGCCACATGGCAACTCTAAATGATATTAATAAGACTGTTTTATAAAAAAAAAAAAAAAAAAAAAAAAAAAGTTAAAAGCACAACATAGCTTTTCAAAGTGTTTCTTAGAGATCTCTACATATGCATAGGTGTTTCATGTCCACGAGATAGAGGCTTGGGGTAAATTTAATGCAGTATGCTTCTCTGCCTGAGGATTTTATTTATTTATTTTATTTTCTAGCATCCTGAAAGCTGTTGATATAAACTAGGGCTCATTAAAAACACCTTGTGCTTTGGTTTAAGGAATCTTGAACTGATGACATTGCCTGAATCAGTATAAAGTAAGGTGGCATCAGCAGCCATTCTGAAGGAGCCCTGTCTTGCAAGGCACAGAATGTTCTTGCTGCAGTAAAAGGGTGCTTAGCACCTTTCAGGAGATGCTGAGCCTCTCTCCCAGGCCTAAGTCCAGAGATAGCATTCCCAGAGGACAGATACAAGGATATTAAAAAAGACTTTGATCAAAGAAATATTGCTTCTTTCCTCCTTTCACTAAGCAGATGTGCAACGTGTCTTGGGAAAGAAATAGAAAAATTCCTGAGTGATTTATTTGATGAACCTAGTTTTAACCCAGGTTATTGCATGCCTGATACGGTGATGCTGGTTATTAGTTTCCAGTTGAAAATGACCAGATAGAGGACATATTCACTTCATCAATATAATACATTTATTAGTTGTCAAGAGAGTCACATCACACAGATATGTAAATCTGTCACTTTGTCTTAAAAGTGTATTTCTCTATTACAATGTTGCTTGATGTATGTTTTAAGGCAATGAGGCCTTTTAAATATATATATGTAAAAAAAAAAAAAAAACCACACCAGAAAAAGAACCAGGACAAGGGGGAAGATTTGTCTGTTCAGACACAGGATTTAAGACATTAAAAGCAGATGCATCATTTATAGAAGTAGGATTGTATCAAATGCCCTTGCAAATGAAAGAATCATATCTACCATATGTAGAGGTGTGAATTAAAGAAACCACCTTTCCCAGGAAAATTAACAAACTCTTTTGCTAGCATTAAGCTGTATCTGTTACTAGTTGCTGGTTGACCACAAATCTTGCTCTGCTGTGCCAAAACTAAACCAGAACAAAGTCTTTGTTTATGCTCATTAAAAAAAAAAAAAAAAAAGTAGTTTTCATTCTGTTTATATATCCACTGAAGTAATCCTAACTTTGAAAAAAAACACATTCAACCTTGGAACTAAAATTTTAGTTGTAATTTAAGTTTCTTCTTTACTCTAGCAGTTTATTCTTTACTTTAACCTGCAAGAACTAGCAATAACAATAAATATTAAAACTAGCAAGAAACTCATTAATCCTCTCTTCAAAATGTGCAAAACGAGCATTAAAAAAAAAAAAAAAAACTGATGGCACCCTATATTTCAAACCAAAAAAAAAAAAAGCCTAGCATCATGACATACTATGGTACTGATTTTTCACAAGGCCAATGGTATCCTGGGGTGAGTATCCAGCAGATTGAGGGAGATTCTTCTCCCCCTCTATGCTACCCTGGTGAGACTTCACCTGGAATATTGCATCCAGTTCTGGGCTCCCCAGTTCAAGAGGGACAGGGATCTACTGGAGAGAGTCCAACAGAGGGCTACAAGGATGCTGAAGGGACTGGAGCACTGCCCTATGAGGAGAAGCTGAGAGCCCTGGGGCTGTTTAGTCAGAGAAGAAAAGACTGAGAGGGGATTTAATAAATGTCTATCAATATCTGAGGGCTGGGGGTCAAGAGGGAGGGGACAGGCTCTGCTCTGTTGCACCCTGTGATAGGACAAGGGGCAATGGATGGAAGCTACAGCACAGGAGGTTCCACCTCAACATGAAGAAGAACGTTTTTACTGTAAGGGTCACAGAACACTGGAACAGACTGTCCAGAGAGGTTGTGGAGTCTCCTTCTCTAGAGACTTTCAAGATCCATCTGGATGTGCTCCTGTGTGACCTGTGTTGGATTCTATGGTCCTGCTCTGGCAGGGGGCTTGGTCTCGATGAGCTCCAGAGGTCCCTTTCAATGTTTTGAACATGACATGTGCTTGCTAATACCTCTGCTCTTTGCAGACTAGGACTAGGCTCCTCAAACACTCTGAAATCCTGAACCAGAGCCCCATTTTCTTCTGTCAACCACATTTTTTTTTCTGTGATGGGACAGAGCAATATGACACATGACTCACCTGAGCTGACAGGAAGACTGTGAGTGGTTACAGGAAGATTTGTATCATCCTCTAAGGAAGTAGCATCAGGCAATGGTTTTGATATAAGCTAGAAATGATGTTAAATGAGAACAGATATTATTATTATTATTATTGTTGTTGTTGTTGCTGTTGTTGTTGTTGGTTTTGCTGTTGTTATGGTTTTTTTTGGTGATGCAGTGGTGAGTTATTGTGTGTGAATATTAGCTTTCTTAGTGCAAATGCAAAGCAAGTGCAGGACTAAATATAAGACCTCTATCTGCCAATGAGAAGAAATTGTTACCAACTTGGAACAGATACCGCACTTGGGGCCTAATTCAGCAGATCTTCTGAGTGTAAAATTGCCACTGAGCTTAAAAAACTTCCATGTTCACAGTGCCTCTGGATCCGGTGCCATATCTATCGTCTTGGTTAAAACACCTGGTAATTTCTTCTTCCTAACATCCAGTCTGAATCTCCCCACTTCTAGTTTTGCCCCAAACCTAGTTAAACAGTCAAATTAGTTATTGAAGACTTTAAAAACAGAAGTGGAAGGATGGAAGGATTTTGCTGTTGTCTTAAAAAAATGTTTCTGCTCTGGAATGAAAATAATTACTGATCTCTCAGCTTTTTCACACAGTGGATCTGCTAATTTCCAGCCAAAAACATCTAACATCTTGATGTTTTAGGTGTAGCATGTACCATTGGGACAGGTTTTTCCCAGATCTCTCCACCCTGCAGAGATTCCCAGGGACTGCACACTTTAGCTGCAGGATCCTGGGCACAGCAGCACTCAAAAAAATCGCTCCCCCTTCCCAGAAGAGGGAATACAGCCCTGGAATGACTTTGGCTTTTGTGGTAACCCCACTGATGGCCCAAGCCTGTGCAGTTCCCTGCAGGGCTGCCTCAGAGGAGGGAGATGGGCCTCTGTTGGGATGAGTTTGGGTGCACCCCTGAACCAGGAAAGGGCTGTAGATATGGCTGAGAATAACAGGTCCTGACCCTGCCTGCCAGTGTCCCATCCCTGACTGTACTTGCCTCTCACTTTCCACCTCATTTGCCACCATCACTAGCATATTATCTCCTGTCTGGCTCCCACCTTGGTCCTCTGCCCTTCCCCTCCTCTTTCTGCCCCCTGAATGCCCTGGTTTTCCCCTGGCTCCTACCCATCCTTACATACATCTGCCTGTATGCAGCAAGCATAGTAGTAGTAGTAGCTTTTATTACTCTCAGTTCTTTATTAATGCCACATGTGCTGTTGTAAGGTTAAGTTATTAAGTGATATCCAATAATTGTCTCTGCTCTAAAGTGGACATTTCATTTAACTATACTCATGTGGATCTGTTTCAGTACCATTTATCATGACCACATTTTAAGAAACGTTTCAATAGAGCATTTCTCTCTTTCCTTTCTCTGACATAACTAAAAGGTCCTGGTTGAAAATTAAATACAATTACCTGGGGAACAGCATAGGGGGACCTGGGGTTTGCATGCCTTTTAGAAGCTAAAATGCATCTTTTTACTGGGCTATCATCTCAGCCACAGAGTTAATTTTACTATGCTTGTGCACTTGCTGGAAATGCTTACACGAAGGCATACAATGACCTGTTTAGTTTACAGGAGAAAATTATGTCATTTGCAAGCAAGCTTTCAGCTGTGATATTTTATAATTGTTTAGATGAAAACCTGATAATCCACTACTCCTTCACACAAACTGCAATCCATCTTTAAAACTGTGATAATTCATAAAACCTGCAGCTTAATAAACTAACAAACCCCAGGCCTATGTTATTTTAAGGGAAGTCAATCTTTGATCAGTCAAGCTGAAATGGGTCTGATAAGTGGAGGCCTTACTCACAGGGAGCAGCACTCCAGTTTGTTATTGCTATTTGCTCATCATCCTCAAGTGCAAAATAAGCAGAAGTCTTTCCGAGCTTCTTATCTCTTTTCACTTTCTTCTCTAGATCTCTGTCGCTTTAATCCAGCATGTCTGCTGCTGGTTAACAAGGAAATCCTGTGTCAATTATCGCCAACAACTTCCTGCTGTGAAGCTGTGGGGAATCAAAGCTTTTGAGAGCCTTTTTCACACCAGAGAGTAGTGCAGGGCCTAATTAAATGGCCCTCATATCCTGCAGCCTACTGGTGGCCAAATGATAGAGAGCTAATGAATGATAACCTAATTCTTTTTTTCCTTTTCCTTCCTTTTCCTTTCTTTTCCTTTTCTTTTCCTCCTTTTCCCTTCTTTTCCTTTCCTTTTCCTTTTTTCATTTTCTTTTCCCTTTTTCCTTTCTTCCTTTTCCTTCTCTTCTCTTCTCTTCTCTTCTCTTCTCTTCTCTTCTCTTCTCTTCTCTTCTCTTCTCTTCTCTTCTCTTCTCTTCTCTTCAATTCTCTTCTCTTCAATTCTCTTCTCTTCTCTTTTTTCTTTTCCTTTCTTTTCCTTTACTTTTTTCCTTTCCTTTTCTTTTTTCCTTTTCCTTTTTTCCTTTTCCTTTTTTCCTGTTTTCCTTTTCTTTTCCTTTTTTCCTTTTCTTTTCCTTCCTTCCCTTCTTTCCCTTTTACTTTTCCTTTTCCTCCCCAAAGAACTGTTTTGATTCTTCCAGTCAGTTGTGCTTATTGAGTCGTGGCTCATTGCTCATCCTGAGGGCTGAGCAGGGTGTGAAAAGGCAAAACTTGCTGTAAGACAGGGATATGCTGGGTTTATCGTGAGCAGCCCTGCGATTATATAAATATATACATCTCTATATTGCATATCGGGAAGGATATTTGTTAGAAATTGCTTTGCTGAAATGTGTTGCCCTCTTTCCTCACTATGAATTGCTTTGGTGACTCTTACACACATGTGGGCTGCAAAATTGTCCTATAAATCCCCCTCATAAATGCTATCGCTACAATATTATTTTTACAGAATCACAGAATAAGGTATCTGCCATCGCTCGTGCACAGCTGCCCCACTTCCCCCTCCTCTTTTTTTTCTACTCTTTTTTTTTTTCCTTCCTCCTTCTCCTTCCTCCTAAAATCTTTCTATGGAGAACTTGATCTGCTCGAACAAAACTGCAGCTCTTGTACAGCTGCTGCTGGAGATTAACTAACCTTGTGCCAAAGTTACACATAAAGGAACCACAAATCTATGCATCTCCACTGCTTTTAAGTTTACACAAGCATGCTGAATTGCTGGCTGCCTCTGCTGGGATGCTGCTCTGTGTGCACTCCCTCACTGTGCTCCCATGCAGTACCAAGCAGGGCAACCAGCAACCAAACAACCTTAGGAATAAACAAAACACCTAAGCAGACAGCAAGATGCTTACATTCACCCCAATTGTCCATTTCTGAGGGTCCCGTTGTAGGGCATGTGCACGGGGTGACAGACTTAAAGGTACCATGGGAGCCCTAACTCTGAATTTCCTGACTTTTATGGTTTTACATTACAACTTTAATGTTCCATTAGCATAGGGTTTTTTTTTTTTTTGTAGTTAATTTCCTCAGGGAGC
>VXBD01003071.1:1534230-1576088 GCA_013399975.1 Indicator maculatus
GGGAGATTTTATTTGGTCGTTCCTTTTTTTTTTTTTTTCTTTAAATAAAAACAGTGAGTTTGAAAAAGATGGTCAAATCTGCCCAGCTGCTTTGAAACATTTAAAAGGATTTAAGAGGATTTTTTTTTTCTTTTCCTAAAGAGGAGCAAATCCAAAATGCCAGCCAGAAGCATGCACACCTGCTTGCAAATACTGAAAAAGCTTAGGTTCTGTCCTGCCTCATTCTATACTCAAAGCTCTGGCTGAGAGTGAATGACATAAGATCCTGTGTTAAGATTTTTTTTTCACTAGTTTGGTTTGGGATTTCTTTTTGTGTGTGTATTTCTTTTTTTTTTTTTTTTTTTTTTTTTTGCTTTGTGGTTAGTGTTTTTTATTTGTTTCCTTTGCAAAAAGGCACAGGTAATCTACCTTTTTTTGGGGTCAACAAAGCTTATGAGTTTGAAAATCTTCCACCCTAACTACATCTTCTTCCCTTCACCACATCTAAAACTATTTACAGTACCAAGGCTGTAAAGAGCTTCCTGCTTCTCTCACATCCAGACAGCCCTTGCATCTAGGGGCTTGCAGTCTAAGATGAATGCAGGAGTTATGGGGAAGAGAAACACCAGCAGAGTTTGATGTTCTTTAGGCTGCATGGCAGAAGGCCACTGCTCATCTCAGAAATGAAAATGTTCAAGGGGATGATGTTGAGAGGCTGAGGAGCAAGACATCAATCCTGGGTAATTTATTTCACCACAGACATCTTAGATGAACAAAAGATTCATCTTGCTCCTCATATCTCAGCTTTTCCGGGTGGAAGGAGGAACTCAGCTGCTGTGCTGCAGAGATGTTCAATCAGTGCTGAGCAGAAGCAAAAGAGGCAGCAAGCAGGCTAGGGAAGAGAAGACCTTTCAAAGGTGGGCTGCATACTTTTGCAGATGGTATTTCTTGACCACTGCAGCTCACACACTTGGGTTGTGACTGCTCTCTTGGGTCAGGTGAGCAAGAGCATACCATGTGTTGAAAGAATCCTCTCCTTTGGTTTATACACTTTGAGTCAGGCCCCGATTATTTATGTATGTATTTAACATCAAGCTCAGGAATACTTTTACTTTGTTTTTCTGTATTTGAAGCTTTTAATATCCAAAATTCTAGCTCTGTGGGTTGCAGAGAAATTTAAAGTTCAGTGATGCTGAGAAGTCTCCCATAATCACAATGACTCCAGGGGCTGGGGATTCAAGAAAAACACCTGTGAAACACTATGATTAAAGTTATCAGGAGCCAAGCAACCATCTCCCCTACCTCAGACAGTGAGTGATAAAGTTGCTCTGAGAGCATGGATGAGGCAATCTTTCCTTTCTTTTTTCCTCCCTTCCCTGCTAGCTCTCTGATCCCTGAGCCCAGGACGCTGTTTCTGAACAAGACAGCATTGGCTGTGGTTTGTATTTTCTTCGGTCTAACTGATTCACTTGCATCCCCACTCAGCCTCCAGTGGAACTCCTGCCATCAGTTCCAAAATGCTCCAGGATTTGAGCAGCAGAGGAGGCAAGTTTTAAGGCCCCAAGTCAGCAAAGCATCTTAGCAGATGTGTGCTAAGCATGTAAGTGTACCCTTCCTGGCCCTCACTTTTATGTTTAAAATTACAAATGGTCTTATAAGTCTTGCTGAGATGAGGAGTTCAGCCAATATCTCATCGCTCAGGTGCTACCTCCATTCTTCTTGGTATCTGCTGACACAATGAGCATTTGTTACCTCCTGGAATGCACATATTATTTGCTAGTTTTGAAGCTAATTGGACACTTTCTTAGGTCAGTTAAGGATATTGCCCACATCAGTGTGCTGACATGTGACATCTTGCTATGCAGGTGATGCAATTCATTCTCATGCATGGTCTTGTATTGTCTACAGGGATATATTTTTCCCCTCTTCAAATAGGAATAAAAAAAAAAAAAAAAAAAAAAACCACCAAACCACCCAGAACTGCTAATTACAGTTTGTATCAGCTCTGCAAGCACTGCTTTTATGTATTATTACCCTCCCAGAAATGAAGTCTTAAAATGTATATTTCTCTTTGCTATTAATAGCACTAAGTAGATATTCCCTAATAGATGACATATAGTGATGAGGCTGAAAGGAAATAGATTTTAAGCAGTCATTGTTTGCTTCCTTCTGAAGTGCCAAAAGTATTTTAGGCTTTACAAACCATGGACTGTATTTCACTTCCAGCTCCAGCTGCATGAATTTAGTACTCTGCATAAACCAGAATTCGATCCATACTTTTAAACTTCCAAATATATTTTGTAATAACAAACCAGATAAATACACTTTTGAGTCCCATGGGGAGTTTTACCTGACAGTGTAATAGGCTAAACAGCTTCAAGGATTTGATAATAATTCACTACAAGAATATTTCATCTAGTTGTATTTGTTTTTTCTTCCCAGGCCTAACCTATTTCTTTTATTAAAAATGATATAAACTTGATCCTGCTTCCATTTTAAGCATCACTGGCCCCAGGTCTGATACAAATGTATTAATTTTTTCTTTTTTTTTTTTTTTTTTTTTTTATCCTGGTCTGCTCCTCAGATGCAAGCAGAGCGTATTTGCTTCTATTCACACCATACACCAAACTATGAATATTATTTCAGTTATGATTTCCTATGTGCCTGTACTAAAGAAAGAGTGGAAATAAAGGACAAAACCAATAAAGGTTCAAAACCAAAAGCATATGTATGGGCGAGTAATACACAAAACAAAACAGGGGCTGTTAAACAGATGACTCCACTGAAATGTAAAATATTCCACAGGTTTTGGCAACTTTGAAATGCTACACTTTCTACATTTCATCTATTAATCATTCAAAGGAACTTTTTTTTTTTTTAAGTTAGCCAAAAAAGACAAAGTATTCCCTGACTGGATTGCTGACCGTGTGCATGTAACTCCAGCCATAACTACGTCAACAAATAGGATGAAAAAAACAGGGAAGTGGCAATAAATTAAAAATGAGCAGAGACTAATAAGTATCAGGGAAAAAAAAAAGATTCTTAGGCAAATGGAAATGAACTAGACTATAAAAATCAGGAAACAGGCTGGCTGAGTGTCTAGAAAATGTTAGGAATGAGAAAAGGGACAATTTTGGTGGAGAGTTTTCAGACAAAAAAAATTGAATTGCTTCACCATTGAAATGAGTCAAATAATGGAAAGCTAGGGGGAAAAATAAAAGAAAAAAAATTAGAATATACACAATAAGCAAATCCCTGCAGATCACAAGCAGACAAAACTTCCAACACCAAATAAAACACTGTTCCCACTTAGACTCAACATGATCAATTTCCTTTGGGAAGATTCAGTAATTGACATAGCCAGTTATTCCAATAAAAAAAAAAAAAAAGAAAAAAGAATAAAAGAAAAGGAATCTGCATATTAAATAACACAGTTGTAGAGTAAACATAAAAGTCAGTAAAAGAACAGTAAAAATACCTTTGCTCATAGCAATATGCTATTCATTTAGTTGCCTGGAGAGTATCACTCTTGAGTCCTTTAAGTACTGTCACAACAAATCATTGCAAACTGATGAATACACAATCCAGGATCCCAAACAACAAACTATTACAAACTATCTATGTGTGAAAAGACTGCTGGAAATTCCTCTAAGCCTCTGTAAATAGCTTTAAGTGAGGCTGGTTGAGGGCCAGATACCCACCAGAGGCAAACCCTGATTTTTAGCTTCCCTCTAGCTGTGCATTTCATTCTCAGTAAAGGTTATTCCCTCCTGAAAATGTGAGAGGCAGAGGGAGACTTAAACCAATAATACCTCTTGGTCCAACCAGCATATATGCCAAGGTAATCATACTGCAACCATGATGTGAAGTTTTAAACCTGAATAAAATTTTGTAGTTATTCTTAGATAGGTCTTGTGGAAGCAGAGCATCAAAATGAAAAGGTAATCTAAATTTGCCTGGGCAATATGATCTCACCACAAAGTTTGCATTTAAATTTTATCTTCCTCTATAGAGGCTTTCTATTTTATGCAGAGTATCTCCCCAAACACCACAATAGCAGCAGAGGAGCCAACACACTTCTGTGTATATTACAAACACATGGCACTTGCCTGGCTTTCTCCAGCTGGAGAGACATCCTGAGGTGTATGGGATAGCGTGAGGGGAAAAAAGAAAACGACTTGAAATCTTAAAGAGAGTACATTTTCACGTTTATTTTGGGGTTTTCAGAATGTGCTTTCTATTTCCTGTGCCACTCCAGACTGCCTCATCTCTAAACTGGCCGTTTAAATTCATGCAATTTCCATGGTAGCATTAATTGAACTGTTAAGTGGAAGGGATATTCAGATTAAGAACAAACAAACAAACAAAACTGGTCTGTAAGCATTCTCTTATCTTAACCACTATTGGAATGCTGATGCTCAGTGAATTGAGGGGCCAGGAGGATGGCAGTCAAAATAAATTTGCTGAAGTTGCTACAGGGAGATGGGGGGAAGGATGGCTGAGTGTCAGGGGTGTATCTGACTCTGTGAAGCAGAGATTTGTGCTTCTGCTCATTAAAAATACTTCAGGAAAACAGGCAGAGGTGAAGGATGGCTTTCAAGGTCAAGGTGTGGCTTAATTATGATAACCTCACTCTCACCATGGGCTCAATGTACTGAACCAAGCAGCACTTGTCATTTGACTAATTTAAGTAAAACATGACCCTTTAAAAGCACTTTCCAGGCAGAGAAATTGAATTGTTACACATTAAGATTGCAGGGCAGGATGACTGAACACAATGTGCCAGAAAATTTGAGGATGGCAGTGGTTTTTTGCTCTGGTTTGCAAGATAGTCCAGAATTTGGATTTGTCCCTCCAACTAATGAACCAGAACAGACCACAGCTTTCTCTAAAAGCCTGAGTTTCTTTATATGGTGTAAACTGTAGGAGCACAATGAAATCCATCCTTCTTCTTTTTATTATTCATCTTTTTAACTGAAAACCAGAAATATAAACATGAGGGTATTTTGGGGGAAATCTCAGGATTCTGAAAATATGCAGAGCATTTGAACTTCCAGCAAAGCAGAGCATCTCAGACTGAAGGTCTTCAGGATTTCCTCTCCTTCTCCTGTCTTTTTTTTTTCTCCTTTCTCATCTGAAACAAACTGATTATCAAAGCTCAGCCAGAGCCTAATGCTTTACAGTCTGTGAGAGAGACTAAACTCAACTTAGTTAGCTGTGAACATCACATCTTTCTTCCCAGGAATAACAGTTCCAAATGTCAATAGCTGTTTGAGCCATGTTTGATAGGCAGAGTAATGAATGAGATGGTGCTTCTCAGACCCTGGCTATAAATGAGGATTACTACCAATTTTTTATGCATTTTGTTATAAACTGAGACCGACTGTGAAGTGACACTGACATGTACCAGCAAAAAAAAACCCGACAAAAATCAAATACTTTTCTATGCCAATTGTGCACAAAGAGTTGGATCTAAGCATTATTACAGCAGAGCCTTTCATGTTGCTATAGCCATGGTTGTGTTTGCATTTCCATAATAAAACCTATTTTCAGGGGGTTTATAACTCGGCTGTAAGAAATTTACTCTCTGCTCCAACTTGGCATAACAAGGTATCAGCTGCAGCCCTCCAGCTTTAGCATTCCCTCTCTGCTGCAGGAAGAAAGACTTTGCTTGCTTGCTGAAATTCATAGGATCACACAGGATCTTAGGGGTTGGAAGGGACCTGTGAAGATCATCGAGTCCAACCCCCCTTGCAGAGCAGGACCATAGAATCCAGCACAGGTCACACAGGAACACATCCAGATGGGTCTTGAAAGTCTCCAGAGAAGAAGACTCCACAGCCTCTCTGGGGACCAATTAATTCTGCAAAGCCAACACAGGCAAGTGCAGGGGATCTGATGATCCCAGAAGTGGTGGACCAAAGCATTGTTACAAACCTTTATCTCTCTGCAGAGTTCCTGGTAAAGAGTAACTACAGGAACTGCACATGGAGTTGGGTACCAGGAGATGTATGTGTGAGGCATGTTTATGAAACCCAGCCCCGCCCTTTGGAGTTCCTTGCTTCATGAGCTAGGTGTTAAATTGTTTGTAGTAACACAAAAATGTACATTTTGCAGGACTGTGTGTTTGAAGGGGAAAAAATTAAAAAAGGAAAAAAAAAGTGGGAGAAATCAAGCAGCAAAGTCTGAAGAAAGACATTAGTTTTGCAGAGAGCTGACAGTGGGGGGAGCAGCCTGGTTTCTCACAAAATGCAGTTTCAGATTGTAGGTCCAGTTCTGCTGCAACAGTGCTCTCCAATCATAGGGACCAGAGGAACACAGCTGCTGAGCAACTGTGTGGTGGGAGAGAGAGAAAGGATTTTTTTTTTTTTTAGCTTCTTTCAGACAGCTGGAGCGTGAGAAGTTGGGAAATGGATGCATTAAACTGGAGCCTATGCTTAGCACAAGCCACTGCAAAGGTTGGTACAGCAGGTAATGGGCTCCAAGGGACCTTCTGCTTAGCAGCTGCACTGCATTTCCCACTGGAGCTCTTCCAAGAAGCAGGGCTTTTGTTTCTTAGGAGATTGTAGGTAAGACTAGGAGTCAGGAAGTAATAAAATCTCATTATTACCATTTATTGTTAGTAAACATTTATGCAATGGTAATGTCTGGAAATGCCAGCCAGGTACTGGCTGTTTCTCCATCACTCTATCTCAGCTGAGCCCCTCAATGACTGAACATCAGGAATGTGCAGCCTTTGGAGGTCTGGACTTCCCTGTGACTTCACATGGTCTGGTCCTTGGTAAGGACTGGTTGCTAGAGCTCATCACCATTGAGAGGATGGGGCCTGATACCCAGTCTTGCTGGAGGACCTGGTACACTGAAGACTTTGGTGTGCATTCCCCAATACCTATAAAATGAACTGACTCCTCCCTGATTTCAGGAGTGAGTGGGGGGAGGGTGTGGGAGAGGAGACAAATCTTTACAAGCTGCAAAGTTACTCTATCTACAAGGCACAGATGGAGCCAGAACCATGGGGAACACAGGATGGAAACAATCTGCAGAGCAGATTCGCCTGGAGCTATGCTGCCTTTGAAAGGAGTGATACTGCTGGCAGCACAGGGAGGGGAACAGGAAGAGATGCAGAGCCACACCTGTACAGCAGGTACCACCACCTCTTCCCACACCACCCTTCCCTGGCCTCTGCTGTTACCACGGTGAGAGTCACAGCAGAGAGGACTGAGGTTAATGCATATCTGGTCCTCCCTAGACTTGACAGTCTCAAATGAACTTTTGGAGGAGTGTGGGGATTTGTTTGTGCAACTGAGTATGGACATTGTCATCCCTTTTCTCCTATCAGCAATCAAATGATTCCTCTTTTCCTTCCCATTCCTCAACACACCTAGGTGGGAATGGGAGTCAAGGGTTGGTGAAGGATTTGAGGTGCTGAAAATGTTCCTTTCAGGCAGGAGGAAAAATATGATCTTCTAACCCTGGGCTGTCCAGCCAGGCCTTGGGATGCTGAAGAGTGCACCAGGACATGGGAAGGTGCAGGGACTAGAAGGAGAATGAGAAATTGTTGACCAAAGGATGGCTGCAGGGACCAGAAGGAGAATGAGAAGTTGTTGACCAAAGGATGGCAGCTGCAAAGGTGATGTTGTCCCTCCCCTCCTCAGCAATGTTTTGTGCCACTTTAAATACACTTAAACTAACTAACACTGTCTCTGCCACTGTGTCAGGTCTGTGCTCTGCACCTCAGCTCAAACTGCTTAATATCTTGCACCAGGGTAAAGTAATGCTCCACCCAGAGGGAAAAGACTAATTCCAGACTACAAATCCTGAACTACAGTCAAATACAGCTCAAAACATTTGTAATTGCCTTTAAATGTGTGTTCCTTGGTTTATCTTCATTTTTAAGCTACAGGCTCATCTGGTGTTTGTATATTTTGCAACTGTAATTTGAAAATCTCCCACATAAGATAATTTTTCCCTAACAAGATGTGATAGGGAATTCATGTCAGGCATAACAGGCTATCAAAGGGAATGCTCCACTTGGATCTTTTGTGCTATATGTATGAAATGCACAAAGTAATTATAAATCCTACAGTATCAAATAGCCTCCATTTATGAGATGAATACTGCTAAAAAAAGACTCCTGACATTCTGATTGTGTTAAGAATAGCTTCAACTTTGCTGGGCCAAATTCACCCCTGGAACAGCTTAGTTTGAAGAAGGAGCACACATTTATTCTCTGCAGTTAATTATTTTCTATGCTCTAAATAATACTCAGATAAATTTATACCCAGTGCCTATTCCCTAAGGTAGCTGAAAAGAAATAAACAAAGCAGCAAATATTTAATTCAGTTCCAACTCATATTTTATTTGTTACATTTTTTTTCCCCCAGCTTTTAACTAAAATGCAGAATTTGTGTCAAGATGAGGTTTAATGGAAATCCATTTTAAGAGGGAAAAAATTAACAGGCCCTTTCCACAGGGAGCAAAGTAATTATGGTAGATGCATTTATTACAGTGAGCTTGAAGCACAACTACCCTACTGGCCTGACTTTTGTAGATTTTGGTGGTTGTTGTTGTTGCTGCTTTTTAATTGGTGCATATCACTTTTGCTTTTTTTTTTTTTTCTTTAGTGAAGATTTCTTAAGGTATTAATTATATCCTACCCCTTTCCTCCCCTACCCTCAAGAATTCTGAAAAGGACTTTTGATTGCTCATGGGCTTTATTTACACTGAGAAATACTTGATATTAGAAAAATGAATGAAGTAGCAGGGGTTACCTCACAGTACAATAACTCTGGCTTTACTCATAATGAGTAAGGTTTGTTAGCAGTGCTGTGAGAGAGGAAAAAAAAGCATTTTTAAACATCCAATGTCTATGTCTACACTGAGATCTGAAACACATGCAGCCTTACATGGATTAAAACACAGCACATTCAGAGAGGAGATGTTCTCTGGTAGGCTTGTCCCTCTGTTTTACTATTCTGGCCTAGATTCTGCTTGAAATAACCACGAAACCCCAAAAAATTACCTCCTTTTTGTCTTTCCATTCCCACAACCAATCTTCTGTTTCTATTATTTCACTGAGCCTGAGCTCCATTTGTATACTATAGACATGGAAGATTGTGGTGGGTTGAAATTACCAACCTCCACCCCCAACTAATTCAGAGAAAACTACCCCCAAAATAAAAATTGCCAGACTAGCTCAGTTTGGGATGGAAGCAAATGAAGCTCCATTTACAAGCAAACTACAATCTAGGAAATATGAAATGCAACCAATATGTACAAAATCTACACTGTATGTACAATATAGAGATATAGTCACAATTTATAAACGAAATAGAGACTCCTCAGACCTTCTGGATGGATCCAGGAGATCTGTTCACCTCTTCCCCAACTCCCTCCCTCCTTTCTGTTACCTCACACAGTAGTCAAACCAGAGATACTCCTGGCAAGGCCATGAGAAAAGAGAGAGAAGTTGCAAGCAGAAGCAACAGAAGAAGAAAAAAAGAGCAAGAAGTGTTTATGCTTCTGCCCAATATTCCCATTAGCAATCCAATGAATTATGTAGACCTTATCATTATATTTCTTTTACATCCAGTGGTAATTTATTTTACTTTCAGTCTTTGCAGTCAGGGTCTGGGCTACAGTTCTCCCTTCAAACTGTAACCAAGAGATGCAAGTGCAGGGTCCTGCACCTGGGCTGGAACAATCCTCACTATCAATACAGACTGGGGGATGAGGTATTAGAAAGCAACCCTGTGGAAAAGGATTTGGGGGGTGCTGATGCATGAGAAGCTGGCCATGAGCAGGCAGTGTGAGNAAGGGGACTACAGGAAGGCTGGAGAGAGACTTTGCAAGGGCCTGTGGTGACAGGACAAAGGGCAATGGCTTCAAACTAGTTAAGGGAGGATTTAGATTGGATATCAGGAGAAAGTTCTTCACCGTGAGGCTGGTGGAACACTGGAACAGGTTGCCCAGGGAGGTGGTTGAAGCCCCATCCCTGGAGATATTCAAGCTGATGCTTGATGAGGCCCTGGGAAGCCTGCTGTAGTTGGGGATGTCCTTGCTGACTGTGGGGAGGTTGGACTGGATGACCTTTGTTGGTCCCTTCTGGCCTGGACCATTCTCTGATTCTATATTGTGATGGGCAGAGTTTCCTACCACGTTTCCTTTCCCTACCAAACAAATGGCATGGAAGAGGCTGGTTCCACCTTCTGCCTTTGCTGATACATGGATCTCTCTCTCTCCTCAGAAGACAGGTTTCACAGTGTGCCTAACCTTCACCAAACTGTCATAGCAACAACCATAAAATGGCTACATCTGTGCTTAAATGGATTTGCTAGGACTTATGGGATTTTTTTTTCTCCTCCTGTTCCTATGCGAAAATGTACTTCCCAGGAATAAGAAATGAAAACCTGCAAGGAAAGGCAATGTGAGTTAACACTTAACAGCTGGAAGAGGGAGAGAGGATAGCAGCAAGTTCATTGGCAAGCTGTAGCAGCCTGTTCTGTTCAAATGCAAAGGATCAGTCCCCAAAAGGCATGCTGGGGGAAAAAGCTGTTACAGGACAACTTTTTCCAGAGATAGTTAATAGAGACCAGACAAAGAGGAAGGCACTCCCTGACCTTAGACACTTTGCTGCAGAATGCAAAGGCAGTACCAGCTGGAGGGAGGAAGATTGTGTCTGACTGAGTTGAACTGGTCCTTAATATTTTATTTTTGCCACAGCTCAAGAACTCTGATTATCAGTTTAGTTCATAACAGTCTTAAATGATAAAAGAAGTGCTTGAAACACTTGCATGGCAGGTGATGGCACTTGTGTTTAGTGGTCATGTATACTTCAGTATGGTATGGTAGCATGTATGTCGTGAAAGGGGATATATGGCTACATCCCACTTCACACACCCAGTCTGCAGTCATCCCAGCATGTGTTCTCCTCCTGCATCCCTAATGCCCATCAGGGAAAGCAGCTTCACCCCCAGGAGCTGTGGAAGTGCTGGAGGGGAGGTTCCTTCAGCAGCTCTCTGAGCTGAAGCAATTACAGCTGGTACTACTTAAAAACACCTAAAAGATAGGCAAAAGGATAACAGAGTCCTCTTCAACAGACACACCATAAGAGATTGCCAGAAAGAGTTTTAATCCATCATCAATAATATGTTGATTTATTCACCTTTCCATTTGATGCTAAAGCTCTGGGGGTGTATGCATGTCAGGTTGCCCAGAGCCCTGTCCAGCCTCACCTTCAGTATCTCCAGCCATGGGGCCCCAACCACCTCCCTGGGCAACCTGTTCCAGTGTTCCACCACCCTCATGGTGCAGAACTTGTTCCTAACATCCAATCTATATCTGCTCTTCTGTAGTTTGAAGCCATTGCCCCTTGTCCTGTCACTGCAGACCTTTGCAAACAGTCTCCCTCCATCCTTCTTGCAGACCCCCTTTAGGTACTGGAAGGTTGATATTAGGTCTCCCTGGAGCCTTCTGTTTTCCAGGCTGAGCAACCCCAGCTCCCTCAGCCTGTCCTGGATCAGGGTCTGAATCTTGTGACAGTGAGATTCCCTTTAAGCTGCTTTACTTGACAACAGATGTAGATTTATATAAATAAAAACCTTACAACTTGAAATAACTGAACCCCTGATGCTGAATATGAGTTTCATAACACACACAAACACTCCCACAGGAGTAGAACTGCTAGAGCAAAGAATTAATCACATAACTAGTTAAGGTAACCATGGCCTTGTTGGCCTTATTTAATTTATTCACCTTCCTTGTGCTATTCATTAAACATACACAATGGGAGATTGAAATGAGAAGTGAAGGAACAAATCCATTCTAATGGCTTTTCTCTCTTTTATTTATTTTTATTTCTCTTAAATGTGCTCAGTTAAATGACCAATCCTTCTCCATGGTAGCTGGGTCTTGGGGAAGACATGTTAGCGTGGACAGGTTATTCCTTTTCACATCTGGCTTTTTTGGCATTGGATTTCTTGTCGTTGTTTGAAGAGACAGGAAAAGAAGATGCAAAGAGAAGTTCTTGGAAAAAGGTGGTGGTAAAAGTCAGAAGAGAAATAAGCAAAGCCTGACCCAGTGGAGAACAGCACCAACCTGCTGTAGCAAGCAGCTGTTCTGTTTCACCACTACTTTATGGGGTCCTCACTATATCACAGTCTCACAGCATATCAGAGGTTGGAAGGGACCTCAAGAGATCATCAGGTCCAACCCCCCTGCCAGAGCAGGATCACTTAGGGTAGTCTGCACAGGAATGCATCCAGGTGGGGTTTGAAAGTCTCCAGAGAAGGAGACTCCACAAACCCCTGGGCAGCCTGTTCCAGGGCTCTGTCACCCTCACTGAAAAGAAGTTTCTCCTCATGTTGAGCTGAAATCTTCTCTGTTCTAGTTTGAACCCATTGTTCCTTGTCCTATCACTGTGAACCACCCAAGAGAGCCTGGTCCCCTCCACTTGACACCCACCCCTCAGCTATTGATAGACATTGATCAGATCCCTCTCAGTCTTCTCTTCTCCAGACTAAACAGCCCCAGGGCTCTCAGTCTCTCTTCATAGGGGAGATGGTCAAGAATGAATATGAAGAATATGAAGGACTTTGAGGGGCTGGAGTGTGTTCAGAGAAGGGCAAGGAGGCTCTTGAAGGGCCTGGAGCACATGGCCCACAAGGAGCATCTGAGGGAGCTGGGGGTGTTCAGGCTGGAGAGAGGAGGCTGAGGGGAGACCTCATTGCTCCCTACAACTACCCTGAAGGGAAGTTGGAGTGAGGAGGGGACAGCCTCTTCTTGTTGGTGGCAAGCTACAGAACTGGAGGAAACGGTTTCAAGCTGCACCAGGGGAGGTTCAGGCTGGATGTTAGGAAATATTTTTCATGGAAAAACTTTCTCAATGGGAGAATGGTCTGCCCAGGGCAGTGGTGGAGTCAGCATCCTTGGGGTGTTCAAGAAGTGTTTGGACCTGACACTTCGGGATATGGTTTAGTGTTGACCCTTCAGTGCTGGCTTGAGAGTTGGACTGGATGATCCTTGAGGTTTCTTCCAACCAGATATATGCTGGGATTCTGTTATTCTGTGATGTTAACAAAGATAAAGTGAAGCCCCCAACGAAAGCCCAAACAAAGCTAATAAACAAATAACCATCCCTTCCTTTGGGCATCAACTGACACTTGTATGAAGTTCATGGTATTAATGACTTCGTAGAACAGGACTAAACACAACTCCAACCTTGAAGTTCCAAGGAACCATGTGACATAATAAATATTTAGTGCTAAAAAAGACAAGCAAAAATAGGAGGTTGCTCCTAAGTGCACATCCACGTGACTGGGGTTTTTCAGATATAACCCTGGCAGCAAGGCAGTAACAAGCAGATGAATGTGAGGGAGGCTCAGCATGGCCCTGAATACTGTCACTGAAATTCTGAGTGCAGATCATATCAGAAAAGGGGGGCTCAGTGGCTCCTCAAGGTCAGCTGCTAAAAATGTAGGAGAAACTGTGTGACCTGATATAGGGAGTTGGCAGGGGGGTTGGACTAGATGATCTTTCCAGGTCCCTTCCAGCCCCTAACATTCTGTGATTCTGTAACTGGGCATCAAAATACCCATTTTGGCATTTGGAAAATGGGGGCCAGATTTCCCACCAGACTTCAGCCAGAAGGTGTTGGTGTTGGCATTCTCCTCAGACCTACCTGCACATGGCTCCATATTTCTCCTTGATGTCAACAGGAGTTCCCTGCATGTGGGGAAGAGCTGAATATTACTGTCAAGATCTGCCGTGCAGATCTGAGAGAAGAATTTTTTTCTCCTTAAGTGTTGAAAATGTAATGATCTATTTGATAGTGAGGGGGGGAAAAAAAAAAAGACAGAAACAGTATGAAGATTTTTAAAAGAAAACACACAGGCACACACACACACACAATCCAAGCAGCCTTTGAAGTCAATGGCTTTGAAATAAAAAGCAGCCACTCTACCAGCCACGTGAAACATATTTTGTTAACATCCTAGGTGTTGTGTTTAAAACTGAGTTGGCCCAGCCTTGCCTTCAGAAGCTTGGGTTTAACTGGAAGCACAGATCATATCTGTGCTTCTCAGGATGTTATCAGTTGTTTTAAAAGGAAATTAAGGTATGAGAACACACCAAGAGATTCCACCAGGCCGTTTCCAGAGGAAGGAATTTTGGGGAGTCACCAGAGAGTGGCTCTGTTCTTTATGTTCTGCTAACAGAGCAGCCACTGAACCCTTTGCTTTCTAGGACATTTTTGATCTTTTAGCATGAATTAGTGTTAGGATTTCCAAAGGGATTTAAGATTGATGAGGGGCCAAGCACAACTGTCCTTTGATGGGATTTGGGAGCCTAACTGATGTAGTCTCCTTTAAAAGGCTCAGCCTGCACACAGTCTGTTGCTGGTTATTTTGAGTACTGCAGGTAAAGGGGAACTAATAATGATGGCCTGAAAATAAGAAATTACATCTGAGAAAAAAAAAAGGCAAGTCTAGCAGATTTGCTAATCCCAAAATGGTATAGAGACCACCTCATTTTTGCTAATGTATTGAAATGTGGAGATTAGTCTCCCTATGTGGTAGATAAATTGCATTAAGGTGATTAAAACCCCAACTAAACTCAGGCTGCTTTTAGAGCTAGTAGAGGGTCAGACTTCATTAGTTCTTCACTGAAAGCAGACCTGTTCAGTTAGGAAAAGGGAAACCTGCCATCCTCTGAAACAGAAGATATCTCTGCACACAAATTTAATCTCACATTTTGCATCGTATCAGGTAGTGACAGGACTGGGGGGAATGGAACAAAGCTGGAAGTGGGGAGATTCAGATTGGATGTGAGGAAGAAGTTCTTCCCCATGAGAGTGGTGAGAGCCTGGAATGGGTTGTCCAGGGAGGTGGTTGAGGCCCCATCCCTGGAGGTGTTTACGGCCAAGCTGGATGATGCTCTGGCCAGCCTGATGATGTGAGGTGTCCCTGCCCATGGAAATGGATGATCCTTGTGGTCCCTTCCCACCTTGACTGATTCTATGATTCTATAATTCTATGATCATTCTTATGGGTGGGATTGTAAGTTTTATATACTATTTTTTCATTCAAAATGGAAGCTTTTGGAAGAATTCTTCAGAAATGAAGGCTACTTGCTAAAAATAAGTCTGCTTTGATGCTTTTGCTAATGATAGCCCTTGTGAGAGAAGTCTGGCTTACAGCAAGAGAGGGAAACTTAAATATTCCACCAAAACCTTATGAGCTTATCATATGGACTGCTTGTTAGGAAAAAAAAGATGCCTTCCTGTATGTACCTGTGATTCCCATTCACACAAATGGAGAATCTCTGGATGGATACAGGGAGAAAATTAATGATGGAAGGTTGACCATGAGCCAGCAATGTTCTTGTGGCCAAGGAGGCCAATGGCATCCTGGGGTGGATTAGAAGGACTGTGGTCAGTAGGTGGAGAGAGGTTCTCCTCACCCTCTACTCTGCCCTGGTGAGGCTGCATCTGGAATTTTGTGCCCAGTTCTGGGCCCCTCAGTTCAAGAAGGACCTCAGGGAACTGCTAGAAAGAGTCCAGCACAGAGCCACAAAGATGAGTAAGGGAGTGGAACATCCTCCTCACAAGGAGAGACTGAGGGAGCTGAGGCTCTGTAGCTTGGAGATGAGAAGCCTGAGGGGTGACCTCATTCTTCTTTACAAAGATGTGTAGGGTGAGTGTCCAGAGGCTGGAGCCAGGCTCTGCTGGGTGATGCCCAAGGACAGCACAAGGGGCAGTGGTGGAAGCTGAGGCATAGGAAGTTCCACGAAAGCACAAGGAAACATTTCTTCCCTGTGAGGGTGACAGAACACTGGAACAGGCTGCCCAGGGGGGTTGTGGAGTCTCCCTCTCTGGAGATATTCAAAATCCATCTGGATGTGTTCCTGTGTGATCTGCTCTAGGTGATCCTGCTCTGGCAGGGGGGTTGGACTGGATGAGCTTTCGAGGTCCCTTCCATCCCCTAACATTCTGTGATTCTATGAAAATCCCACTTCTTCCCAAGGTATGTTTTTCAGCACTATGTACCAAACAATTCAGTAACATTTGCTGCTATCTCTTTTTTTTTTCAGAGCAGCTTTCCTGTTGTAAAACACTGAGGTTTTCTTGCAGGGATGTCTTGAGGAATGTTTCAGTAGCCATGCTGGGTTTGTTTTGATTCAATTCAATATCTTCAGAGCATTTCCATCTCAAAATTCAAGGTACAGTTTAAAATATGTCTGCTTTATATTGCTTCATGCACATTGAGAAACACCTTACATGTATCAAGAAACATCTTCTACTTGGAAAAAAAAAAAAAAAAACAGTCCACAATACTGAAGACATAAATGCATTTAAGAATCTGGAGGGAACTTCCCTATCCTTTGAGCTCAGTATGAAGACACTGGCATGGCCTGGAAGAAGAAGAAGAAGAAAAGTGGCAGAAGAGTGTAGTGAGCCTCCTGATGGATGAAAACAGAGGATATTGATTTTCAAAAGGAAGTCCATGATGACACAAGAGAGGGACTTTCAAGAAGGCTGCAGCAGGAAACCCAAGGAATGGGATTTCAGCCCAGTGCTGTGCATCACTACTTAATTCTCAGCTCTGTTGTCTTTACAGATGTTCTGGTGAG
Source organism: Indicator maculatus (assembly GCA_013399975.1). Taxonomy (NCBI): domain Eukaryota; kingdom Metazoa; phylum Chordata; class Aves; order Piciformes; family Indicatoridae; genus Indicator; species Indicator maculatus. The sequence goes on from VXBD01003071.1 coordinate 1,550,836, forward strand.
GTCAGAGTGACACAGTAAGTGTGACTCCTCCCCTCAACACGTGTAAAAATTTTTATTAACACCTTATGTAAGCACTTGGCAAGTCTGTAAACAAAAGATCAGTGCATTTTTGTAGAGTTGGGTATCACAATGGCAATTTTAAGAAGCATAAGAATTGGTGTTGTTCTTGGAGGCACAATACAGACTCCAAATCGAGCAGACTTGTGACCTCAAAGAGCAAAGGTCACCAAGTGCTGCCTTGAAATGGAAGTTTGTGTGGCTGCCATAATAACATAGAATCATAGAATCAGTCAGGGTTGGAAGGGACCACAAGGATCAGCCAGTTCCAACCCCCCTGCCATGGGCAGGGACACCTCACACTACATCAGGCTGGCCACAGCCTCATCCAGCCTGGCTGCAAACACCTCCAGGGATGGAGCCTCATCAGAAATAAATATTTTGCCATTGCTGATAGCAAGAGGCTATTTTTGTGCTCTGTAATTACTACTGGTCAAGTCTGAATTAAGTGTCCTGGGGCTGTTTTGAGCCTGCTGTCATTCCAGAGCTGTCCTCACTGGAGAGGACCTCTCTTCTCCACTCGCCTGTGCAGCTCTGAGAGCATCAGAGCCGTGAAGCCAAACCAAGGTGATGAAGCTAATGAGACCCCCTGCATGGCTTTGCCCTTCTGTAAAATGCCTTGAGATTTTCAAAGAGGCTAAGTGGCCTCATGTGCCTGACTCCTGCTGAAATTTGGGTGTCTGCCTCTCCGTGGCTGGGCTGAAAATCCCAGGCTAATGCATTCAGAAATATTCTGACTTCAAAAGAGGAGGATATGCAACCATAACCACTCAGGGGTTCTGATGCTGATAATACACTACTTAGAGGGGACTGCTCATGCTATCCAGTATGATAATACCAGAATTCACAAGAAAGAGCTGTGAGCCTCTAGCACTTACCAGCTGTAATACTGAACAGATTACACAGGAAAATCAGGCAAAAAAAAGTAATATGCTTTCACCTCACAGCAAGAAACGCTGAAGTTCAGGAAGAGGAAATGTGTATTAAGAGAGCAGGTTAAAAATCTACATTATCCCAGACTTTCATGAAATCAAAATGATAGGCACGATGCTAAGTTATTATAATGTATTTATTACCAGGATTGCTTTCATATTTAACTGATTTGGCCCATCTTCAGACCTGTTTTAAAATGCACCACCTTGTCCACCTTTCCATTTTCATATGAAAAACAGGAAAGCAAAAACTAATTTACTCAGGGAGACACAGCGACTGTTTGCCCGTTTATCTCTTACAGACCACCCCTCAGTCCAATGTTGACAGTACATGATATTCCATTAATCTGCCTAATGAAAATTTAACCAGTGTTATAAACAAATAATTGGCTATTATCCTCTCAAAGATCCCGAATAAATTACTTCTGCTTATTTTTTTTTTCCTCCCCCTCTTCCCTCTCTCAGCCTCTTCCCCCTCTCCCGCCCCCATGCAGTGTCTCTTTCTGATTGATGTTGCAGGAGAATCAAAAAAAAAAAAATCATCTCTGTAGCTGCCATTCTGCTCCTGCAGGTGACCAAACCCAGGCTAGATTTAAGGAGTGGGCAAGCACTTGCTGGGCTTTAGCTTTGGTTATTTGAAGAGGAGCTGGGCTGTGCTTTGCTGGCTGCCTCCCCACTCCCATCCCACCCCCTGCCCACTCTGTGATTCCTCCAGTGCCTGATTCAATTACATTCCCATCTCCTCCAGCTCTCTGAAGTCACACAAAAGGCACAGCCACCTTTCCCTTATAATTTTCACTGCCTTCCCTTTTCTTCTTGTGTTTCTCTATGTGGGGGCAGGGTAGTCTTTTCCCCCTTTCACACCTAAGTGGTACAAAACCTCTCTTCATTTAGAGCGAGTAAAGCTGAGAGTTGAGTTGGAATGAACCAAGCAGGGAATTATTTAGAATCATAGAATGATTAAAGTTGGAAAAGACCTACCTACCTACCTACCTACCCAACTAACTACCTACCTACCTACCTACCTACCTACCTAACTACCTAACTAACTAACTAACCAACTACCTAACTAACTAACTAACTAACTTCTGCCACCTCAGCCCTAGCTCATGCAGAGCATCACAGGATGCCTCCTCCTGCCAGGTGCCCATGGGATCCTGGGTCCAGGAGCAGCATGGCTCTGTTCATGCAGCTCACAAGGGCGCTGGGTCCTGCACCTCCCCTCTGACTCACTGGCAGTCCAAAGGACCTGCCACAGGGAATGGGACTAATCTCTGCTGCTCTCCTGCCTCACCAAGCCTATCCCCATGCCTTTACCAGTGGAACTGGTGAAAAGAGTCAGCCCTGCCCATGGTGGGGAGGTTGGAGTAGATGACCTCTAAGGTCCCTTCCAACTTGAGCCATTCTATGACTCTATGAAATAAGGAAACTATGATTTAAAAGAGCTGCCTAATCCCTGACCTGGACTTTATTTTTTTTCTCTCTACAGCCAGGAAGACATGAATTATACACAATTCTCACAATAGGAGGTAAACCAGCATGCATCAGACATATCTTTGCAATCTGCACAGTGTTCCTTTGCAAACAAGAAAACAGCCAATTTCTAACTGCCTCACTATTTATGAGAGATAAAATGGAGAAGAGGGATTGCCATGTTCTTCAGACAGATCCTGAGCTCTTTGAGGATGTTGTTCAATATTCCTCAACAGTCACAGACTCTTTAATATAGCACTGAACAAATAATTAGTTTTATTTTCCTCCCGATAGACATATAGGGGGAACAAAATGGTCTAAATAAAAGCTTTTACAATATTTGGCAAACCTAAATAATTCATTTCAGTTCTGAGCTTAAAAAAGTAATAAAAATAGAAGCAAGACACTGGTTTCCTAAAGGAATTAAAGTACTAGTACCTCTCTTGAGGTCCCTTCCAACCTCTTCCACTGTGATATTGTGATACTATTCACAAATTGATCAAGGAGGAAGAGGAGCTATGTCTTTGCCTTAAGTAGGTCCTGATGTCCTTTGTCCATTGTGGGAACTCAGACAGTTGCTGAGGTCAGCAGAGCCTCTGCATAAGGAAGCCAATTTATAAAGCACCTCAGTTTCTCTCCAGAATTTCTTGCCACCACAGCAAGAAGAGCAGTAAGTATAGCCCCCATCAAGAAGCTGTTCTTTGTTGGCTTACTCTGGTTTACAGCACAGAGTTTTTCCTTTGGGTTTATTTTAGTGATTATCCAGGTCACAAATGATGAAGGTCTGTGCATGTTTCAGAGTTCCTGCTGTTGGAAGCAGCAGCCCATGGCAAGGCAGTGGGAGGGAGAAGAGGCATTAACCTTCCCAGTCATGCCACCCTGGTTCCTGAGCCAGTGCCTTTGCTCCAGAGGAAGTAAATAGGAAATGAAGAAACAAAATTTTCAACTTAATTTCATCACAGGATAATTTTGATTGGAAAGGATCTTCATTTAATTCCAACCCTGCTGCAGGGACACCTTGCACTAGACCAGGCTGCTCAAAGTCCTGTCCAGTCAAGCCTTGAACACTTTCAGGAAAGGGCAATCCACAACCTTTCTAGGCAACCTATTCCAGTATCTCACCACCCTCAGAGTGAAGAAATTTCCTTAACATCTAATCTAAATCTTCCAGCTTAAAACCATTGCCCTCTGTCCTATCACTGCATGCCCCTGTAAAAAGTCACCCTCCAGCCTTCCTGTGGAGGACCTCTTTTAGGTAATAGAAGACTAGCAGATGATGTCCTTGGAGCTTTCACTTCTCCAGGCTGAGCAACCCCAATTCTCTCAGCCTGTCTTCACAGGGAAGTTGCTCTAGCCCTCAGATCATCTTCATGACCCTCCTCTGGACCCACTCCAACAGGTCCATGTCTTTCTTACGTTGGAGGGCCCAGAGATGGGCACAATAGGACCTTCTGAGAATGGAGTGGAGGGGAAGAATGACCTCCCCTTCATTCTTCTTTCAATGCAGCCCAGGATAGGGTTGGCCTTCTGGGTTATGAGCAAACATTGCCAACTCATGCTGAGTTTCTCATCCACTAACATCTGCAAGTCCTTCTCCATGGGGCTGCTCCCAATCCAGTCATTGCCCAGCCTGTATTTCTGCTTGGGATGTTTTCCTGTTGGAAAAATAAATACACCTGAGTATCAGAGCTGACATGCACAGAGCAACAATCTCTTCTTTCAACCTTGAGGAAATTGCTCTGGGGAAGGTGGCTGAGAGGTTTTTGTTTGCTTGTTTGTTGGTTTTGAAATGTAGAATCTAAAAAAAAAAAAAAGGAGTTTCCAGCCATGGCATCTGCTGGCTGGCATGGCTTGGGAAAGGTCTTGTTCTAGTGGCTCCCTGGAGCAACAGAGATCAGCAAGCACTAAAGAAAGAGCAAACCTGAGGGTGTGCACCTCAGGTTGTAGGAGCTGCTTCTCTTTGTTGGAGCTCCAGCAAATCCTGCCCTGTAGGAGCAAGGGGGTGGCTTTGTGAGGAGGTTTCAGGTGTACTCCCAGGTGTTTGGGAGTCCAGGTTGTGGAATTTTCCTCTGTTCCAGGAAAAATAGTCCTGGCTGGGAAGAGATTGGCAAACCACTCAGTCAGCCCATCATCTCTCTTCCCCTTGGAGAAAGAGGAAGAGGATCCACAGGAGATGAGAGCTGCGAGCTGCAGCCCTTTGTGCATCCCAGTCCTGCTGTAGCTTCCTCAAAAAGGGATGGAAAGTCAGAGGAAAGCCTGGGACCAGCCTAGGGAGCCATGCTGTCCAACAAAGTGCCATGGCCTCTTGTTTTGAGAGGGAAACTCAGAGCACAACTAGCACTGCATTTGTCTATAAGTGCTCAAACCAAGAGTAGAAGTGAGATTTTTCACTATAATGACAGATCAATTCTTTCCTAATTTTATTAAAATAAGCATCTTCTATCTTTTAACTAGACCTGACATATGCTTACACAGATACAACACACCCTGTAACCTAATCTGCTAGCAATCTTGAAGCAATTAACTCCTTCTAATCTTCAGCTAACAAAGCCCACCATGCAAAAGGTCCCTGGAGAACAACACTCCAAAGGCTGCTGTAAGCCCCCTCCGACTATTTCTCTATTATTTGGTGTGTTGGAGCTCTTTGGAAGTGCTCAGAGAGCAGGGATTCGTTTGAAACAACAAAGATGAATCATCACAGATCATAAGATCTTCATTAACTCCTTATTTCTCCGCTAATTAACACAAAAGGAACGACTTGAATGGTTGACAGGCAGCGAATGACCCACAGCTCAGTGGTTAATAGGATGCAAATGATGCCTAATGAGGGTCTCTAGCTGCAGTCTGGGCATCTGGCCTACTATTTTTGTTGGGGATTCAGAGTGGGTTTGAGAGGAAAACAGTTTAACCACTCACATAGGCTGCAGCTGAGTTCATATTAAAGTCCAGGGATTTATGAGAGCAGCACACACAAGAATTAGCTTAAGCCACTCATCAACAGGTTTGTATCCACAACAAGCATTTCAGAGGCAGGAAAGCCTTGCCTGCCATGACAAACAGCAACAAAAATCAAATGTTTTATGGTTGTTTTTTTTTTTCATTTGCCTCCCCCCCGTGCAATAAACCCAATTAATTTACAAATTCCTAATGACCTCTCCTTTTACAAGGGAGAGGGATTCCCAAATAACTCTAATGCTGGCCTTTAGAATACTTCATTCAACTCTAAGTCTTCTTTCTAACACAAAACAAATCTGAGATGCTCCATTTTACTTATTTATTTACCCCAGAAACTATTTCCAGTTGAGTCTTTCTGATTAATTAACAGGCTTTCAGGGAAGAGACACAAGGCTTCCAAAACTTCCACAAACTCTTCCCTCACTCCCAGAAACTTTTTAGAGTGGCTGCAGGTTGAGTTTTTGATTCAACCACCTCTGTGGGGTCCTTTTCCCTCTGCTTCTGTGCACACACAAAAGCCAGGGCTGGGGAGGGACTTTTTAGGCTTTCAGGTAGTGATAGGACTAGGGGGGAATGGAATAAAGCTGGAAGTGGGGAGATTCAGACTGGAGGTGAGGAAGAAGTTCTTCCCCATGAGAGTGGTGAGAGCCTGGAATGGGTTGTCCAGGGAGGTGGTTGAGGCTCCATCCCTGGAGGTGTTTGCAGCCAGGCTGGATGAGGCTCTGGCCAGCCTGATCTAGTGTGAGGTGTCCCTGCCCATGGCAGGGGGGTTGGAACTGGATGATCCTTGTGGTCCCTTCCAACTCTGACTGATTCTATGATTCTATGACTCTATAATTATATGATTCTATGATTCTATGATGTAAGAGTGAAATGTGGTAAATTGCTCTGTGTGTACATGTCTCATAGTGGCTGCAGGTTGGGCTCAATTCCCTTATTTCTCCCCAATTTCCAGTCAGAGGTCATCAATGTTTCCACTGAGGTTGTACAGCCACCCACAGACTCCACCTGATCTCGTGGAGGCTGTCCCTGCCTGTGGCAGGGGAGTTGGGACTAGATGACCCTTGGGGTCCCTTCCAACCCTGACAATTCTGTGATCCTGGGACTGCATGAGTCAAGCTGATTGAACAGATTTAAACAGGTTAAGCAGCAGAGCTTTGCTACCACAGGTCACAGAGCACTTCAACTCTTCTATTCCAGTGGGTGCAGTCACACCTGGCCACCACAGGCACTCCTTGTGCTGCCTGGAGGGCAACCCTGCTGGAGGAAAGAGGTGCAGATTGCTATAGGAGGACTCATCCATGCTCTGGGATGGTGCTTCAGCTGGGATAGACTTGTGCCATTCTCTTGAAGCTGTTCAAGCACTTGTGTCACCAGCTGCCATCACGTAGTGCATGGCACACCTTCCTGGGCAGCTTCTCTGCCACCCCCACTGCAAAATGAAGCATTTCTCTGGTGGTGCTGCAGTACTAGGAAATAGAAATAGCAACAATGGAGCTCTCAAATCTCTTAAAATTCTTGTATGAGTTTAGCTTTTCTGTATTTCCTTTTTTCTTCTTTTTTTTCTCTTGATTTGCTTGCTATCTAGTTGCTCACTTTAAAAAAAATAATGAAATATTTAGATGCTGCCTTTCATACTTCAAACCAGCTGCTGAACAGGACCATGGAATGAAGTAGATCTAAAAGGCTGGGGGAATGAGAAGTGATATCTGTTTTTCATTTTGTAGGTGGATTAATATGTTTAAAAAGAAAAGAAATGTAGGTCTATATTTAAGAGTATTAAGTCTGAATGTGCTCATTTTCCCTCACAAGTCTCCACAAACTACAAATGGCAGTGAGGCACAGAGGGGGTTTCACACGTGCAAGTTCTGTTCCAAGCACCCCAAATCTGCCTGTGTTTTTTCCAACTACATCTGCTGTACTTTATCTGACAAATCTTGCCATGTTCATCCTCTTCAATAATCACAGCCATAAAAGATTCAGTAATCAATACTCTTCCCCCAGGCATACACACCTGCAGCCCTGTGACAAAGGCAAACATTCAATATCTTCTTGGGTTCTCTTTCTTAAAGGAATTTGCCATGTGGAAAGGAAAGAGTTGCCCAGAAAATACCTTTGCTTTGCTGCAAACTGCTGCTGCATCAGCAGAGAGCTGGCTCTGCAAACCTCTTCCCATTATTGCCAGCATGAATCCAGGAAGAGTCAGTCTGAAGCCATAGATCATCCCCACTCCATCTTTTCACTGGATGTCTTCCACCCAGAGATGAGAAGCAGAGCACAATAGGCACCCTGCTCAGCCGAGGTGCAGGAGGCATGCAGAAGCTGGTGTAACATCCACCTTTCCTGGACGTGGGCTGCTCATCCCCAGGCACTTAAGGGATTAATGAAATTAAATAGTTTGATTTTTTTTTGTTTGGGTTTGGTTTTTGTTGTTGGTGGTTTTACCTTTTTTTGTTTGTTTGTGTTTTGTTTTGGTTTGGTTTTTTGTGTTTTGTTTTGGTTTGGTTTTTTGTGGTTTGGTCTGGTTTTTTGTGGTTTGTTTTGGTTTGTTTTGGGTTTTTGTTTTTTTTTTTTTTTTTTTGTATGTGTGTTTTGGTTTTTGCTTGGGTTTTGTTTGGGTTTTTTTTGTTTCACTTGCTGCACTCTCATCTTTTAAATCCATGATGCACAGAAGGCAAAATGTTGTCATTTTAGTCGGCAGCCTCTCATTAATCTTCTACCTTTGGGGGAAACATGCCTTTGCAGAAAGAGGGACTGTATGGAGGCTAAGCTCATCACACTGCTTTCCACTTAAAGAGCTCAGCATGGCACAGCAGAGGCAGAAGCATAACATGCTTCAAATGAAAGCATTCCTTCAGAGGGGATGCACATCTCAGCTGTGACTGCAGGTATAACCTTCTTGGTGGATGTGTTTTCTATATGTGTGTTTACACATACATATATCCAAACCTATGGAGTCATCAGTTCTGAAGATAATCTTTTAGGTTAAGTATTTTCCCCACATTAAACTGATAATTATCCCCTTCTTTTCTTCCTCTGTCCCCAGACACCAAACAAGCTGGATTTTTTTTTTTTTTTTGCTTCATGTATTATTTATGGAATGGAATTAATATGCAGATTCACAAAAACTTAAAAACTCATAATTATTCATAAAGGGCTTTAAGGTTATTTAGTACATATTTATGAAACTTTATGTTTGCTGGGAACTGTGTTTGAAAGTGCTAGGGAAGGGTGTTGACTGAGGTTAATTACTAGCATGGAGAGTAATCTGAAAATGATCAAACCCTTTGAATGAAAATATTTGTCAGTATTTCTGATCTATATTTAAGTGAAGTAATGGACATCAATAGCCTTGCAAATGTATCTGGGAATGGCTCTGCAAGAAGGAAGATTTGCATATCTAATGCAAACAACCAATGAGGAAAAATGTCTAGTTGGACACCTTTGATCGCTAGGCAAATGTAATAAATGATAGAGATTGAGCCTGTTTGCTGTCCATCTGTGCTGAGTGATGTCAAGCTATGTTCTTATACAAATATGCTCTAGTCTAGAAAATATTAGCAGCAATTCAAGGTAGCCAGAATCCTCCACTCTCTTCTGGAGCAGGGTTCAGAAATGGAGTGCGAGGCATTTGTGACTGCCAAGGTTGCTCTAGATCTCACTTAGAGTAAGTATAGGCTGTGTGTAAATAATGCATTATCTTGGGTTTGTATTGACACAAATCTTGCTGTCTTATGCATGATTAACCTCCTTTCCAATCCATTGTGCTCAAAGCTTGGAAACCTATAGAAGATCTTTCAGGTTACGTTATGTTAAACCAGCAGTGGTGGCAGCAATTCAGGAAGGTAGGAAGCAACCAAAACATATTACAGCTCTAATCCTACTATCAGTGTGGAAGGTTTAGGCTGATGCCTGGGAAATTTCCCACAGATCACAGTACATTAAAGGTTGGAAGGGACCTCAAGAGATCATTGGGTCCAACCCCCTTGCCAAAGCAGCGTCACTTAGGGTAGTCTGCACAGGGATGCATCCAGGCAGGTTTTAAAAGCCTCCAGAGAAGGAGACTCCACAACTTCTCTGGACAGCCTGTGTCAGTGCTCCATCATCTCACTGCAAAGAAGTTTCTCCTCATGTTGAGGTGAAATCTTCTATGTTCAAGCTTGTACCTGTTGTTTCTTGTCTTATTATGTTCCATAACCTGATCCTTCTTCACTCAGGGTGAGTTTTCTTTGTTCTGAACTTTTCCTCTAGATACAGGAATGTGTGATTCCTGAGGGCTGGTTTTACCAATAAAGAAAGTGGCAATGACACTGAGTACCTTGGTCTCTTCCATGTGCTTTGTCATGTTGTCTCCTGAACCCTTCAGCACTGAGATAACATTTATCTAGTCAACATTTTACTGCTGAAGTATCAGTAGAAGCATTCCTTATCAGATGGACTTTTCTTATGCATGGTCACTTACACTCCAGGCTTACTTGTGGTTTCTGCTGAAGGGGGCTAAATAATAAGAGAGGGGGAAAAAAAATCTTGAATAGAAAGAGACCCACCTAGAATCACAGAATGATAGGGATTGGAAGAGACTTCTGAAGATAATCTAGTCCAACTGCCCTGGTAGAGAAGGATCATCTACAGTAAACCACCCAGGATTTGTTAAATCTCTCCTCTAGATGAGCAAAGGGAGGAAAACTGCCACTGCTGAAAGAGATCAGTTGTGGCATCTTTGGATTCCTCCATCTGACCTCAAGGAACCCCACATCCCTCAGCACATCTGCAGCTTCTCACTGACCACATCTCAGGGGCTAAAATTGAATGATACAAATGAAATGATCAAACCATGGTGCAGCAGGATCTTTCTCCTCTGCCCTGACCCTACTCTGAATATACATTGAATGGTTATCTGGGCAAGGCTAGGGGGAGAAAGGAGAGAGACCTCTGCCACACACAGAAGGGCAAATCATCAGACAGAGTCTCTTTCTTACACTGTTCATGGAGAATCAGTTCTTGCCAAAGATATGCTGAAATAAATGGAACAATAATATAGCCATAATAGTTGCCCTAAGTGCAATGACTATAGCCTGGATAGATTTGTAATCTCCTTTAATAAATACATTAAATTATTTGAAATAATGTCCTATTTGCCAACAGCTTATTCCATAAATATATATGGAATATAAAATAGGAGCTATTCCCTGACATAATTAAAAGTGTAGAGCCAGGGAGGAGGCAGGGAATGGTGTTATCTTGTCAGCTGCAAACTAGTTCACAGAAATATTTCACACACACAAACCTTCTGTTTACCTTTAGGGATGGTATAATTGCATATTGAAAGCAGTGCAGCTCTGAGGCAGTGAGGGATGGTGCCTCCACCTTCTGCTCCCCTCTGCATCAGGAGCTCACTCAAACAAACCACAGCTTCCTCCTTACCAGTGCCAAGCATGCTCCTTTCTCCAGACACCTGCACAGAGACAACCTCAAATGCTACACTCAGCTCTCATTTACCTTGCAGCAGTGCCAGGTACCCATCAAATCTGTTCCACCATGCTTCCTCCTCAGCTGGACAGTGGAAAGAAAGAAATTGTAACTAAAGACTTGTTGGCTGAGACCAGGTTAGGGAGAGATGCCTCAGCAGTTACCATCACAAGCAAAACAGGCTTGCCTTGGGAAAATTAATTTATTACCAGTCAAATCAGAGTAGGGTAGGGAGAAATAAAGTTAAATCTTCAAATGACTTGCACCACCCCTTTCCTTCTTTGCCCAGGGTGGGCTTGTGAATCTCTCGGGAGATATTCAAGACCTGTTTGGATTCATTCCAGTGTGATCTGGTATGGGTGATCCTGCTCTGGCAGGGGACCATCTGACTGGAGGATCTCTTGAGGTCCCTTCCAGCCCCTAACATTCTGTGATTCTGTGGTAATCCTTTGGCATCACAGAGGGGTAGCCTGGATGTTCACCCTTCTCTGTGCCAAGGGGTCAAATGCCACAGAAAACATCTACAGATCCAGCTGGGCTTAAGATTCTGGGAACAGGTTGCCCAGGGAGGTGGTAGAAGCCTCATCCCTGGAGGTTTTTAAGGCCAGGCTGGACGTGGATCTGGGCAACCTGATCTAGTGTGAGGTGTCCCTGCCCATGGCAGGGGGGTTGGAACTGGATGATCCTTGAGTTCCCTTCCAACCCTAACAATTCTATGATTCTATGCTCAGAAGGAGGATCCTGGGGCTGGTTGCCCACATTGATCATCTCCAGAGGGTCCCATGCTCTCTAAGCAGACACATCTGGCACGGGAGCAAAGGATGTGAAGGTTAGAGTGGGGGGGGTTTATCCTCTCTGCAGACTGGTTGTTAGACAGGATACTATAAGTATTGTTCAAATGACTTAAAGACATTACTTCAAAGGATTAAGGCTGCATTACAAAAACTATCAAGAATGTAGTGAATTATTGATTAGAACTATTCTTAGCTTCTAATGCATTGTGTTTGGAGCCTTGGGGATTTATATGCAGGATGACACAACAAAGAATGCAAGCAGTGCTGTTCTGGTATCTTTTACTGGATATTACATCACCTCACCAAGGAAAGCCTATTTATAACAAGGACTTTTTACTGCCTTATTGCAAATTCATTTGGATAAATTGTCTCCTTGCACCATAAACTATTATGTCAGACAGTAACTGAGTTCTCAGTTAAAGATCACTGCCAAAAAAAAAAAAAAATAACTGGAAGTTTCCAGACTCATGGTTTTAGGTGTCCTGACTCATTACTCAGCTGCATTTTAAATATATTTCAGTTGGACTGAGAGCAATAGATGAGTGGACAGCTCCCAGGTCGCTCCCAGGTATGCCACAGAACCAGGCAGGTAAAATTGGCTTCAGGCAATGACAAAGTGATGGTAAAGAAACTTTCCACTCACTCATATCCCTGTTTTCTGGGCTTTCTGTTTAAAAATCAAGTGAGGCAGGGTTACACATTCTGTGCAACTACCTGAGGTGATGTTACTCCTATACAAAAGAGTTATTTGCCTTTCTAGGGTGCAGATTGGTGTCCCTACCACTGCCTTGCAAAGCATTGCAGTCAGCTTCGAAACTGCTGCCTACAGAAGTCCTTTAATATGCACTGAAAGTGTCCACATGGAGAATTAGCACAAGGTAGCCAACTTGCTGTAAGCTCACACCACTGCAGAATTAAAATGGGAGGGTAGAAGGCAGGTACAGTGACACAAGCAAGAGGTGGTGGCAACCACAGTATGCATACAGTGTAAGTGATATGTGAGGAGAGAAGAAGCCAATGCAAATCTTTGCTGAAGAGATCACTTACTGGGTGTTTATAGTCTCCTCTGGGTGAGGGAAAGACTGCAGCTTGTTCCACAGTCAGGTGCTCTCTGAGGAGGTTGTGTTTTCAGCTGCTTTTCACACACACAATCAACCAGGTTGGAAAAGACTTCGGAGATCATCAAAGAACCTTTTGCCTGATGCCTAACACCTCACAACAACTAAACCATGGCTCCAAGTGCCACAGCCAATCTTTTTTTGGACACCTCCAGGGATGGTGACTCCACCACCTCCTTCTCATGACTGTGTGCTGGCTTTGAGGCAGTGCAATTCCTTCAGGCTTGCTGACTTCTATGATTCTATGACTTCTAAAAAGAAAAAGAAAACCAAACAAGGTGGTGACTTCCTGCCATGTCCCCTTCCCTGGTGGACTTCAAGCAGTTCCACTTGGGATCATCGATTCCCTCCCCCCTTCCTAGCACAAATCACCTAACACCATGCCAATAAATTCACATTCCCTTCTCTGCACCAAGCATCCTGACAAGCAGGCTGTGGTGGGTTAAAATTACCCCCCAAACATAAAATTGCTAGACCAGCCCAGCTGAAAGCAAATGAAGCTCTATTTACAAGCAAAAATTACAACCTAAAATGTGAAATGCAATGAATATGTACAAAATATACAATAGTTACAGATATTTATAAACAACACAAGAAGCCCTCTGGAGAAAACCAGGGGGCTACTAAGAGCTTCCCCTTCTCCCTCTTCCTCCCTGTGTTGGGACAAGAGACAGAGGAGAGCAGAGAGTAACTGTTAGTACTTAGCCACAATAAAGAAATGCAGCCAAGGTCCACAACAGCTGAACAAAACCAGCAGCCAGTATCTGCCAGAGCAAAGAAGTGAAAAAGAGAAAGAGTTTGCACAACTAACTTTATGTTAGACCCCAGGCCAAAGGGATTATTTAGACCTTATCATCATTTTCCCTTTTACATCCAATTTCCCTTTTACCTCCTACCACTTTCCTATTCAATCTGTGGAAAATTTTCCTAGGCACAGCCTAAAACTATGACACAGGCTCTAATGCATCAAGCAGAAGGTTGAATTCAAACACAGCTCAGGTATCCTCGTCCTGAAGGGTGAAATCCCCAAACATGCCCTAGCCCAGACAATGGGCTAAGCACCTGTGAATGTACATTCCTGGGCACTTCCTGGGGTCCAGATAAACATGTACCAGGTGTGATTATGTTTGTAACATAGCTGTGTGTGCCCTTGGCAGTGTTTGGACATGCCCCATCCCATAGGTCCAGTTATTAGGGTCCTGTGCTACCAAAGGACATTCATTGTCTTGGGACAGTGTTTAAACCAGCCAAGAAGTCAGGCAACTTGCCTTGTGCTCACCCAGACAGCAACAAGAGCTAAATGCTGCTCAAGAGCAGCTGAAGAATCTGCTCTAGCAGACCAACAACTTCACCCAGGTCTTGCACCTGGAGCAAGGCAGAAAGGGGAAAAGCTCCAAGGGAATTGAATCCCAGAAGAGGCTATAGCCAAGCAATTGGGCACAACAAGAGGGAGGCTCTTAGCCCTCTCCCAGCCAAGTACTGCTCCAATTATAGCCATAGCACCTGGGAAGATACCAGACAGAGGAGCAGGTCAGGAGTCTCTGGCTAGTCTGCTACGGAATCCCATTTGTGGGAAACCCCCAGCTCACAGCACCTCTACATCCAAGCTGAATTGCTGTATTGGAAACCTTAGATCTGTGCTTAACTCATTTAACTGTCTTTAGATGTGGAGTGTAAAACCCACAACTGAATCATTGACCCTGTGAATATATTTTGTAAATAAATGATGGGGGTGTTTGAAGATACCCCCACCAGGAAATATTAATTATAAAAGACATAAAAATAGTTTTTTTTTTTTTGTTACAATCCTGCAATGAGGTTGTGCCAGGGCTGTGTGCAAGCTGTGGGCATACAAACCCACAAGATACAGTGCAAATGTTATGTTGGGGGTGTGTGTGCAGATGCAGAGATAGGAAACCTGCTCCTGCCTTCACTCCTACACCTGTGTACCTACACAACATTTATTTACATAGCTGTATATATAAAATATGGTGCATTGTATTAATTCACTGCCTTCAGTGGGGCTGGGATCTGGTCCATCTTGCCAACACATTAGGTTGTGTTTCACTCACTCACACACACACACATAAGTTGCATTTCTGTAGGTACCATTCAAGTCTACACCCTGTCTGTGGTGAAGGAGTGGTTGAATTGATGTCTCAAAGCAGTGCTTAGGTTTGCTGATAGCAAAAAGAGAATTTCTCAGCTGTTAGCCTGCATTCTTTCCCTCTCTTTTTGTTTTGTTAGGGGAACTGTAAATGGATAACCCAAACCATATAATTCTCCAAACCAAACACATGGCAAGATTTCCTAGAAGATGCTGCTAAACCTAAACCAGAGATACCTACAGCACACAGGACAGCTAATACTAATTAGACAGTTGCATAACATAAAACAACCTAAATGTCTGCTGAAAATAATCATTGTCTTTGCCTGTATTAAATTATGGTTTGAGAATATTGCCTGAAGCTGGGCTGGAAGGAGGCAGAAAGGGCTGAATTTAAAGACATCACTAAATGGCCAAAATAGCTATGCATCAGCCAGTCCAAATTCTTGAATACCAAATCCCTATTCAGGATGTCAGGTAGTGATAGGACTAGGAGGAATGGAGCAAAAATAGAAATGGGTAGATTCAGATTGGATGTTAGGAAGAAGTTCTTCACCATGAGGGTGTTGAGACACTAGAGCAGGTAGCCCAGGGAGGTGGTAGAAGCCTCATCCCTGGAGGTTTTTAAGGCCAGGCTGGATGTGGCTGTGAACAACCTGATCTAGTGTGAGGTGTCCCTGCCCATGGCAGGGGGCTTGGAACTGGCTGATCCTTGAGGTCCCTTCCAGCCCTGACAATTCTATGATTCTATCATTTGCTAGGCAGAGTGTTTGAGACACAGAAACTTCTTGAGATTTCTTAAATCCAAATTCAGTGGTGGGTGAAGTTGCGGCAATCCCTTCTCACCCAGTTATCACCCTTTTACATCATGTTATGCCTATCAGTTGGACTTACATCTCTCATCAGTACATGGGGGATGCCTTTGACCTCTGCCAAGTCCTGTGTTCTGCCTTCTTGATCAGAAATAGCCCTGTGCATTGTGGAACTGACCTAAAAAACAGTTGAAGTCAACAAAGAGGCTCCCCCTGTTTTCCCTGGACTTTCGATCCATCCCATAGTAGAGGCACATCAGGCTGCATCCTACACACATGTGAACTGCCAGCCTGTATGTTATTAGATAAGGTCTGCTCGCTGTGCATTACCAGCTGCATTCAGCAGATAAAAGACCCAACTGTGAAGAGCTGCTCCATTCAGAATTCCAACCTGAGTTTCATCAAACACACCACTGCAGTGCAAGGGTTGAGTTGGAGATCATTATACACACAGGAAGCAGCTGGGAAGTTTGGGTTTCTGCCTCAGATTCAGCAGAGCACAATGGGATCCAGGCACGAAGGCCATCTTCAGCATGTGTGACTTAGCAGCAAAGCTCTTCCAAGCAGGCTAATTTCTAGGTGCTCTGATAGTTCTACACCTATTGTGCTCACAACTAATCTGAGAGGTGGAGCATTTGACTGAAGATCTCTTAGTGTCTCCAGAGCAAAAGAAAAGTTTAATGTTTATAATGGGAGCAAAATCCAAGCCAATGCAACCCACAACAGGCAGCATACCACTGTGCCTGGCTTGTGTTTCATGGGATCACAGGATGTTAGGGGTTGGAAGGGACCTCCAAAGATCATTGAGTCCATCCCCCTGACAGAGCAGGACCATAGAATCAGCACAGGTCACACAGGAACACATCCAGATGGGTCCTGAAAATCTCCAGAGAAGGAGACTCCACAACATCTCTGGGCAGCCTCTTCCAGTGCTCTGTGACCCTTCCAGTGAAGAAGTTCCTCCTTCTGTTGAGGTGGAACCTCCTGTGTTGCAGTTTCTCTCCATTACCTCTTGTCCTATCACAGGGTGCAACTGAGCAGAGGCTGTCCCCTCCCTCCTGACCCCTAGCCCTCAGATATTGATAGATATTGATTAAATCCCTTTTCAGTCCTCTCCAGACTAGAAAGCCGCAGTCTCTCCTCACAGGGCAGTGCTCCAGTCCCTCAGTCATCCTGGTAGCCCTTGTTTCCAGACAAGACACTCACTTGTACTGCTATTTTTAGGAAGGTGCTTTAACCTCATGTCCCCTTGCTGCCCCTCAGTCCTGCTCTGTGAGCTCTTACAAGCAGGACCTTCCTCCCTGTAGGCTTGCCCTCTGCAGAGAGGAAGAAAGATCAAATCTACAGACTTTAATCTCTGTGATCCAGAACCTCTCCACCAAAGCTAAAAAAATAATCAAGCATAGAAAGGATCATGATCAGAAAATACAGAAAGTCTGGGTAGGGGATGAGGGAAAATATTACTTCAGTTCCTCCATAAATGATGCAGTTCTGAGACGGAAGCTGAAGCTCTAAAATGAAGCAAAGATGCCAAATATCACAGAGACACTGCCAAGCTAAAAGCTGTGGTCAGCCTTTGAACTCACACACAGAACAGGCACTGGGGCATTAAAACAACAGAGGCACTCCTGTCAGCTTGGGAACTCCAGGATAATTTAGTCTGAAGTTATTCACAAACATTATCAATATTTCTGAGTTTACACTCGCACCTTTGACTGTTGACTTAAAGCAGCTAGTCTGGTTCATGCTACTGGGAATGTTTACACTCTGGAATCTATTATGCATAGAAAAATTAGGGATTAGCTTTGACCTGGGTCCCACATATTTTTATGCAAAACTAAATAATAGGGTTATTTATTCATTTAATCAATTCCATATATTTGCCATGAGCAGGCCTGATTTCTTCTGAGGTCGCAATCAGCATCATACCTTGGAGGAGGACACAGAGTTTGACTACTAACACAGATACCCCAGGCAGCCTTCAAACAATCCTGGGCTCTCCATTCTTTTCTCAGGTTAGGAGCACTACATATTACTATGGGTTGATCACTGTATGGAAACACCATTAAGAAAGGCATCACTGCATTTAACTCTTTCACAGGGAGGGATTTGTGTGTATTTGTCAGGAAGGGGAAAGGAAAACCACAAAAGGTTTTACAATTCAACATTACCAAAAAAAGAAAAAGAAAAAAGAGGATTTGCAGGACCTCTTGCAGACAGCTGTAGGCTCTCTCTGGCCATGATGTGACTGGGCAAAAGCTGTGTGTAAGGTAACACTCACTTTGTGGCTGTTTGGAGTACAGAAGCAGAAGGATGCAGAGGATCACCCTGTTGTTTTTTAGAGTGGGCAATGACAATCCTCACACCTCTGTGTTATGCATACAGCAGAGCTCTGCCTAAAGCCAAAGCAAAGCATCTTTGCATAGCTCAAATAATGCTTTTCCAGACACTTAACATCTGCCCAAGCTCCATCCTACTATCACATTATTAGATCTGTTTATTTCATATGATATCTGCTGTAGAGGACATCATCCCTAGCTTTAAAAATTAATGCTTGCTAATGACCTGCAGTCCAAGAATCAGAAGCTTAGAGAAATTCATGAATATCTTGGGATAATGAATTAATTATCTCTCTTCTTCTTCTTCTTCTTCTTTTTTTTTTTTTTTTTTTTTTTTCCCCCACAGTCTGTTTGGCAATCCCGGCAAAAGAGAAATGGAAAGGCAAGGAATGTCAGATCTATTTATCCACTTAAATCTACTGCTAACTGACTTTAGCCAAAATGGATGCATATTCTTTCCTTTTAGAAGAATAAGAGCAGTACAGAAAGTAAGAAATATCCCTTCTAATGACGAATAGTTGATTAGTAAATCCCAGAAGTCAATGAATTTAGAAAATTGAATATTATACCAGGGAAAAAAAAAATGTTTATCCTATTCAGGCACAGTGCAATGAAGACTAATCAGTTTATTTTACTGACTTTGTAAGTGGGGCTTTGCCAACATCTTAATAAAATGAGCAGTAGTTTTATTACCAGCAAATGGCTGGGTTCTGCTGAGGGAAAAAAAAAAAAAAAACACCTGCAAGAGCAAGGAGGAAAAACAACAAAATAGCAGATCCCCATCACAAGCAAAGGAATCATCAACATTTAATGACTGGAGTAACCATATCCTCCTCCAGCTGATGGAGGTTGTATAGAAGCAGATGGAGTAAAATGCTAACAAACACTGTGGACCACCAAATGTAAGAGGAGATGTGAAAGCTCATCAGGATTATGCCATTGTGAGACTAATTGCCAGGACACCTGGAAGTTCTAGCAAGCATGGTTCCTCCTCCTATCCCTTTTCACTTTTGACTAGTGGCTCTATTTTATTTGTTTAGGTAAGTTTTAACACCTCCTCTTGTGATTTGGAGGCAAGAGGAATCAGTTTCAGCATTAGTACAATGGCTCATGCAATGCCTCCTCCAGCAGAACATCTGCTTGGCAGAAGGCTGATAGGAGCTACATGCCAGTTTCAGGACTCTTTCTCATTGTTTGTGTGACAGAAGTGAAGCATTTAAAGTGTTTAAGGACTCAGGGGACTCACCAGAGAACAGGAATCTTGTGAAGATGCACAAGCTGTGTGCAGAATCTCCACCAACACTGATGCAGCCTGGTGAGAGCAGCCAAAGGCTTGTGCCAGGGATGCTGGGCTGGCCTCAGGACAGCTTGCAGCCTTCAGATGAGGCTACTGACTGTGCTTGCTGCAGAAGATATGCAGAAGAACCAGGCCAGGTGTCTTCTAAAGATGTAAGAAGGGCCTTTGAAAATTGTGCCCAGGAATTAAAACTTGAATGCAGAGATTGTCTGAGAGAAATGTAACATCTGGAGAAGGAAAATGTTGCTCCTCCAGAAAGAGAGAAGCTGGAGTCCATGATCAATGCTTGGCAGAAGAGAA
The DNA here is from genome assembly GCA_013399975.1 of Indicator maculatus. NCBI lineage: Eukaryota > Metazoa > Chordata > Aves > Piciformes > Indicatoridae > Indicator > Indicator maculatus. The sequence continues at coordinate 1,570,489 of VXBD01003071.1, forward strand.
GGGAATAAGAAAAAAAAAAAAGAAAAGAGAGGCTGGGAACAAAAGGGGGATGGGAAGCAAAAATCTTTGGCCATAAGGAGAACAGAATTGTTACGGGAGCTGAGCAGGCAGCTGGACCACAGTGTGGTGAGATGGTGCCCTGTGAACCAGACTTAAAGTAAAAGACACTCCAGCAGCTACACCTTGAAGGTATAAATCTCCTCAGCAGATTGCTTAGAGGTAACATTTCCTCCACTTCTCAATGGTGAGCAATGGAAGTTTTGTGGTGAGACACAGACTTTGGGCACAGTATGTCCTGGTACTTCATCTGAAACAGGGGGAAAAGAAATAAAGCTGATATATGATTTCTACTAATAAATTGCAGGTGGATACTGATTCCCAGGTGCAGCAGAAACTCTCTCTGAGATCTGCAGGGGAGTCACAGGCTATTGAGTAGCAGAACAAATGCTTGCAGAAAAATTACAGGAGGTGATGGAATAATGCAGAGTGTGAGGGAGGGATGAACTCTGCTGCTGGTCACAGTGTCCTCTGTGGCTGCTCCAAAAACAAAGACAGGAGCATGTGGAAGAAAATCTGCCTGTGAGCAGGTGCTGTCCACAACGATGTGCTTTTAAACCAGCAATAGAAAAGGGAGTTGGAAAGCAGGAATGGACACAAGGGAAAAATGGGAGGAAAAAAGTCAGAGGAAAATACCCCTAAGCTGGGAGCTTGATGCAGATGGATAGTCACCAATAAACCCCACCACTATATAATAGGAAGATCTCAATTTATAGCTTCAAAGACTTAAAGTTGCATTTCCTCTTCTCCCTATCTCTGGGTTTTCACCCTGCAAGGCAGGATTGTGCTTATCAGCAGCTGAAGGCATTATGTCTCCCTGCCAGTAGCCAAATGTCTAAATGTACCTTCATATTTAACTGAGGAGAAAATAAACCAGGACTGGTATCAGAAAGAAAACCTTCCAGCTGTGATCAGGAGGGGAGAAGGAAGGCTGTCCTGTCACCAGCTGAGGCAGAGGTGAGACTTCTGGAGGCAGCTGGTGAGCAGGGACCCAGGCTGGCAGGAAAAGAGTGGCTTAGCCTGAGGGTCCAGGGATGCTGTTGCAAAAGGCTGAAACCCTCCTGATGTCTTCTGCAGATGTCATCAATGTATCTGCTGCAGATGTAATCAATGCATTGGTGCTTGGTGGCACCTAGAAGTTCTGGGCCATGCCAAGGGGAGAGGACTGAGCTTCCCACATAGGGGAGGGAGAGTTGCCATAGGGCAGAGCAGGGAATTGAGCCCTATCCTGATCACGGATCAGTCCCTGGCTGCAGAGCTGCCTTCAGTCAAAAGGGCTTAATTTTTAAAGACAGTTGTAGTGCTTGTGGTTGTGTGCTTGCAGGCATCTGTGAGCACAAAGGTAGAACTCCTTACTTTACCTAATAACTAATTTTACTTTGCATTTTTGGTGGGTTTATCTCTCACATGCTCCCGTAAGGAATATAGAAGCATAGAACTGCACTTGCAACGTTAATTTTCTCTCAAAAAGACTTCTCAGTATTAGTTCAGAGTGTTCACCATCTGTAAAAGCAGGCAAATTTGTGAAGTTGAGCCCTTGGAGGTTTATTCAGACTAATGTGGTCTCAATCCATTTTCCAGACTAGCAATCTTAGACTCAGTTTTCTTCCTGCAGCTGTTTGTACAGCCCAAGAAATGATTTGTGCACGTGTGTGTGCCACCAAAGAAATGTTCCAATGCCTTTCCAATACCAGAGACACTGAGATAATAAATGTACCAGTCAGGAAACTGATGCATGCTGTAACATGTTACAGGAGCCAAACTCTGTCCTGTACAAACCCCAGTGAAAACAAACTGCACCTTTGCAGTTGCCTTTCCAAACTAAACCAAGAGAAATTAATGAATGTAGTTCCAATACCAGGATTTAACAGACAAAAAGACTTCCTCCCCATCCCCCTGCTCTGATTTTCTCCTCTTTTTCCCTTGTACAGGGGGGATGGGAGCAGAGAGGGGGAAGCTGTTGGTAACCCCCTGGTTTTGCCCAAGATGGGGGTCTTGTGCTGTTCATAAATTGTGAACACATGTAAATATTGTAGATTTTGTATATATTCATTGCATTTCATATTTCTAGATTTTAGAAATACTTCATTTGCTTCCCAACTGAGCTGGGTCTGGCAATTTTATTCTGGGGGAGGGGGTTAATTCTCTCCATTTAGTTAGGGTTGAGGGGGAATTTCAACCCACCACAAACACCCAGGGGTCTTCTGGCTGATGTGGTATTGTGCTTTTGCTGGCCTTGCTATTACTGTTCCTGCCTCATTTTTAGGTTGTTCCCCAGTGTTTGTTATGAATTCAGATTCTCATTATTAAAAGGGCAAATACCATCCATATGGCTGAGGTGCTGCTCTGCCTGTTCAGAAGTCCTCCAACGTTTTGATTAACACTGACAGAAAGCCCTTTGAAAACACATGGCCCCATATACATCCTGTCATTTCTAATAAGAGCCTACATTCTTCAGTCCATTTTCTTGGGAAGATGAATTCAGTCATATTTTAGGAACATGCTAATACTTTGTTAATTAGCCCTCTGAGGTCAGGGGGAGAAGAAAAGATTGAATGAAAATAAACTTTTCCCTGAGCAGACCCCGTGAGCACTGTAGATAATTTGTGCACCAGCAAAAAATAAAACCCCAACCAATCATGTGAGATCTGTGAGTAATGGTCTCTACATACAGCCAGATTTCTTAAACCAATTAGCTTCTGGCATGTTCCTGAAGATATTCATACTCTGTTTGCTATGCCAGACCCTTAAAGCTCTAGCATGAAGACTGATTTTGATGCTCATTTCACTGATTGGGTCAGTGTTTTGTTTCTGGGGTTGAGTTTCTGTGTTTATCCCAATTGTTTCCCTATTCTAACACCTTTGGGATGTCATGGGGTCTCAGCATTCTTCTCCCTTACACATGCAGATATCAAGCCTAGCAGAGGTTTTGTTGACTTAAATTAACTTTGGCTTGTGCTGTGACATAAAATCATAGAATCAGAGTTGTCAGGGTGGGAAGGGACCTCAAGGATCAGCCAGTTCCAACCCCACTGCCATGGCCAGGGACACCTCACACTAGATCAGGTTGCTCACAGCCACATCCAGCCTGGCCTTAAAAACCTCCAGGGATGAGGCTTCCACCAGCCTCCCTGGGCAACCTGTTCCAGTGTCTCACCACCCTCATGGTGATGAACTTCTTCCTAACATCCAATCTGGATCTCCCCATTTCTAGTTTTGCTCCACCCCCCCTAGTCCGATGTGCCTCTACTATGGGATGGATCCAAAGTCCAGGGGAAACAGGGGGAGCCTCTTTGTTGACTTCAACTATTTTTTAGGTCAGTTCCACAATGCACAGGGCTATTTCTGATCAAGAAGGCAGAACACAGGACTTGGCAGAGGTCAAAGGCATCCCCCATGTACTGATGAGAGATGTAAGTCCAACTGATAGGCATAACATGATGTAAAAGGGTGATAACTGGGTGAGAAGGGATTGCAGCAACTTCACCCACCACTGAATTTGGATTTAAGAAATCTCAAGAAGTTTCTGTGTCTCAAACACTCTGCCTAGCAAATGATAGAATCATAGAATTGTCAGGGCTGGAAGGGATCTCAAGGATCAGCCAGTTCCAAGCCCCCTGCCATGGGCAGGGACACCTCACATTAGATCAGGTTGTTCACAGCCACATCCAGCCTGGCCTTAAAAACCTCCAGGGGTGGCACATTTACATGTTAGAATTTTTCCCCACTCTTTCTTTCCACCATGCTGGGATTTTCACCCATTCATTTCTCCATGTTGGTGGAAATTCTCATTTCCATGGTCTCTTTTAACCATATTTTTCCTCATATACCTGCTTGTACTGCCCTCAAATTGCACTAGCTCCATATTTATCCCCATGGCTGGAGATACTCAAAGTGGGGCTGGAGAGGGCTCTGGGCAGCCTGATCTAGATGAGGATGTCCCTGCTGACTGCAGAGGGGGTTGGACTGGATGACCTTCAGAGGTCCTTTCCAACCCAGACCATTCTGTGATTCCATGATTCCATGATTCTAGGATTCTATGATTTGTTGAGAGAGGCTGCTCAGCCACATGTTCTTTAACATCATACTTCAGTGTGTGACTGTGCATGAAAAATTCAATTAACCTCCTTGAAAACTATGCAGCACAGTAACACAAACACCTTTTTAAAAGATGAGAGATCAATGTTGTACTTCAGAGACCTAAATATTTTCATACAGTGCAAGACATGGTCAGAGTATAGCTACTCAAGTTCTTTCCCTCCAAAGAAGTCTCATTATTGTTAATGCTGATACATATTGATGCTGAAAATGGCAATATTTCTATTACAATTTCAGCCAGCATCTTACTTTCATTTCTTTCTTGCTCTCTTTCCTCCTTGAGGAAAACCCAGAGACTTGATTCTCAGAAAAAAAATATCAAGGACTAAGGTTTCCAACCTCCCCTTTTGCTTCTCTGTCTCTTCACCCTCTGTTTGCTCTTGTCCTTCTTGTCTTTGTCTATGGTACATCAGTGAAGCCCTTCTGGGCACAAAGCCATCAGACCTCATGAAACTCCATCTCTGACTATTACAGCAGACAAGTGTCTCCATGCCCATCAGATCTCTCCTAGACCATGTTCAAACAAAATACACACTGAAAGTCATGGTCTTTGTCTGTAGGAGGGTTGGTAGAAGCCTGGAGTGTCTGGAAGAAAGGGCAAGGAAGTCAATGAAGGGTTTAGAGCACAAGTCTCATGAGGAGTGGCTGAAGGAACTGGAGTCGTTTAGCCTGGAGCAAAGGAGGCTGAGGTGAGGTCTGGCTCTCTATAACTACTTGGAAGGAGGTTGGAGTGAGGTGGGAATCCATCTCTTCTCCAAAGTGGCAAGCAATAGGAGAAAAGGAAACAGCCTCAGGTTGCACCAGGAGAGACATAGGTTGGAGCAGGCTGTCCAGGTAACTGGTGGAGTCATCCTACCTGGAGAGATGTATAAGACCTGTAGATGTGATGCTTAGTGACTTAGTGTAGTGGTGGACTTGTCAAGGTTAGGTTTATGGTTGGCTCTTAAAGGTCTTTTCCAACCTAAGTGATTTTGTCTTTGGAAGCTACAGGACAAGGTTATCAACAATCCTGCTCCTTAAGAGCAGGGGAACTTTTCAACTCCAATCAAACCTCACTCATACTGTGGAGAGCAGGTGTCTGCACATCTTGTCTTGTGAAGAATCAAAGGAAATAAATGCCATATCAATCCTACCTATTTTCCATTCAAGGTGTGGCATATTTCTTTGATTTTGCCTACTCAGACATGCATCTGAACAGCATTTATATAAAGAATGATACCAAATCAAACACCACCTGGAAAATGGAACATCATCTTGCATCCTTTTTAGGACCTAAGGTGAAATGGCCCTGAAGAAAGGGACTTGGAAGTGCTGGGGGATGAGAAGCTCAACATGAGCCAGCAGTGAGCACTTGCAGCCCAGAAAGCCAACCAGAGCCTGGGCTGCAGCAGGAGAAGCAGAGCCAGCAGGGTGAGGGAGGTGATTCTCCTCCTCTGCTCTACTCT
>VXBD01003071.1:1581830-1596001 GCA_013399975.1 Indicator maculatus
TTCTTCTTTTCCTTCTCTTCTTCTTCTTCTTCTTTTCTTCTTCTTCTTCCTTTTTTTTTTTTAAAGCAATGTTTGTTGAATTTTTTCCTGTATTATTTATGACACTACACATGTACCCAGGGAGGAGGAAGGGAGCATGGTGAAGAAGAGATATTCACACACCCTGCTTTAAGCACCTACTTTGCTTTCTGCTTGGCAGTCAGGCTGCTTTATCTAATCACTGAAGAGAGATTTGCTGCTCCAAAGGGCAACTCAGAGCAGCCCTATTAGGTCCTGGAGCTGAATTGCCTCCTGAATGACAGCTGTCAAGTGATTTGTCACCAACACCAGCAAGCCCACAACGTCCCCAAAGATCTTCCATTGAACACAAAGTCTTGTAGCAGAACAGCCTGAATGATGGAAGAGAGATTTGACTCTGCTTCTACATTAAGTCCATGATAGTGTTAATCCCATTAAAAAATAAATAAATAAATATAAAGCATCCAGAATTTCTCTCTAATAATTGTAAACACTGCTTCCTTTGTCAACTTTTTGATTTATTGGAACTTATTACAGAGCTAGACTTTATTGTATTTGCTTATGATACCACAGTAATCTTTTCCCAGGCTTTCACTTTATTTTGTTACATTTATCTAGCAAGCCAGATTCACACTCCCACAGTAACCATATGGAGAAAAGCCACAAAAGCTGTTAAGTACATTTAATTACTGTTTTGATGAGCTCATATTTTAATTATGTTTATTGATTCTGTGTGTGTTGAAATAGTTTTAGCATTTCAAGGGGGGAAGAAATGGAATCAATATACTGTAATTACTGGGCATTTTATCATTTTTTTCCTGTGTAATTAAAACTTTCCTATAATATTTTTAACACTTTTTTACTAATCCTTTCAGCTGGGACTGGCTGCATTTCCTTCTACATTTAGGTCAGCTTTAATTTTCAGTCCTCCACAACGTGAAGCTAAGTTCAAGACTAAACATCATCATTTCCATCAAGTACTTTCCTTCCCCTTAGACCTCCTTAAGAAATGGGAAATAACATGCATATGGTATTTGCCAACACAACACTTGTTGGGAGACACTGGGAGAGCTTCCACTTGGAGCTGGCAGGGCAGCAGTGCCTAGCTAGTGATGGGTGAGACAGCTAAGAGTGAGGTCCTCCTACTGTAACTGTCACTAATGCATTCCAACAGCTGCCATGTTATCTAAAATAGCAAACTACAACAATTGACAGAAAAAAAAATTCAGATAGAAAATGATCCAAGGTTGTTCTCAGACTCTTAAATAAAATTTTCCCTTGGATAGATTTAAACTTTTGGGTTATTGGAGGTGTTTAAGGCCAGGCTGGATGAGGCTCTGGCCAGCCTGATCTAGTGTGAGGTGTCCCTGCCCATGGCAGGGGGGTTGGAACTGGATGATCCTTATGGTCCCTTTCAACCCTGACTGATTCTATGATTCTGTGCTTCTATGTGAGTGTCTGGGGAGTTGATCCTCTAGTGGGATAACTGGCAAAAGTCCTTTCCACACAAAAGTCCTTCTCACAGCATCACAGAAACATTCAGGTTGGAGAAGACNATAAGATTTATTCTTCAGGCCCTTCACAGCTTTGTTGCCCTGTGTGTGTATGCAGCACAATTTTTATTTCCTGGCTGAAAATAGGCACAAGCACACATTTGGATTGTAGAATGGTTTGGAACCAAGTAGACTGTCAAGGTTTTAAAGTTGTTGCATGTCATGATGAAGGGAACTGTGCTTTTCTCTGTGGGTTATCCTTTATAAGTGAGAAAAAATTTTTCCTTTTATTTTTGTCTTTGTATTTTCCTTTTTTTAATTTGTTTTTTCTTGAGTTGGTTTGTTTGGGGTTTTTTTGCTGTTGTCTAGTTGGGTTTGGTTTTGGCTTTGTTTTTGGTTTTTTTTTTTTTTTGCATGTAGATCAATTAGATACTATTGATTTAGAAATCACAGATACTGCTCTTGCTCAGTCACCTCACACATCCGTTGATCTAGAGGAAAGGACAGGATCATAGCATCATAGAATCATCAGGGTTGGAAGGGACCACAAGAATCATTCAGTTCCAACCCCCCTGCCATGGGCAGGGACACCTCACACTACATCAGGCTGCCCAGAGCCTCATCCAGCCTGGCTGCAAACACCTCCAGGGATGGGGCCTCAACCACCTCCCTGGACAACCCATTCCAGGCTCTCACCACTCTCATGGGGAAGAACTTCTTCCTCACATCCAGTCTGAATCTCCCCACTTCCAGCTTTATTCCATTCCCCCTAGTCCTATCACTACCTGATAGCCTAAAAAGGAATAAAAAGGAAATAAAAAAAACCCAAACAAACAAGTCTACTCCTTGTATTTGAAGACTCTGATTGCAGAAGCATCATTTTCACCCTTTCACACTTCTGAATCTCTGACCAAATGCTAGAAGGTTACTCTGTGCTCCTGACAGTCAAACTGGGTTTGTTATATCAAGATCTATTCATGAAGTACTGTGCTCTTGGCTCTCAATCTTGAATTACCAAAGAGAAAGAAACAACTTTTCTGTGGAACTCCTCTTAACTTGACCTCATGCATATGATGCTAACAGGACTGGAAACTAGGTGCTGGCTGAGCAAAGAGAAAGGACTTCATCTCTTTGAGTACTGCATATTAACTGAAGGTCATGAGATTAGTGTGAGAAGGGGCAGCTGTATGACTCTGGTAACAAAAAGAGGTATCAAGATCTGAAAGAGAATATTTATGGGAAAAAAAACCCCACATGATAGCAACAAATAAAGCTACCTGAGAGGAAAGTAGAAAGGAGAGATAGGAACAACATATAAATGTCCATTTGGAATGATAGGCCATGATTGGACAAGGTTTGGGTATCAGCAGAGAGAAGTCAGTGGAAGAGGAGGGAGTGAGGAAACAGTGTGGAGGCACAGAAAGGTGCAAGCTCCATTTCCTTCTCTGGAGCACTTACCAGAAGGGTGAACCTTGGTTCTGGCCAACTGCCTTTGCTACAGACCAGGAAAGCTCTAGAGATGTTACCAGGAGTCAGAGCATAGAATGATAGAATGAGAGAACAATAGAATGTCAGAATGATGGAATGGTAGAATGATAGAATGACAGAATGGTAGAATGTCAGAATGATAGAATGGTAGAATGATAGAATGGTAGAATGATAGAATGGTAAAATGATAGAATGGTAGAATGGTAGAATGATAGAATGGTAGAATGGTAGAATGATAGAATGGTAGAATGGTAGAATGGTAGAATGATAGAATGATAGAATGGTAGAATGATAGAATGGTAGAATGGTAGAATGGTAGAATGATAGAATGGTAGAATGGTAGAATGACAGAATGGTAGAATGGTAGAATGATAGAATGGTAGAATGGTAGAATGGTAGAATGATAGAATGGTAGAATGATTGATAGAATGACAGAATGGTCAAGGTTGGAAGGAACCTCTGAAGCTCATCCAGTCCAACCCCCTTTGCAGTCAGCAGGGGCATCCTCAACTAGATCAGGTTGCCCAGAGCCCTGCCAAGCCTCACCTTGAATATCTCCAGAGATGGAATCCTGACCACCTCCTTGGGCAACCTGTTCCAGGCATGGACAAGACATAAAGGAGAATTTACCAGTGAGGCATGTCTGATTAATTTAAACACACATGACTCACTGAAATAAAAAATTTCAGGTAATTGAGATGGTTGTGGTGAAACAGGCTGAGAGCTGGCAGCTGCATGAACCAGGCTCAGTGTCAGACATAGCTTCGAATTTGTTACAACATTGTGTTGTTTTAAGACCATTTTTTTTGTTGCTGATTTTGTTTGTGTGGGGTTTTTTGGTGGTGGTGGTGGGTTTGTTTTGTTTTGTTTTAGTTTTGCTTTGCTTTTTATTTTGTTTTGTTTTATTTTGTTTTGTTTTGCTTTGTTTTGTTTTGCTTTATTTTGCTTTGCTTTGTTTTGTTTTGTTTTGTTTTGCTTTGTTTTGCTTTGCTTTGCTTTGATTTAAACCAAAAACCACAGAGGAAAATAAAAATACTCAACTTCAGAAAGGTTGCTTTGCTGTCCTGGGCTTATATATACAAACAGTTTTCAAACAGCTGAAATGTGCCCTGAGCAGATGAGGCTGATAGAGCTCCTCTGAAGTGTTTTTATTTTGTCTAAAGGATGAATATCTGTTTAGAAACTACTTTGCAACACTGCATAATTTACCTGACAGGCTAAAATGGCTCCTGGAGATATGTTACAACCCCACAGAACGACTTAGATAATTTTCAGGAGAGCAGCTACAGAGCAGAAAATCTTGGAAACCCTGGATAAATGTGTAAGTGCAGCACATATGTTTCTCAGTGTAGTAACTCAGCTGTTTCATTTCTAGCTTTTGCACAATATTCAGACCCTTGAGAGTTCCAACCCTGGATCCAGTTTGGCACTTTCATAGGCACATGAAAGTTTTGTGAGCCACCAGACAAAAATAATATTTCTTTTTTTATCTTGTTGGCTTTTTTACATCTCATCTCTAGCACAGAATCCCACATTGTTTATGAGAAACACAAGCAAGTCTTTCTCACTTCAATTAGCAGCATGGTTGCTGCTAATTGAACAAAACTAGAACAAAATTGAGATTACGTGAAGTAATCATCTATGAGGACAAGGACATGACTGCCCCACAGTTGCATTAGAAGACTGAGAGGGGATCTGATCAATGTCTATCGATATGTGAGAGGTGGGTGTCAAGTGGAGAGGGCCAGGCTCTTTTGGGTGGTTCACACTGATAAGACAAGGAACAATGGGTTCAAACTAAAACATAGAAGATTTCAGCTCAACATGAGGAGAAACTTCTTTACAGTGAGGGTGACAGAGCCCTGGAACAGGCTGCCCAGGGGGTTGTGGAGTCTCCTTCTCTGGAGACTTTCAAACCCCACCTGGATGCATTCCTGTGTGAACTACCCTAAGTGATGCTGCTCTGGCAGGGGGGTTGGAGCTGATGGTCTCTTGAGGTCCCTTCCAACCTCTGATATACTGTGAGACTGTGATTAGACAGGACAATGAAAATTATATCTGTTCTCTAACTGGTGAAAGGAAGAAGAAAACTCCTGATGTGCAGGTTTGGGATGTATCTGAACAACTGGCAGAAAACCACAACTGGACTGCAAGCACCCTTCACCCAAGCTGCCTTCAGAGATTTGCACTCCTGGTACTTGCTATGAAGCCATGGTCAGAAACACAGCAGAAGAGTTAGAGCCCAGTAGCACCCAGGAGGTAAATTCAAGAACTCTCTTCCCTTAACATGTCTTCTCCTTGCACTATTGAAAACTAGAACCCTCCATCCTCTAGATTTGATCTGGAGCTCATCAGTTGCATCATCTATCTGTTGAAACCTGTTAAATTTCAGGTCATTCCTCTGAGTTCCTCCAGGTCAGTTATGAGAGAGTACGGTCATGAAAAATCAAGGTCACGTAGATCTAATAACTTTAATAATTTTACCACAGCTAACTCCTGTAAGAAAAAGAAAAAGAAAAAGAAAAAGAAAAAGAAAAAGGAAAAGTAAGCAAACAAGCCAACCCTAGTGGCTGGAAATGATAGCCAGAGTCTGTCAGAGAGACTAAAAGAAGGTTGAGAATGAGGGATCCAGGTTGTCCTCAGTGCATCTGTTTATAGGAACCAGAGCCCTGTTTTGTTGGCTTCTTCCCTCAGCCAATGAAGAATTTTATTTCATGGGGAAAAAAAAATAAATACCCACAAGAAACCAACATGAAAATACGGGCCCCAGTTCCTGTCACAGCAAATTTCACTACAAGTGTAGGGGCACAAGGACTGTGTAAAAGCAGTGTTAGACACCAGATTTCATTCTAGTCTGCAGATTTATCTTTGTTGATATGTGCAATGTATTGAAAAATTCACATACAAAAGCCTACCCTCAAAATGGTGTAAAAAAAAGTGAAGAAAAACTCAAACTAACAGACCAAACACAAGGGAAGAAGTGGTTGAACACTTTTGCCGTCCATTAAGAGGTTGTCAGCTGGCACAAGTGACAATTCCCCTTACCTGAGGGTCACTTTTCTGTGTTCTTTCCCCAGCCACTCAGAGCAGGTCACTGGGGAAGGGGAAATCAGACATTTCCCCATCACAGGGAGAAATCAGCGAGGGTACCAAGTTTCACTTAGCTTTAGATTAGTCTAAATTAAATAGAGTGGCCTGGGGAGGGGTCTCAGCCCGTGGGGCAACCTGATAGTGAAGCTAGAATCACAGTCTATCTATGTTCCAAATTGATGGCAATGAAAATAATACTCCCCAGACACAAAAGTACACTTGTTTTCAGATTAATGCATCCTGAATGTGAGCTTTTCATCTCCCTCCTGAATGAGTTAACGTGTGCTTGTTCGCCTTGGCCAGCAACTGAACTGCAGCTTCATTATTTGGAAACTTATTTGCACTGAAGTCCATAAGGCCAGTGGCTTGGGAAGATGAAAACAGCTTTCCACAGGCTCTCATTTTGGGGTAAAGCTGGTTGCCCAGGGCTGCCAAATCCATTCCCAGTGAATTCCTCCACTTGCACTTTAGAGCTGGGCCAGAATTGAGTCAGCAAATACCTAACTGCTCTCAGGTTTGATCCAAGGCTTCTTGTGAAGGTAAATGATGCATCTGAAAAACAATGCACACTGCTCACTGAGCCTGCCATCACCTCAGCTAGCACTGTGTGTTCCCTCTTCTCAGAGCAGAGCATCCCTCACTGCCACAACTGCCAGCTCCCATGCCCATATCAATTAATTCCTGGAGCGCACTGTCAATTAATCTGTGTAATGAGTGATAACTTCACAAATGTCCTAGCTTCATTTTCTGTTTCCTAAATTGTTGTTAGCACAGAATTAAATTCTTCTTTGATTAATGCAGCAGTGCAAAAATATTTTTTTGTTGGTGTGTTTTCAGATCCTGCCTTTTCAATAGTACAACTCTGTAATTTTCTCATTTGTCCATGGCTAGAAAATGTAGAAGATAATGGTAGAATATAGAAGATATAGGAAAAAAATGTATATATAGATAAAATATAGAAGATAATGGTAAAATACATCTGTCAAGGTAAACTTGTAACTACCTTTCCTTCTGTAACTGGAGAAAAACTGCATTAATTTAGACACAGATGTTCCACCACATTTAACTTCAGTTCAACTTTCAGTGGAACAGAATAATGGGGGAAAAAAAAAAAAAATTTAGAAGCTGGATGAAAAAACCAAAGCAGCATCATCAGTTGATTCCAAAAGATATATTTTGGCACTGTCAAAACATTTTCAGACATTCTGGCAACTCCTGACTTTGCAAAGCACTTCAGTTCTGACAAATGATGTGTTCTGACAGAGCATGTCTTGTACATGGTCTCTTCAAAGTGCCTCCAGCCTGATGTCATTTTATATGTCTCCTTAACAATAGGACTATTCAAATCAATGCCACTTATTTGTAATGGAAAGGTTTTGCTGCTATTATAACCCTGCACAAAACAACTGCCTTAAGTCTCAGCTGATAGAAACTCCCCAAGCACAGCCAGTACCCACACCATTAAACCAGACTCTCCATCCTTGGCCTAGTTCATTCACATACCTTGATCAAATCTCCTTTTTCCAAGCATTAGTTCTTTATCGCCCTGCTATCTGCACCTATGACTGTAACTTCATCCTGGAGAACACTGATTCCACATACAGTGAGTAAAAGCAAAGCCTCATGACTGCTTGTTCTGGAGTCCTTGACAAATATCAGTTGATTCATTGAATGCACTCGACCTGAAATCTTCCTTATACCTCTACATTAACACTGCAAATGCCAGTCCTGGCCATGCAATGTTGCTGTGCGCTCATACACATCCACTTGGCATCTCCACAGCTGGCTGGGTTTTGAAATATACCTGAAGATGAAAGCTTAGAGCTACAAAAACCTGACTTTGGAAACCCCACAAAGTCACTTCAGACGCTCTGGGAAAAAAAGCTGTTCACAGAATCATGGGATGGAAGGGACCTCGAAAGCTCATCCAGTCCAACTCCCCTGCCAGAGCAGTGTCACCTGGAGCAGATCACACAGGAACACATCCAGATGGGTTTTGAATATCTCCAGAGAGGGAGACTCCACAACCCTCCTGGGCAGCCTGTTCCACTGTTCTGTCACTCTCAACAGTGAAAAAGTTTTTCCTTATGTTTCCATGGAACTTCTTATGCCTCAACTTCCACCATTGCCCCTTGTTGCTGTCATTGGGCACCACCAAGCAGAGCCTGCCTCCATGCTCTTGCCACTCACCCTTTACATCTTTATAAACATGAATGAGGTCACTTCTCAGTCTCTTCTTCTCCAAGCTACAGAGCCCTCAGCTCCCTCAGCCTCTCCTCATAAGGAAGATGTTCCACTCCATCATCTTTGTGGCTCTGTGCTGGACTCTTTCAAGCTGTTCAACAACCAGTTGTTTTTCTATGATGCCTACAGTGGTAATAGGCATGGGATAATTTAAATAACTGAGAAAAATCCCTTTGTCAACTCCTCTTGTGTTTCATTGCTGTTCAGTCCAGGAAAAACAGTATCTGGGTTTCCATCTGTGAAAGCCCCAGCCAGAAAAAAAGAACATCACGCTACAGGACAGGAATATAAAGGCACAATTCAAATTCCTTTACTGGTAAATCACAGAACATCATACTTAAAGATCACAAACTCTTCACAAATATGTGAGCAGGGAATATTTTGAGAGGCTTCTGTGAGCTATTAATCCCTTGTGGTCTGTTTAGTGATTGCCCTGTGTCATAGGACATGTTTCACAGTTGTCTTGCCTACAGACAAATCTTGACAAAGAGACAGGCTTATTTTTATGCATTCATAAACAGAACAGATTTAAATTTAGCTTCCTAGGAGTAGTTAATTCAAGTACTAAAATACTTACAATGAAATAACAGTCCTGCAAAACATGAGACTTCAAGATTGCTTTGGCATAGGAGCAAAACTAGAAATGGGTAGATTCAGATTGGATGTTAGGAAGAAGTTCTTCCCCGTGAGGGTGGTGAGACACTGGAACAGGGAGGTGGTGGAAGCCTCATCCCTGGAGGTTTTTGAGGCCAGGCTGGATGTGGCTGTGAGCAACCTGCTCTAGGGTGAGGTGTCCCTGCCCTTGGCAAGGTGGTTGGAACTGGCTGATCCTTGAGGTCCCTTCCAACCCTGACAATACTGTGATTGTATGACTCTGATTGACAGCTCACTTCTGACTTCACACACACAGGTAAGCTCACTCTGTTTCTCATCCATGACACTAAAACCCTCTGATCAGAGTACATGACCACATCCAAACCCAAGCTCTTCTGTTGAAGGCAGAATTTGCTATGCCACATAAGCTGAAACTGGTGAAGCCTCACCCCCACAAACCACAGTATCACTTCCAAGGGTATTTTAGCTCTGCTTTTGGGAAGATGCATGCAGTAAGTACCTCCTCTTCATGGGATTCTCATCTGCATCCCAGCATGTGTGCTGGTGAATCACTGTGAACTGAATGATCTTACCCAGTTAATTCTTTAGAAGACTTCATTTCAGCAAAGCTTAAAACGAAAATTACTCCCACAAATAAAAATGTCAAGACTTTTGAACTTGCTGGATCCTTTTGGAACACTGGTTAAATTTTAAACACTCTGCTGGTTAAACATGAATTATCATTTCACTTATGAAGTACTTTCAAAAAGTATTACAATGTAGAAGAACTGCAGAACTACACAGCCAGCCACTAAAGCGAGAACACAAATCCCCCAATCTAATAAGTTATTTGACTGAGCTAATATTGAAACACTTAATAGCATTTAAACAAAAAGGGGAAAAAAAAAGTTCAAATTTCTTTTTAAAAGTAGTACTGATGGTAAGATTTAAATTATCATATTCATTAGAGACATCCTGTGCTGGAATGAAAGTCTAGCATTGTAGCAAACCGAGTCGACACACGCAGAGATATATTTGCCTTAAAAAAGGAGATAGAGGCTAATGTGGGATATAATGGCAGATGGAAATATTCTTTGTCAGGGCTACTGTATATTTTTTTTTCTTCCCCTCCCCCAGAGCAAGTTATCCTTTTACCTTCCCCATTTTATTTTTTCCTATTAAAAAAAAAAAAAAAGACAACATTTTGGAAGAATAAACCAACAGTAGTTCCAAAGCCCGACGAGCAGGTCGTCTGCCTTCATTCTCACCCTAAACAGAAATGAAAACAGGAGTGTTTATTTTTAAGCCCGCAGACCAAAGCATCTAATTGATCCCACTTGGGAGACAGGGTCTGAATAAAGGGCCATTATGTTTTGATGAGATAGGCAATTGCCTTGAACTTGCCAGGAGTTCAGGTGCGGGTATATCTGTGCCACCAGCGCTTGCTCCTGCTCATGCATCTGCCTCGTGTAGCCCTTGTAGGCACCGGCTCCATTTCACTAGAATAACTTAGCTATTCATGAACAATAAGGTTCAAATTGTACTTTTCTTTAACACAACATTAACTCTCAAAGAGCTGGAAATTCGGTATTCTGTTCCCTGCCCGAGCTTGGATTCCAAATCAGTCACCGAGAACATTATATGAGCAGTAATCCCATTAAATATATCATCTTGCAAATATCTAAATCCAGTTAATTAACTTGTCTTGCAAAAGAACTCCAAGACAGAGTTTTCAGCGAGCAAATTTACAATTTAGGTTTCTAATTATGTCAGAAATAAGTTTCGTGTCTCCTTTTAATTTTAAAAAAAGAGAGAAACAAGTTTTGAATCTCCTTTTACTTGAAAATAAAATAAATTTAGAGAAATAAGTTTTGACTCTCCTTTTACTCAAAAAAATAAATTTAGAGAAATAAGTTTTGAATCTCCTTTTGCTTTAAAAAAAAATAAATTTGGAGAAATAAGTCTTGACTCTCCTTTTACTTTAAAAAAAGAATAAATTTAGTGAAATAAGTTTTGAATCTCCTTTTACTTTAAAAAAAATAAATTTGGAGAAATAAGTCTTGACTCTCTTTTTACTTTAAAAAAGAATAAATTTAGAGAAATAAGTTTTGAATCTCCTTTTACTTAAAAATAAAATAAATTTAGAGAAGTCTTGAGTCTCCTTTTCATTAAAAAATTAGAGAAATAAGTTTTGTATCTCCTTCTAATTTTAAAAAATATATTTAGAGAAATAAGTTTCGTGTCTCCTTTTAATTTAAAAAAATAAATTTAGAGACATAAGTTTTGAATCTCCTTTTAATTTAAAAAAATAGAGAAATAAATTTCATGTCTCCTTTTAGTTTAAAAAAAATAAGTTTAGAGAAATAAGTTTTGAATCTCCTTTTAATTAAAAAAATTGAGAAATAAGTTTCATGTCTCCTTTTATTAAAAAAATAAATTTAGAGAAATAAGTTTTGAATCTCCTTTTAATTTACAAAAAAGAATTAGAGAAATAAGTTTTGTGTCTCCTTTTATTAAAAAAAAAATTAGAGAAATAAGTTTTGAATCTCCTTTTAATTGAAAAAAGTTAGAGAAATAAGTTTTGAATCTCCTTCTAATTATAAAAATTAGAGAATTAAGTTTCCTATCTCCTTTTAATTAAAAAAAAAAAGAGAAATAAGTTGTTTTGTATCTCCTTTTAACTAAAAAAAAAAAAAAAAACAGAGTAAAATCACCTGGGGATAAAAAATCTCTAAATATCAGCAAAATAGGTGTTAGAGAACTACTGATACTAAAAAAAAATAAATAAATAAATAAAAATCTGAGTGTTCTATATTAAACTCTTATCTTGTAGAGAGATTATTTACAACAGAAAAAGAGGAATATTATCTGAAGAAAGTTGTAAAATATTTTCCACTTCCCAAAGAAGCAGGAAGAAATGAGTGGGCAGGAACTAGCTGAGGTGATTTTTGCAGCTCGTGAAGAATGCAGGGTTGCAATTCCTGTGACTGGAAATTAGTTTACTAAAGGCTACCACTGGTGAGAGCATGAGAAAAATAGCAGGGGGAAGAAAAAAAAAAAGAAAGAAAAAAAAGAAATCCTTTGGTGGTTGAAGTGATTAAAAATTTTTAAAAAGTGGTTAAAAGGGATTTTTCAAGAGATATGTGCTAAGATATTTTGTTATGCTAGAGTGAGGCACTCTTTCAGCATGAATATACTCAAAGGAAAATGTGAATTTATGTCTTCATGTGACTGCACTTTGCAAAGACAAAAAGGTTGACAAAAGGCCAGCTCAGGCTATCTGGGGGTGCTGCTCATCAGGCTCCTTTCTTCAAGCACTCACCTATGATTTCCCCTCCTTTTCCAAGGGTGGCAACACCTTGGTAAGTTGCCAGGACAGTTGGTTTATTCCAGAGCAGGATCAAGATCCATCAGAAGAGAGCAGCAGGGAGGGAATCAGAGGGGGGCAAGCAAAACTCAGTGTATTGCAGAGCAGGATTCAGCAGAGGGATCAGCTAGGGATTCATCAATGCTCTATTTTGAGGGCTGCCCCCACCACCATGTATTAGTGCTTTCAAAAGGAGCAGTAGTTGGTAAGTGAAAATATTTTAAGGTACTTTAAAATAATTTGAAAACCATTTCAGGTTTAAAATGAGAAGCTGGTTCTCAAAAGGTCTTCATAGAATCAAAGAATCGTTCAGGTTGGAACAGACCCCTGGGATCATCAAGTCCAACCACTGACCCTCCCCTGCAAAGTTCACCCCCAAACTACATCCCCAAGCACCACATCTAAATGACCTTTAAATACATCCAGGGATGGTGACTCCACCACCTCCCTGGGCAGCTCATTCCAATGCCTGACCATTCTCAGCTGAAATTGTGTCGTTTCCCCAAGGTTTCAATGCAGTGGAAGGCAGAGGTGAAGTTTGATTCAGTCAGAGTGGGTTGGACCCAAGCTAACTAGCTAATAGACCTCCATGTGCTAACCAGTATTTCCTTTCTTCAGCCCTGCCCAAGGACTGCTTGGTGTAGGGTTTGACTAGACACTGTCTGACAGTAAAATACAGATAATTTTTTTATTGCACTGAGACAGTTTTCATTGCAAGATGTTCTCTTCCAGTTGCACTGCCTTCTGCTGCTCAGAGACCTTCTGGTCATCACAGAATCACTGGATCAACCAGGTTGGAAAAGACCTCAGAGATCATCAAGTCCAACCTACTACCTAACACCTCCTGACAACTAAACCCTGGCTCCAAGTGCCACATCCAAGCTTTTTTTGAACACCTCCAGGAATGGTGACTCCACCACCTCCCTGGGCAGCACATTCCAACGGCCAATTACTCTTTCTGTGAAGAACTTTCTCCTCACCTTGAGCCTAAACTTCCCCTGGCACAGCTTGAGACTGTGTCCTCTTATTCTACCACTGGTTGCCTGGGAGAAGAGACCAAGTCCCACCTGGCTACAACCTCCTTTCAGGTAGCTGTAGAGAGCAATAAGGTCTCTCTTGAGCCTCCTCTTCTCCAGGCAGAACAGCCTTCTCCTTTGGGTTTGTGTGAGCCTAAAGGAGGTGAGCTAGCTGGGCTCCTGCATGCCCAAGGGCTTTGCCAGTGCAGTTGTTTTCTCTAAAAAGGGAGAAGGGATCATCCATATAAACAGCCCAGCTCATGGGACTGCACCAGATGTGTGGGAAATCCATCAGGAACATGAGCATGCAAGCAAGATGAGATATGGGTCCTGTTAGCATTGCAGGCTCAGAAAAGTTTCACAGCACCAGAAGTGACAAACCAGGCTGCTTCCTTTGCTAACAGGAAGGATCTTGTGATGGTTTGAAACTGTCTTTTTAATTTTTCTTTGCAAAGTTCATCATCATGTTAAAGACTGGAGTAAGATTCCCAGGGGATGCCAAGTGGGTAGATGAGGGCAGAGCAGTGGCTGTCATATATCTTAACTTCAGTAAAGCTTTTCGTACTGCCCCCCGTAACATAGAAAAGCTCAGGACGTGTGGCACAGATGGTTGATCAGTAGGTGGATTGCAAACTGGCTCCACAACAGAGTTCAGAGGGTGATCATCAGTGGCACAGAGTCAACTTGGAGGCCTGTGGCAAGTGATGTCCCCCAGGGATCAGTACTGGGTCCTATTTTGTTCAATATCTTTATCAACCACCTGGCTGAGGACATTGAGAGTCCCCTCACCAAGTTCTGGTGATACCAAACTGGGGGGTGGCTGACACCCCTCAGGCTGTGCAGCATCCAACATGACCTGGA
>VXBD01003071.1:1599709-1663250 GCA_013399975.1 Indicator maculatus
TATATATTAAATATATAAAATTATGTATATTATGTAAATATAATAAAATTATATTTATTGTAAAAATAAATTATATTATTATATATAAATAAGTTATCTAAATATTATATTATTATATATAAAAATTATTATATTATATTGTATCATGTCATGTCATATCATATCACATCATATTATATATACAATATTATTATATTATAAATATCTGAGTGTCAGGAGGGTGGGGACAGGCTGTTCTCACTTGCTCCCTGTGGTAGGACAAGGAGCAATGGATGTAAGCTGCAGCACAGGAGGTTCCACCTCAACACAAGGGGGAACTTCTTCAGTGTGAGGGCCACAGAACACTGCAACAGGCTCCCCAGAGAGGTTGTGGAGTCTCCTTCTCTGGAGGCTTTCAAGGCTCATCTGGATGTGTTCTTGTGTGACCTGAGCTATATTGCATGGTCCTGCTCTGGCAGGGGGGTTGGACTCAATGATCTTTGGAGGTCCCTTCCAACTCTTGACATCCTGTGTTATGCTCCTATTACTGGACTGCAGCTTTAACTCTGCCAGAAATTCACAAGGAGGTAAAAAAAATAAATAAAATCCCATTCATAGAATTCCAGAGCCAGCAACAAACCAGATTTCTACCAAAAGTCAGCATGGTCCATGGCTCCCCTTTGTTTCAACAGAAGGATGCAACATCCCTCAGACTTGCTGAACCTGCATCCTCTCCCTGGGCTCGCTGCTGGTTGGGCTGCGGAGGGCTGAGTGCTGGTTCCCTCTGCTCCCCAGCCTGCCAGGGAGCCAGCAGCTGAGAGCTGTTGCCTCCTTGTGACACAGGCAGCCTGCAGGAAAATACCCAGCAGGGATTATAATCTGCCCTCTAGTGATTAATACAGTTAGCATTTGGCAGCATCATTAACATTATTTATTCATCTCATAATTACATATTCATTACATAATGATTGCATTATGCAACAGGGATAATGCTGATGCTTTACACCTTTCTAAGAGGCTCTTTAATATAATCAATGGACTAAGCACCTAGCAGTTTGCTGGTAATTATGGGTTATGATCATTAATAACTCCTTCTACTGATATGTTTATTGCTATGTGAGACACAAATCATGCCTATCATCCCCACAGCAGCTACTGTTGCACAAAGCCATCTGCAAGCACACACTGGGGTTGTGCAAAACAACCACCCAGTTGCTTCACTTCAGTGCTTAGGGCCAATGTTTTCAGTTGTGTGAGTTATTAAGCAATAATGCCCAGACCCTCTCCTGTGAGGCTGACTAAGATTTTCCTACTGATTTTTCACACATCTTTAGCAAAAGGAGCAGCAGAGCAAGAAAGATGTTTGTGATTTGGAGGGAAGGGCATGGTCCCTAATGTTTAGTCTTGTCAGCAGTCTTTGACAAGTAAAAGGCTTTGTTACATGTTGAGGTCCTTTACCAAGAATTAATTGTATCATACCAGAAAAACTGAACAGTGCATCACACCAGAACTCCACTGCCCTGTGACAAGCTCTGCTTCAGGAATCTGGAAGAGCTTCCTTAGCAGCTCCAAATGCCAAACCTCCATCCCTGGAAACAGGGCCCCAAGACTGGAGATGTTCAAGGTGAGGCCGGACAGGGCTCTGGGCAGCCTGATCTAGTTGAGGATGTCCCTGCTGACTGCAGAGGGGGTTGGACTGGATGAGCTTTGGAGGTCCCTTCCAACCCAGACCATTCTATGATTTTGTAATCCTTTAGGGCTCTTACACTGCTAATTCAGCTGGGCAAAAACTGCAGGGAAGGTGTTGTGGGAGTCAATCCTAAGTCCCAGCAGGAAGTCTCCTGAGCTCAAAGCCCCTTACTTGACCTCGGGGGGCAAGTCCCAAGCTCCCTTATACCAAACCATTATCCCTAATGACTTTCCCAAGGATGCTGAGCCATATATATACATTTCAGTCCCTTACAGGTGTACACTAGTGCAGAAATGGAAGAACAAGTCCTGCAATGATAAATTGCTCCTGCAGAAGAGTTGGGGCATGATTGAAAGGAGGGTGTCCCCCTCTTACCTGAACCCAGCTCCTCTCTGCATGGCCTCAGTGTTTCATCCCCCCCCAAGTCAGCACTGAGTGCAGCTGCTGGCTGGTGTAGCTGTGTGTGGAAAGCCACTCATTCAACAATCACTTTCTTCTTGCAAGGAAAACACTTTCTGGGCTTGATCATTTTATCTAGCCTAGCATCTGGGAAATTCATTTTGATAAAGGGACATTTATTGAACAGTCTTTCATCACACAAGTATTCCTACCAAAGAAAGATTTCTAGCATTCAACTCTCTGCATTTAAAATGCCAAAAAAAAAAAAAAATCAAAGAAGTTTTATTGCCAGACTTTCACTTCTCAATAATTATGCCTTAATTGTTCTACAAGCATGGGTTTTAATTTGTCATACATTCAAGGATTTAGGCCAGGGGAAAATCCACCTTTCTTCTGCTTAATAAATCAAGAAGCTGTATCCTTGATGCTGCTGTTTTGAAATGCAGCCAGGCACTACCATCCTCCCTCGATTTTTAAACAGGTAAATACCACACTGGGATGTTTGCAGGAAAACAAAAAGGGAAGATAAAGAGAGAGATGAGATCACTGGGAGGAAGGAAAGTGTCATCTTTTCCACATAGCAAGTTAGATGGCAAATATAGTCACAGCTAAGAAAAAAAGAAGATCAGAGCCTGAACTCAATTTTCCATTGTATTAAGTTTGAAATACCACATCTCTTCATTCCCATGAGAGAATTCTGTGTCATCTTTCACAGGACACTTCTGCAGGAGCCATTTGCAGCCATGCTGCCTATGCTTTCTTAAGGCAGGGAGGTAAATTTTTTTTCTTCAGCCTGCCATCAGTCTTAGTGCACCCACCCCACTGGAGGTCTGAACAGCTCCTGCAGCAGGCTGGAGATAAAGATTTCCTGATACCTGCAAGCCCTGTAAGAAAAAAAAATTACTGTTTACAAATGAGAAAATCTGATGCCTGATATTCCAGGCAGCCCTAGGTGTTACATCTTCTTTCTTGACATCATTACACATTTCCAGGTGTTGGGTGTTTCATTATTTAAGAGGAGGTAGAAAGATCCAGACAATAAGCATCCATAAAACGTCAGACATACTCCAAAGGGCTGTTTGAGTTAGTGTAGGCCATAAAGATCTCACTTTTATTAGGCTTGAAAACGATAGTTATTTGCAGGAAATTATGTCACTACTTAAAATATTTTACCAGAAGAAACTGCTTAGCACCATATCTTGAAATCACCAAGCAAGAAACTGCAGAGTTTCCACTGTGTTGCAGCTTTCTGACAGGTGAAATGAGAAAGAATCATAGAATTGTTAGGCTTGGAAGGGACCTCAAGGACCAGCCAGTTCCAATCCTCCTGACATGGGCAGGGACACCTCACACTACAGCAGGTTGCTCACAGCCACATCCAGCCTGGCTGCAAAAACCTCCAGGGATGAGGCTTCCACCACCTCCCTGGGCAACCTGTTCCAGTGTCTCACCACCCTCATGGGGAAGAATTTCTTCCCAACACCCAATCTGAATCTACCCATTTCTAGTTTTCTTCCATTGCCCCTAGTCCTATCATTACCTGCCAACCTAAAAAACCTTCCTGCCCTACATAAATACCAAGCCCATCAACACTTCTTTTGCTCTGGACCTGCTTCAAATTATGTGCCCTGTTGGATGATTATCTGTGCACCCAAAATCCAGTCCTTTGTAGTCCTTTATCTTGACTGTTTTGGGGTACACAAGCTGACACAGGGCCAGCTGAAGGCCAGCTCACTTCCAAAACACATGTGTAGTTTGGTGCAGGCAAAAAGTCAGTTTAAGAGCTAAAAGGCACTATGAAACAGCTCTGACACTGCCCTGCAGCTGCAGCAGTACTTGAGATCTTCTTTGTTGCCTCCCAGCTCCAGCAGGTGCTTGCCTGCACACTCAGCAGAGCAGAGGAGCAGCAAGCTGAGAGGCTTGCCACATGACAAAGGCAAATCTGCAGAGTGCTTCTCCTCAGTTTCTCTTTCAGCTCTGTGTGGGACCAGAGCAGCCAATCTGTTCAGCTGGGGCAGGTCCATGGAGCCAGTCCCAGGCACCTCACCACTGTCCCATCACAGGGCAGCTCTGAGAGGGGAAGAGCCAAGATGCAAGGAGGTGATGCATGCGGAAGGTGACTTAAGATCAAGCAAACAGAGAGGATCAGGGAAGCAGAAACCACGTTAAATATGTTCCTGCTCTTGGTAAGGCATGGATAGAAAACCAGAAGCAAAGCCTCTGGCTCTGGATGCAGAATGGGTTCCAGCTCCTGCTAGACTTTTGGGTCTGTGACAAATACTTGCAGAGTGTATTTGTTTGAAGTCTGCAGATCAAAGTCAGTGCACAAACCATGCTGTTGCTTATACCTTTACAGGACTCCCAAGATACTGAAACCCCTGAATGGCTAGTGCAAGAAGAAGAGGAATTTTCTGAGACAGCTGCAAACTCTGGTTATATTTAAGGATTTCACACTGACATAAATAGATATAATTTACCTGTACAGCTTTACAACACCAGCAAGAGCTGTTCCCCTTCTTGGCAAAGGATTCTTTTTCATTTGTTCACATAGTTCTACAAAGAGGATAAACAGATTAAAAGCACCAAACTACCCCATTGCTATCCATGCTTCTGACCTCCCAGGATGGGGGTCAGAAACCAACAAAGCTGCACATCACATTAGCTAATTTGAGGGGGGAGTCACAGAATGTTAGGGGCTGGAAGGGACCTCCAGAGATCGTTCAGTCCAACCCCTCTGCCAAAAGCAGGATCACCCAGGGCAGTCCACACAGGACTGTATCCAGGTGGGGTTTGAAAGTCTTCAGAGAAGGAGACTCCACACCACCCCTGGGCAGCCTGGTCCAGTGCTCTGTCACCCTCACTGTAAAGAAGTTTCTCCTCATATTGAGGTGAAACCTTCTACATTCCAGTTTGCATCCATTGTTCCTTGTCTCATTACTGCACACCACTGAAAAGAGCCTGGCCCCCTCCACTCGACACCCACCCCTCCGATACTGATAGACATTGATCAGATCTCCTCTCAGTCTTCTCCAGACCAAACAGCCCCAGGGCTGTCATCCACAGTCACCCTGTGTAGAACCTATTTTCTGAACAGAGGGAATCTAACAGAACCTCTGTATCTGTTACTAAAAACAAACAAACAAACAAACAAACAAAAACAAAAAAACAAAAAAACCCTCTGAATTCACCAAATAAATTCTGCAGCATGTCTGTTCAAGTATGTGCTGGTGACATAGTTTGCCTTTGTGACTTTTGCTGGCTCCTTCCACAGGGTCATTCTGAAGGTCCCAGATGTTCAGTCTAACCACTCATGAGCCTCACTTGTGCTATAAGCCCCTCAACTCTGCAGTGTGGCTGTGCTTATTGTAGGCGTGGCTTCCAATAACATTCATTTGTCATTAGGCAACAAAACAAACAAATAAAGAAAGAAAGAAAGAAACATCCTAATTATGAATTCAAAAGCGACAGATTGTGAGATGCAGTTGGCAAAGATGATGTCACTGGTGGGGAATTGCTGGGCAACCTGCAATTACCTCTTTGAATAAAGACATCAGTGGTGTATCTCGAGGAAGAAGGGCTAATGATATGCCTTCCAAAAGGAAATAGCATTATTAATTACCTTACTGTGAACACACCACTTATTGACAGCTTTGAAGGCCATTCATCCAATTAAGCATGATGACTAAAAGCTTTGCTTGGCCTCCATGGCTATACAGATGGGCTAAGAACAGAGAGCAAGATCCTGATTTCATCCCTAACCTTCATAAATATTCAGAGAAAGTCACCAACACCCATGGAGCTCCCCTGGTTTCTGTTGCAGTGATTAGAGTCAGGCTGTGGCAGGTAATGATGGCACAGAAAGCTCTGTAA
The DNA here is from genome assembly GCA_013399975.1 of Indicator maculatus. Classification (NCBI taxonomy): domain Eukaryota; kingdom Metazoa; phylum Chordata; class Aves; order Piciformes; family Indicatoridae; genus Indicator; species Indicator maculatus. The sequence goes on from VXBD01003071.1 coordinate 1,605,648, forward strand.
ATTGATACCTTTAATACCTTGAAGACTTATTGTTGTGCAATAATGCAATCTGTCATCTCTTCTGATTGTTACTAAGCACTTTGCTTCCAAGCACTTTCCTATCAACATTTAGGGTTTTTTTTCTTTCCCCAGCTATCTCCCTGGCCTTGTACATTTCAGTGACAGGTGATTCACTTGCAACCACAGCCCTAAGTTACCCCTTACTAACAAAAACAATTTTTTTGCATTACCTCACAATTTCCATAATTATATATATTTTTTATTTTATTTTATTTTTTTTTCCCCTCCTTGGAATCTTGGAATCATAGAATCAGTTAGGGTTGGAAGGGACCACAAGGATCAGCCAGTTCCAACCCCCCTGCCATGGGCACGGACACCTCACACTAGATCAGGCTGGCCACAGCCTCATCCAGCCTGGCTGCAACCACCTCCAGGGATGGGACCTCAACCACCTCCCTGGACAACCCATTCCAGGCTCTCACCACTCTCATGGGGAAGAACTTCTTCCTCACCTCCAGCCTGAATTTCCCCACTTCCAGCTTTATTCCATTCCCCCCAGTCCTGTCACTACCTGAGATCCTAAAAAGTCCCTCCCCAGCTTCCTTGTAGCCCCCTTCAGATACTGGAATGAATGTAACAATCACTCCAAAAAATACTTTGTTTGTATTCTACTTTACCTCAGTTTTATGGATCTGCCTTTGGTTTTATTCTCCTGAGTAAGGTGACTGAAGCAACCGAATTTCTTTGGGTTTTCCTTCTTTGTAAGTGAGAAGAGAATGTGGCCTCAGGCACAAAGGATCGTTCTTTACAGACCCATCTAGGCATCTCTACAGTCCTCATTAACGTACCATTTTGGTGGTTAATTGCTTTAATGGCTGGCAAGACAAAATCCTAGTGCACAGCAGGCTCAGCTCAGCTAACCTGGCTCTAAGATAACAGCCTGGCTATTAACATTGCCTCTGCCATCGCTGGCTTTTATCTTTGAGCAACCAACAGGTTGCTAATGATATGTGGTTATCTTTTTCACGTTTTTGGAACATCAAAAGTGCCGAGGGAGTAAGGTGGCAACGGTTTGTAAGCACTCAGGTAGAACATCAAAGACCTTACTAAAGGTTTAGTACACAGTAGCAGCAGTGATGGGTTTAGATCTACCTCTATGACCAGTCTAATAGCTGAGAAATCTGATACTGATGCTTATATGACATCCAAGAAATGCCTTTTTTGTTGTTGTTGTTGTTCAGTGGGAAGTAACATAGCAGCCAAATGGCAAAGCATCTGCAAGTGCTTTGTTTATATGCAACAGTGAAGAGCCAAGAAGCTCACAACCTTGTAGCAGCTGACATTGTAGAATATCTTAATGCTGCCAACAGGTCTTGAGAGAATGCAGAATTGTGTGTAAATATATCAAGCAAATGTTTTTAAGTGGTAGGTCTTCACCCTGTGCAAACAAGTTGCAACAGCAGTATTTATCAAAAGGGTGCCAGATGTAAAGAAGTCAGATTAATTGTTTATGCAGAGGCATTCAGTCTGCATTGCAATGAGTGCAAGTGCAGAAATGGTTTCTAGAGATCACCTCCTCCACGGGAATGGCTGTGAATGAACTAAACACAAGCAGTTTTCAGCATGGTTTTCATAACTTCTGTCACTTTGCATCAGTTGTGTTCACAACACTTGAGTATATTTGAAGCTGAGATAAAGAAGGAAGAATAATTGTCACTGGGCAGGCCAGAAAGATGACTGCTTTGCTGATGAGCATCACATAGAAGGATACCAAACTGTGGCAACAGACAGTCTTGCCTGAGGATGCTTGGAAATCCAGCATCTCAGGGACAAAATGATCTTGGAACTGGAAGCTGAGAGATATGGATCTCTTCTTGCTGCGTTACTGTAGTTCTATTACTACAATGAAGGTCTGGTGCTGGGGCAGGCAATGACACATTTCATATGTCCTTTTTTGTTTCTAGAGGTAATAATGACCACAAGCATTTTCAAGAGTGGAATTTAAAGTTATCAAATATATCATAGAATGGTCTGGGTTGGAAAGGACCTCCAAAGGTCATCCAGTCCAACCCCCTCTGCACTCAGCAGGGACATCCTCAACTAGATCAGGTTGCCCAGAGCCCTGCTGAGCCTCACCTTGAATATCTCCAGGGATGGGGCCCCAACCACTTCCCTGGGCAGCTTGTTCCAGTGTTCCACAACTCTCATGGTGCAGAACTTGTTCCTAACATCCAATCTAAATCTGCTCTTTTCTAGTTTGAAGCCATTGTCCCTCGTCCTATCACCACAGCCCTTTGCAAACAGTCTCTCTCCATCCTTCTTGTAGCCCCCTTCAGGTACTGGCAGACTGCTATTAGGTCTCTCCAGGCTGAACAACCCCAGCTCTCTCAGCTTGTCTTCGTGGCAGAGGTGCTCCAACCCCCTGATCATTTTTGTGGCCCTCCTCTGGACCCTCTCCATCAGGTCCATGTCCTTCCTCTATTGAGGGCTCCAGACCTGGACAGAGCACTCCATATGAGGTCTCACCAGAGCAAAGTGGCAGAATTACCTCCTTGGATCTGCTGGAAATGCTGCTTTTGATGCAGTCTCCACAGTACAAAAAGAGCTGTACCTTTTTGCTTTCTATAGTCCACAATAGCAAGGCAAAATGTATGTAGACTTCCAATTTCTTAAAGCAAGTCACTATCAAAGTGCCTTTGTAGCCAAACAAAACAAACCAAAACCAAAACAAGCAAACAAAAAACCCACCAAAAAATACCTCACAAATTTGAATTTATCAGAAAACATTATAAATGCCTTTATAAGGAAGGAAAAAAAATCATTGACAACAGCAATCCTGCCAGCCACAAATGACTCAGCTCAGTGCCTGTGCCCAAAGACTGCCATAAGAAGTAAAGTTAGAAGCAAAGTACAGGAGGAAGACTCACCTGTCATGATATCTTAGTGCATGGCATATTACATACCTGTGATGCAAACACCTGCCCAGCATTCAATTGCATGTTTGCTACTGGCCACAACAATACTGTTAATGACCTATTAACTTGGGATGCCATTAAGCAGGTTGTGGCTGGCAGTGGTTGAGAAAGACTAATGCAATGTTGGCACTTCCATAATTTACACCAGTAGCCAGGCTACTCATTTATCATCCCTGGCAGGTGTTCAAGCAAGGCTGAAACAATAGCCTGGAAACTGTATCCCAATAAATTCTCTCTGCTGCATCACTGAGACAGAAATGGAAATTAAAAATAGAGATATAAAATTAAAAAAAGATTTGTTCAGGAGCACATCAAAAAGAAAATAAAATTGGTGTTCTGTTTAATGTTCTTGCCATGAGAAAAATCTCCTGGTGGAGTCAATGAGAGATTATCTTGGGCAGGGAGCAGTGAGCTGGCCTTAACACATTAAAAGATAAATCATATACAGTCAGGGGAGGGGGAGGGGGAAGTGTTATGGGAAATGTTTATCTTTGCCAAATCTTTCTTGAGGGCAGTGTTAAAAAAAGGTTGATGAGATTGAAGCATAATGTCATTACTTGCCAGGGGAAATACAGGATGTTAAGAGGCTGATTAACCTGCCTTAGCAGTGCAAGCATGTCAGCCCTAAATTTATATCATATTAACTTTTTATCTCCTGGAGTTCTCCAACTGCAAAGGCAGAGGCAAACTCAGAAGAGAGGTTTACTGCTGTAAAGGCTTGGAGCTGTGCACTTCATTCAAAGCCAGAGCTCATCTCAACCCCTTGCAAACCTGAGGAGGGTCAGCTCCAAGGGTTTAGTTGAGATCCATGCTTAGCTAAAGGTAATGGTATCCTGGGGGGCATCAAGAAAAGTGTGGCCAGCAGGGCTAGGGAGGTTCTTCTCCCCCTCTACTCTGCCCTGCTGAGAACACACCCAGAACACTGTGTCCAGTTTTGGGCTCCCCAGTTCAAGAGAGACAGAGACCTGCTGGAGAGCCACCAGGATGCTTAGGGGAGTTGAGCATCTCCCCTGTGAAGAGAGACTGAGAGCCCTGGGGCTGTTTAGTCTGGAGAAGAGAAGGCTGAGAGGGGATCTGATCAATGTCTATCAATAGCTGAGGGGTGGGTGTCAAGTGGAGGGGGCCAGGCTCTTTTGGGTGGTGTGCAGCATTAAGACAAGAAACAACAGGCACAAGCTGGAACATAGAAGATGAGGAGTTCCTCCTCAATATGAGGAGGAACTTCTTGACAGTGAGGGTGACAGAGCACTGGAACAGGCTGCCCAGGGGGGTTGTGGAGTCTCCTTCTCTGGAGACTTTCCAAACCCACCTGGATGCATTCCTGTGCAGACTACCCTGGGTGATTTTGCTTTGGCAGGGGGATCGGACTGGATGATCTCTGGAGGTCCCTTCCAACCTCTGATATACTGTGAGACTGTGATACTGTAACTGAGGGCAAACTATGACCCCTTCAATCAGAGGAATTACAGAGCAATGCTACTTTTGTCAGTGTTGCTTGGGCTTGAACAGAATTCCTTGAAGTTAAGAATAGAATTTCATCTAAACCATGCAAATTTAGAATCCACACAACTCTGTCTATTTTTTTATGCTCCAGGATAGATATGCTGCTAAATAATTTTTTTTTTTTTTTTGTGGCTTCCCCCAGTTTAGTAACCAGCAGTTTTCTTTGATTTACCAAACAAAGTTCTCACCTTTGGTTGTTAGGAATTTCTATTTTGGGCTCAGGCAGCACTCCTGGAATGCAGCAGAGCCTGACTGGGTGCTGCACCTTCACTTCACACAGGGAAAAGTCTCCCAGGAGCAGCACCCAGAGGTATGAGGAGAGCCTGACACAGTCCATAGCTCCAGCAGGAACCCCCAGAGGCAGAAACACCTGTGCCAGCTCATGCCTCTTCAGACTGTAAGAACAGGCTACCCAAAGCATAGATCATGAGCTTCCCAACCTTGCTGACAGCTCAATCAACAGCATCATTATTCTAAATTCCTTACTAAAGTCTCTTCCTCTCAGGTGACTCTCCAAAGGTGTCAGCTGCATTAGAGCAAGCTCAGAACTTCTCCCAGTGCCAACAGAAAATGGCTTTATGTTCAAATTATATGAAATTGCAGATTTAGAAATGTTAGGAATGTAAGTTTAAGACAAATGCTCCAAAGGTGAGAAATAACAGAGTTAGTGTTGTCTTTTTATTCACGTCTAATATTTTTTTCCCACAGCCTGCACTGTGCTCATGTTAGGAGCTGAAATTATTCCTCTTGCTGTCTTCTCTGCCCCCTCTCAATTAACCAAAGATGAGCTTTAAGGACTCTCTACAACCACCTAAAAAGGAGGTTGTAGTGAGGTGAGGGTTGGTCTCTTCTATCTATTATCAGGAGATAGAATGAGAGGAACTGGCCTGAAATTGTGCCAGGGGAGGTTTAGATTGGAGATAAAATAAAAACAAAATACATATAAAATGAAATTAAATAAATATAAATATAAAATAAAATAAATACAAATTAAAATAAAATAAAAATAAAAAATAAAATAAAACAAACCAAAATAAAATAAAATAAAATAAAACAAAATAGAACAAAATAAAAGAAAATATAAAATAAAATAAAATAAAATAAAACGAAACAAAATAAAATAAAACAAAATAAAATAAAATAAAACACCCTGTCTCACTTCAAGTTTAAAAAGAAACTACATAACTATCTCAATTACATAAGAAAGTCTAGCTCATTGCAGTGTACACATTATTTTGGCCCAGGCAGTCAAAGTGTCAGCTTAAATACCTCAAAACTGTTCTTAGATTCACTTGCATCCATGAATAATCCACAGCACACCGCAAAAACCTTTTCCACACATGCCAGAGAATGTAAGAAAACTCTATGACAGTACCCAGAGCCTGTGGTGCCAATCAAATATTTTTGAAGTGCATTTAGAGGCCGAGAAGTGGTGTAATTTACATGCTACAGTGAGCCTGTGTGCTCCTTGGTTATCAAAACCTTTATTCCCTTTGCTGTAACAAAGGCTCCAAAACGGGAGGGCACCCTTGGGACCAGCGTTTACAAGATTCAGTCAGGGATGTATCAACAGTTCCAGCCCGCAAGGTATGAGAGAACATTGCAGAACATTCACAGTTCATAAACCCCTAATATAACAACTGCCAAAGCCTATAACATCTCGCTTTCAGCAGAACAATTCGCCCCTTTATCCATCAAACAGCAATTTTCTTAACTGCAGCAATTTTGGGCGTGATGATAAATTCAGGTGGGAATGAGCCCAATAGTTTCTCGGGAAGAGCAGGGCAAAGAAACTCCCTAAGCTTGCTGGTGCTTGGTGATTAGGGGAGTTGAGCATCTCCCCTGTGAGGAGAGAGTGAGAGCCCTGGGGCTGTTTAGTCTGGAGAAGAGAAGACTGAGAGGGCATCTCATCCATGTCTATCAATAGCTGAGGGGTGGGTGTCAGGAGGAGGGGGCCAGGCTCTTTTGGGTGGTTCACAGTGATAGGACAAGGAACAATGGGTTCAAACTTGAACAGAGAAGATTTCAGCTCAACATGAGGAGAAACTTCTTTCCAGTGAGGGTGACAGAGCACTGGAACAGGCTGCCCAGGGGGGTTGTGGAGTCTCCTTCTCTGGAGACTTTCCAAGCCCACCAGATGCATTCCTGTGCAGACTACCCATGGTGATGCTGCTCTGGCAGGGGGATCGGACTGGATGATCTCTTGAGGTCCCTTCCAACCTCTGATATGCTGTGAGACTGTGATCTCTTTCAATATTCATGTATGATTTAAACACCCAAAAATCCTTGCATTTCTTGGGGAAAATTCAGTGTCTGTGCTCTTGATACTTGCACAGGTCTTTTTCTTTTTTTTTTTTCTCCTCCCAGGATTAGTCTCACTGCAGTTTGCAGGATTTACCACGACTGCTTATAATCACTGGTTGAAAAATTGACAGGCAAAGGTATTTTCCCCAAGAAAAGTACTTTGCAGGGCTTAAGAAATATATATCTTGGTAATCTAATTCAGAAAGGGAATACACAGATGTAAAGAAAGGTCATTGTTAGCTGGAGTGTGACAGATGAAGTCTGTATTAATCTATAGTGACTTGATGGAAATCTATGACTTCACTGAATTTTGGAGGGACTCTTACCAACCGCAGATCCCAGCCAAGCATAACAACTCTTACTACAGTGATTTTTCACTTTGACCCATTTGGGATAATACTCCTAAATAAAAAAACCCACCAAATACCCTAGATTATAAAACTCATGAGTTCTTTCTAGCTGAAACAGCTCCAAGGAGCTAGATCAGGTGCAAATGGAACTCTGGTTTGCATAAACCTTTATAATATCTTGAAGTATCATCATAAATCCTCAATATTTTAATTGTGGTACATTAAGTACCCTGTGTCTCCCTTAGAAAAAGCAAAGCAAAACAAAACAAAACCCCCAAAAAAGCTCCAGCAAAGCCAAAAGTCTATTTCAAAAGGAGATTTGTTCCCCTCCTTTTGTTTCTTTTTGCTTTGGTCTGGGTTTTTTTTTTTTTGTTTGTTTGGTTGGGTTTGTTTTTTTTTTTTAATGTAAAAATGTGCCTTTCTGAACCACCATTTTTGCTTCAGTGACTTGGGATTTCAAAATGTAAGCCACAAGTTACAACCTAAGCTTTATATCATCTTTAGGGGAGTTTGCAGGGAAGAAAGAATGATAAATGCAGAATAAAAAGTGAAGATTACAAATAATTTCTATCATGAGCAGTGATACTGTGGCTAAATTCCACTCTTTTAAACCAAGACAAAACACTTTGTACTTATTTTCGTTCAGTATAAAGAAAACCCCACAGACATGCTTTTGATTATGCAGAATAATGTGGCCAAGAGAGCCAATGGGATCCTGCGGTGCAGCAAGAAAGGTGGCCAGCAGGGCTAGGGAAGTTCTTCTACCTCTCTACTCTGCCCTGCTGAGACCACAGCTGCAATACTGTGTCCAGTTTTGGGCTCCCCAGTTCAAGAGAGACAGAGACCTGCTGGAGAGAATCCAACAGAGAGCCATGAGGATGAGCATCTCCCCTGGGAAGAGAGACTGAGATCCCTGGGGCTGTTTAGTCTGGAGAAGAGAAGACTGAGAGGGGATCTGATCAATGTTTATCAATAGCTGAGGGGTGGGTGTCAAGTGGAGGGGGCCAGGCTCTTTTAAGTGGTTCACAGTGATAAGCCAAGGAACAACAGGTACAAGCTTGAACTGAGAAGATTTCACCTCAGCATAAGGAGAAACTTCTTTCCAGTGAGGGTGACAATGCCCTGGAACAGGCTGCCCAGGGGGTTGTGGAGTCTCCTTCTCTGGAGACTTTCAAACCCCAGCTGGATGCATTCCTGTGCAGACTACCCTAAGTGATGCTGCTCTGGCAGGGGGGTTGGACCTGATGATCTCTTGAGGTCCCTTCCAACCTCTGTGATACTGTGTTACTGTGAAATCAGAGGACAGTTCAAGTCCTCCTGATGCTTAGTTTATCTCTCTCCCCATTCAGCTCACCATGTTGTGCTCAATCTTCCTGTTTCAGCTTGAGCAGACTAGACTCTAGGTAGTGACTGGCTTGAGAGCAGCCTTGAAGAAAGGGACTTGGGGGTGCTGGTGGATGAGAAACTCAACATGAGCCAGCAGTGTGTGCTTGCAGCCCAGAAAGCCAACCAAATCTTGGGCTGCATCAACAGAAGTGTGGCCAGCAGGACAAGGGAGGTGATTCTCCCCTTCTACTCCATTTAACATTTCAATAAAGCCAGCATATTTTTGTTAGTTTTAACCTTACTATGATCTATTCAACTATTTAAAATTAAGAAATATTCATACAATTAGTTTTCCTCTGAATGTTGAAGGAAGCCGAGCTGCTGAGCCAGCTGCAGTCCTGACTAAACCCCTGTACCAGTTTGCTGAAGTCTTAAGCCAGGTTTTAACAACACTATCATTTTCTATTGTAGAAATTGTTGGTTTGTTTTTTTTTTTTCCCTTAGTTGATTCCACTAGTTCTGATTAGCAATTAGTTCATCCAGAGCTGAAACAAATCAAACAGCAATTGAGCAAAATGGAAGTGAGATTAGTCTCTTGCTTTCTGTCTGTGTATTACAATACAGCATGAGAGGAAGAGATCTCTCATCTCTAAAATTATGGAGGATAAGGATGAATGTAAATAAATTGATAGAATTTTCTAATTAAATACCATATTCCCTTTGCTTAACAATTGGATTTCTATGACTTTGCATTGTTAATGTCTAGCCTGCTTAGGGTAATTCATTTCAGTAGCAACAAAAAGATTAATTCCTAGATTTTTTTTTTATCCATTTGAATTGTAATTTCTACAGAGGATACAATCATTATCCAACCCAGAATAAATGCAAATGTAGAAAAGTCTATGAAACTACCTAAAGAACAGGTGTAAGATGCAGTGCGTCCTATACATAAGCAAATTTAAGACAAAGCTATAGCAGCCTTAAAGGTGTTCTGCTTGCTTACTAATATTATTTTAACTACTGGTTTCCTCTTTTTGATTTAAATCAGCTCAGCCTGGCTCACAGAAACATTTTTTCCCTGTGGTTTGAAGCTTTGGTAAGTATTTGCTGATTTTTAGGTAAGAAAGAAGAATTTTCCCTCTTAAAAAAAAAAAAACAAAAACAAAAACAAGTGTTGGATTATCTTGGATGAGCACAATCAAAACATTCATTTGTGAAAGGTTTACTTTTCCTTGAATTTCTTCACTCCATTAAAAATTCCCCAAAGTCCCACACCTTCAACCTCTCTACTCATCAAACAGCTCCATTTATGTACCCTCATAGCAACTCCTTCTGCATTAAGTTTCATGGAAGGTTGAATGTGCCTTCAGGGCTGCTCACTCTGGGAGGTCTCTTTAGTATGCTGCCCTGAAACAGGTAGTGATGACCATGCACAGAAAAAGTGCTTTCATCTAACATTGAACTGAAAGCTGCAGAGAATAAGAAAATCTTTGAACTACTAGCTTGGTCTTTCTAGGCTTTACTGTAAGGCACTTGCAGCACATCTCTCTCTTCAGTCTCTCTGTGCTCTTATGCATGAATGTTTTGGGGTTCAAAACACCTCTGCCTTCCAGGAAGATGCTTTAGCTGTAGTGGTCCTGAGAACAAAGACCAAAAACCAGACCTAGAGAAGCCTTGGTCCTCTCAGTGTGCTGAGCTCATGATTTTGCCTCTGCTCCTGTTGCAACAACCTCCATTTTTACCTCCTGAATCTCATTAACTATGTTGAGTATATATTTGGCACAACAGATTTGGGGGCTGGTTCACAAAACTTCACTACTCTTATTTTATTATAAATTTTGTATGACTATGTTTTGGTTTTTTTTTTTTTCCCCCAGTTGAAGAAATCCTTTGCCTAACTCACATTAGATACAGAACTTTATAGGATACCAGAACTGCCCAAATGGTTCCAGAATTGATTCACTTCAAGTTCAAGTAGATGTCATTGCCGTTTTGTCAGCCCAGCTCTCTTTACTGCCTCTGACTTTTGGGTAAATACCTATCTAATGGTAACTTCAAAACACTTCATCTGCCAAGTTCTAGATTAGAATCACAGAATTTTCAGGGTTGGAAAGGACTTCAGAGATCATCTACTTCCACTTCCTCCCCTATGCCATGGGCAGGGACACCTCACACTAGATCATTAGTGTCATTTGTACCTCTCTAATATCAGCAGATAAATCAACAGACTGAGTAAGCCAGGATATAGTCTGGAGCTAAACCTGATAATAGGTCCTAAGTGCTTCTTAATTTTTTCTCCCTGATTGTGAATGGGACCTTCATTTGGCAGTGTGTTTAGAGAGTTTTATCCTTGTTACAAGCTGGTGCTTTCTGACATGACGCTCAGAGAATACATAACCAGACAGTATTAGAATAACTTTTTTATAAGGCTTCTGGCTCTTACTGCTTCAGTAATAATATTGGTCCTAATATAGCTTGAATATTTTATATCAGAATAAACCTACATATTTTAATATTCAAGAGAAGTGTGGCCAGCAGGTCAAGGNGGGGAGATTCAGAGTGGATGTGAGGAAGAAGTTCTTCCCCATGAGAGTGGTGAGAGCCTGGAATGGGTTGTCCAGGGAGGTGGTTGAGGCTCCATCCCTGGAGGTGTTTGCAGCCAGGCTGGATGAGGCTGTGGCCAGCCTGATGTAGTGTGAGGTGTCCCTGCCCATGGTAGGGGGGTTGGAACTGGCTGATCCTTGTGGTCCCTTCTAACCCTGACTGATTCTATGATGCTATGATTCTATGATTCTAGTCCACATTCACTTCTATACAAAGTTGCTTTTTGCATTCCAAGAAGCAGTATTAACATTTAAGATCAGCGTAGCAACAATGTACACCTTGACCCATCTCTGGGTTCTGCAGTCAGTTTGAGTTCATTACCAGACCATTCAGCTGACTAGGAGATGACCCACTCACAGGATCAAAGGATCAGAGGCTCACAGGATGTTAGGGGTTGGAAGGGACCTCCAGAGATCACCAAGTCCAACTCCCCTGCCAGAGCAGGACCATAGAATCCAGCACAGGTCACACAGGAACACATCCAGATGTGAAAGTCTCCAGATAAGGAGACTCCACAACCTCTCTGGGCAGCCTCTTCCAGTGCTCTGTGACCCTCCCAGTGAAGAAGTTCCTCTTCATGTTGAGGTGGAACCTCCTGTGCTGCAGTTTCTATCCATTGCCCCTTGTCCTATCAGAGGCTGCAACTGAGCAGAGCCTGTCCCCTCCCTCTTGACTCCCAGCCCTCAGATATTTATAGACATTAATTAAATCCCCTCTCAGTTGCACCCTGTGATAGGCCAGTCCCATAGCCATTACTCACAAAAGTCAACATAAATAGGACAACATAGAAGAATCATGGATTGCAAAGAGTTCTTCTCCTCTGCTTTCACACTTCCTTTTGTCAATGACTCAATGGAAGGTAACATTTACAAATACCTACACTTCCTCTCCTATAAGAAAAGAAAAGGCTGTCTGGCTCCACACAACTGTTACAGACTTAAGTGGACAGCAAATTCCCACATACTCCCCTAAGGACACAGAGAGATGCCTAAGACTCTCCTTCCAGGTGCTTTAGCCTTGCCTTCCAGGTGCCTTAGCCTTGCCTTCCAGGAGGCACCATCAAAAACATCTGAACAATTACTGTGGCAAAGGTGTCAGTTTTGTAACTCAGTTTCTGGGCTGTTTGAAAGGGAATTGTTTTGCAAAAGTAAGATGTGTGGCTTTCCTCATGTTTAAGGGAGATGTTTACAATAACATTCAAAGGCTGCAAATCCATTTCTGTTAGAGAAAAAGAAAAAGCTTCATAGCTACAAGAGTTTCATGAGTCATTTCTTAGAGAAGGTTGAAGTTTTTAAAAGGCTCCAGCTGGAACTTGCCCTGAGCACTGTACAAATTCTTGAGTAAGTACTGATGACTTTTTGGTGTGTGTGTGTGTCTGCATGACTGAAAACAAAAAAAATACCCAGTAGTTTTGTTTATCAATGCAAAAAAAAATCTTGTTTAAACACATTCAGCACTGTGTTTCTGTTTTTATTGAACATAATCTGCCTGTTTCTCTTACTAAGAAGGCTTTTGTGCAAATGATCAAATGATCTGTGCCTCATGTTCCCACAGAGGCTGAGAAAAGGTTTTGATGTGTTCTGATGTTGGAAGACTACAAAATATCTCAACAGTGTTTTGGCTTGGGGTAAGTATCACAGAATCACAGAATTGTCAGGGTTGGAAGGGACCTCAAGGATCAGCCAGTTCCAACCCCCCTGCCATGGGCAGGGACACCTCACACTACAGCAGGTTGCTCACAGCCACATCCAGCCTGGCCTTAAAATCCTCCAGGGATGAGGCTTCCACCACTTCTCTGGGCAACCTGTTCCAGTGTCTCACCACCCTCATGGTGAATAACTTATTCCTAAAACCTAACCTAAATCTCCCCTCCTCTAGCTTGGATCCATTCCCTCCAGTCCTGTCACTACCTGACACCCTAAAAAGTCCCTCCCCAGCTTTCTTGTAGCCCCCTTCAGATATTGGAAGGCCACAAGAAGGACTCCTCAGAGCCTTCTCTTCTCCAAACTGAACAACCCCAACTCTCTCAGCCTGTCCTCCACAGGAGAGGTACTTCAGAAGCATAGCACATGATGCTGTTCTTTCACCCAGAAAAGAGAAATAAAGTAGATTTGTTGTCTTTTTTTTTTCCTTTGGCAAATTAATTTTCCTATCTTCCACAGAAATCATCCAAGTAAACTGAGTCTCCATTCTTGTCTTCCCAGTTTGGCAGCACTGTGTGCTTGTGCTTTCCAGTTATCTGAAGGAAAAGATAATGGAAGAGGAAAAGTTAAGATCTTGGGGGGAAAAAAACCCAAAAAACACTTGGCTGTGACAGTGTTAGGTTTAAGCTTTCAGTCCAGTAAAATCTAATCTGTCTTAGTGGGTCTCTTGCTGTCCCTTGACTGACTGATCTCTAAATTCAGAGGTCTTTGAACATTCTACCTATGCAAACAAAGAAAATGCAACAAGGTGCCAGATGCCTCTGGTTTGCTGCCATCACAGAAGTGATTTGCTTACTTTGTGTTCCTGGGATAAGTTTGGCTTTGGAGTTACTGATCTAGAAAGAGGAAGTCATGGCAGAATTGCATCACTCTCTGTCAAGATTAAGGGAGAACCAAAAGAAAACTTCTCCTGAAATTCCTCTGGTATTCTTAACCAGGCAACCTCACAGATCCCAGTGGAGCCTTGGGGCTGTAACCCAACACAGGATTTTGCATAATTGGATGCATCTTAAATTGCAGTGTTCTAGAGTGGCTAACCCTGAGTCTGACCCTGGCTTTAATTTTTAAAAGTTTACTTTGCTGAAGCTTCTCCTTCTCAACTTCAGTGGTACTCAAAATAATGATGGAGCAGCTAATAACTACAAAGTGGGCAGAGAACAGAGCACTCATCAAACTTTTTTTTTTGGTGCTCAGATACCATTTTAAACACAAGGGATATTAGGAACTGAGCATGATTTAAATGTGCTTTGACATGGGAGATGATACCAGGGAAGATAAATGTTTTAAATCAAACTCTATTTAAGATAAGCACAGCATACAAAGTAGCTACTTGACTCTGGAGTTTAAAAGCTCAGGTATGAGATAGATACTTAAATACACAGAGCTGTAGCTGGAAAATATGATCAATGAGCCATTAGTGAAGCAAACACAAGGTGCTCAGGCAGAATGCCATTTTACTTGATATTATCATAGAATTGTCAGGGTTGGAATTGACCTCAAGGATCAGCCAGTTCCAACTCCCCCTGACATGGCCAGGGACACCTCACACTAGATCAGGTTGCTCACAGATACATCCAGCCTGGCCTTAAAAACCTCCACCACCTCCCAGGGCAACCTCTTCCAGTCTCTCACCACCCTCATGGGGAAGAATTTCTTCCCAACATCCAAGCTGAACTTACCCACTTCTAGTGTTGCTCCATTTCCCCCCAGTCCTATCACCACCTGACACCCTAAAAAGTCCCTCCCCAGCTTTTTTGTAAGCCCCCTTCAGATACTGGAAGACCACAATAAGGTCTCCTTGGAGCCTTCTCCTCTCCAGGCTGAAACTAATCCTTCAACTAATTTTTACAGCTTGCCACAGTGCTTGCTCCATGTGGGTTTGAAGCCAAATTGAAAGCACCAACATGTGAGAAAAGCATTTCAATAGCTGAAGGAAAAGCTTGTATCTAGAACTGAAGCTGTATAAATCACTACCTTCCACCACTCAGCTGTGTGCCAGGGCAAGAAAAAGCCTCAAAAAGAAAGAGATTGACTCTTGATGCTGTTTCTCACAAGTATCCTGGGATAAGAACATGTTATTTTCTGTGTAACTCTACCACCAGCACTACAGCAGTAACTCTTCCCAAGCTAGACTGACAGCTACTTTGTACAGGCATTTATTGAGGGATGTGTCCCAGGACATCACCAAAAGGGCTCCTGGTCTCTTCTCCCAGGCAGCCAATGACAGAAGGAGAGGACACAGTCTCAAGCTGTGCCAGGGGAGATTTGGGCTGGATGTTAGGAAGAAATTCTTCCAACAAAAAGAGATTGGCCATTGGAATGGGCTGCCCAGGGAGGTGATGGAGGCACCATCCCTGGAAGTGTTTAAAACAAGACTGGATGAGGTACTTAGTGCCATGGTTTAGTTGATTAGATGGTGTTGGGTGACAGGTTGGACTTGATAATCTCTGAGGTCTTTTCCAACCTGGTTAATTCTGTGATCCTGTCAGAAGACAACCTTTTTAACTGTATAAAAGTAGTCTGCTAGTCTGACATCTCCCCCTTTATAACCACATCACTCTTTGTTTATATGTCACTCTTGGAGCAAACATTAACACCAGCAGCCTTTAGTCAGAGCAGAAACCTCATTTATTCCTTCAAAGACCAAGGGAGGAATCAACTAAAGCAGTGAAAGGTTTGCCATGTTGTGTTATCTGCCAATTGTCTTGTAGATTAGATCAGATGGGCAGATAGATAGATAGATAGATAGATACAGATAGATAGATATATAGATACATAGATAGATAGATATAGACAGATAGACAGATAGATACATAGATAGATAGACAGATAGATACATAGATAGATAGATAGATACATAGACAGATAGATAGACAGATAGATACATAGATAGATAGATACATAGATAGATAGATAGATACATAGATAGATTCATAGATAGACAGATAGATACATAGATAGATAGATAAATAGATAGATAGACAGATACATAGATAGATACATAGATAGATAGACAGATAGATACATAGATACATAGATACATAGATAGACAGATACATAGTTAGATAGACAGATAGATACATAGATACATAGATACATAGATAGACAGATACATAGATAGATAGATAGACAGATAGATACATAGATAGAAAGATAGATAGATAGATACATAGATAGATAGATAGATACATAGATAGATAGATAGATAGATACATAGATACATAGACAGATAGATACATAGATAGATAGACAGATACATAGATAGACAGATAGATAGATAGATAGATAGATAGATAGATAGATAGATAGATAGATAGATAGATAGATAGATAGATAGATAGATAGATAGATAGATTCATTCAGAGGCTTAGTAACTCAAGCAATTTATTTTGGAGGGGGAAAAAAAATAGTCTGTGTACTTTCTTCCAGACACTAGAAAAATCTGACAGGTCAGTTACTATTTGTGTTCACAGCATCTAACACACTCCTGAAATGCAAGGCTTACTGTAGGCAGTCAGTTATTGCCTCCTGTAAGGAAGCTCTTATTGCTTCTCATGCCTACCACAGGAAAACTCAGCAAGCTCATTCTTCACCTTTTATACTCTGAGAGAGATGCTCTTCCCTTCTACAACTCCCTTATATATTAGCCCTTACCTTTAGAACAGGAATTATCTAAAACCTGTCTTAAATCCTCTCCTAAAATTAACATTTCCTTTTTTTTTTTTTTTTAACCAAACCCACTCCTCCCAATTGCTAGAAACCATCACGGCTGAATCTTTTTCTCCTACTATGTCTGAACACCTTACACTCTTAGGACTTGGAGAGATGCTGTGATTGTGAGAGCAGCTTAGGGTTTTTTTTCAGAGAACTCTTTTCTCCAGCACTAGCTTTTTTTAGCACACACCCTCAACTGCAAAGTGCAGCTATCCACTCAGTTACTGCAGCTGTCCTCTGCAAGTTTACCTCTTTCTTAGGAGGACAGAGGTAAAATGTGCTCTCCTCTTTTTTTGGATGAATCACAGAATGGTCTGGGTTGGAAGGGACCTGCAAAGCTCACCTAGTCCAACCTCCTCTGAAGTCAGCAGGGACATCCTCAACTAGATCAGGTTGCCCAGCGCCCTGCCAAGCCTCACCTTGAATATCTCCAGGGATGGAGCCTCAACCACCACCCTGGGCAACCTGTTCCAGTTTTCCACCGCCCTCATGGTAGACAACTTGCTCCTAACATCCAATCTAAATCTGCCCTTCTCTAGTTTGAAGCCATTGCCCCTTGTCCTGTCACTACAGGCTTTTGTAAACAGTTTCTCTGCAGCCTTCTTGTAGCCCCCTTCAGGTACTGGCAGGCTGCTATTAGGTCTCCCTGGAGCCTTCTCTTCTCCAGGCTGAACACCCCCAGCTCCCTCAGCCTGTCCTCACAGCAGAGGTGCCCCAACCCCCTGATCATTTTCGTGGCCCTCCTCTGGACCTGCTTCATCAGGTCCATATCCTTCCTACATTGAGGGCTCCAGACCTGGACACAGTACTCCAGAACTGGCTGAAACTAATAAATCAAAGCTGAAGGTCCTCATACTTTTAAGACAGCTGAGGAAGACACTGAATGTATTTAACAGAACGCATCTCTAAGCTTGGCAGCTTTTCAAACAAGTTAATGATGTCCCACAGGACATTATGGACAAATGCTACCTTTTATTCTCAAAGCTCTTCAGCATGTTGTAAGCCCAAACAGGAACTGCAAAGCTGTGTGGGCTTGCAAATGAACACTCTGATCAATGCATCCCTATTAATAGGTATTTGGAAATTTCTCTGCTCCTTTGCTTCCTTTCCCCTAAGACTAAAGCAACTGTCTAGGCTTAAAGGGACACACACCTCCATCCATATTCAGCAAATCTGTACTCACCTTGATGTTTATTTCAGTGTTTTGCTCTGTTCAGACCATGGCTTTGAGTCATCCTTGCAAAGTTCATGATAGTTGTGCAATGAGCCCTTCAGAAACTGCCTAGATCCCAGTTTTGGCAGTCAGCTCTTGTCACATATTTCATTTGTTACTTTATATCTTAAGTCCCCATCCAAAACAGTCCAAGAGCAAAGAGGAGGATCAGCCTCCAAATATGGTGAGAGCTAAGCTGGTTTCTGGAGTAGTTTAGCGCACCAGCATGCATAAGAATGAAGAGAACTGGAACAACTTTGAAACAATGCTGTAAATAGACTGTGCTGAAATGTTCAGAGCTGAAAACTACACAGAAAATGCTGAAACAGATCAAAGAGTAGCTAGGACACCATTAGTAAACAGAATTCTGTCATGATCAACTCCAGCCTAAAATGCTGCTTCAACTCCCTGAAGCCATGTCTGATAACACAAAGGTTCAACACAAGTCTTTAACTTAGCATTTGTTTTATAAAGAGCCACTGAAGTTTGTATCATGAATCACAAAGGTTGTTTTCCAGAGCAATTATAAGGGGTAGCTATAATAAAAACAACAGAAACAAGCCAACTTTTCAGTATCCACCAACTGAATCTTAATTCAGCTCACACAATTCTCTTTCTTCTAATTAGGACTATTTTATTTCTCCCCATTGCTGTTGGATGTCCCTTTCACATTTAGTCTCTCAGCTTAAAATTCACACTGCTGCAGAGTGTTCTGTGTGTGGATTGCAAGGAGGCCAATTACAAGAGGGTCTCAAACAGCAGTAAGCAAGTGAACTGTTAGGTGGATTGGAGACAACAATAATCTGTCACTTAACAATGAAGAAGTTATTTATATAAGTCTTTAAATGTGAAAATATAAGAAAATAGAAATGTTCTATAGAAGGGCAACAAAGCTGCTGAGGGATCTGGGATGGTTTAGGCTGGGGATGTTGTGGGGGGACCTCATTGCTCTCCACAACTACCTGAAATGAGGTTGTAGTGGTCTCTTCTCTCTAGTTATCAGGTGATAGGTCAAGAGGAAATGGCCTGAAATTGTGCCAGGATCTGGAGGTGCTGGAAGGTGTCCAGAGCTGGGGAGGGGCTTTTTAGGATATCAGGCATTGGGGAATGGAGCAAAAATAGAAAAGGATAGATTCAAATTGGATGTTAGGAAGAAGTTCTTCCCCATGAGGGTGGTGAGATACTGGCACAGGTTGCCCAGGCAGGTGGTGGAAGCCTCATCCCTGGAGGTTTTTGCAGCCAGGCTGGATGTGGCTGTGAGCAATCTGCTGTAGCGTGAGGTGTCCCTGGCCATGTCAGGGGGGGTTGGAAGTGGATGATCCTTGTGGTCCCTTCCAACCCTAACAATTCTATGATTATACATTACAAATCTCTGATGATTTAAAGTTCCACATAAACCTCCTTAAAAACAGCGTACAGGAAAACGCTTACCCGAATGCAATTGCTATGCACAAGGCAAAACTTCCTTCAAAAGAAACCTGTGACATTTTGCGTTTTGTGCTTCAGTGTTCCTTAAAAATAAGTCCTGAGTAATCTATGATTAGCAAAGTATAAGCATATTTAAGCTATGAGTTATAAGTTAATGAAATAATCTGCTTTAATGGGGAAAACATTTTGTTAGGCAACAGAAGATACTCAGAGCTGGAGAGTCAGCAGCTGCTTCTAAAAGATGCTGTTAAAGCTGCCATTATTTTAACAAAGCTCATCCTCCAAGAGGCAGATTTTCTTACTCCTTCATGGAAGTCCTTGGCAAATTACATAATATGCATTAACCTTAAACTGAGACCCTTGATGTCTCCAGTAAAGGCATTCCAGGGCATCAATTTTCAAGGAATTCATAATGTAAGGAGCGAGTTACAGGAGAAGGAGACATTCAGCACCTAAGAAGGCCCTGAATGAATCATTTAGAGAAGGAAGTGATAGGACACATTTTGGTGGTTGATTTGTTGGGCTCCACATGCCTCAGAGCAAGACACCTACTTCCATTAAGTAGAGAGGCAATCTGGCCACCCACATTGTTACATACCCCACATTTCCTCAGACACTTCCTAACTTTCCTGGGGACGTGGTTCATTTAATCCCTAAAGTTAATACTTGTGTCAGAGAGACTGAAAAAATGGAGGTAATGGCTGCGTAAAGCACTGTGCCTTTCCCTGGCCCCTGCTTTGCACCTAATACTGTAGGAACTAATCCTCCTGTTAAAATCCCACTGTTCTTGTTTGGGGGGAAGGGTTCACCCTGACATTGATGCTGTTTACCCTTCCTATTATAAACAGAACCTGTCACATGCTGGGCAAGTAGATCCTTTGGAATCTGGATCCTAGTCCTACTAACTTCTTTGTTGTTCTTTTTGGATTGCAGTAGTGGATTCTCCCCACTGCTGCTTCTACTCATTCCCTCTACGCCACACAGCAGACTCTCTGTTAAGGCTGAAACCAAAAGGTCATCCCATGTAATTTTGCCCCTTTTTAATACTTGGCTTTATTTAAATGTTGGATGTCCCTAAAACCTTTTTTAAGCTGCTTACTTTTCAAGTACAAGCACATCAGTATTTAGCCATGCAGGCTGCTTTTCTGTCCTAAATCATCATCCATTTATCATACCTAAACCATCACCCATATTTCACAGACTGATCTACACTGCTAAATGCTCTACTAAAGCATTATCAATACACTGCAATAAACTTCCTGCCACAGTCACTGGCTTCCAGCATTGGGTGTACTGAAATTTGTATGAACATTTCATAGACAATGCCACAGGGTTTTCAAACTAGGCTGTACTTAGTGTGGCAGCCTTCTATCTTCATTGCTCAATAAGCAGTGCAGATAAAACAGCTTTCTTTAGCAGGCAGTCTTAGTCCTCTCTCTCATAAAATGGCACTGTTCACAAAACAATCCAACAAAATAATGCAACATTTAATTTATTAAGGCAGAAGAGGAGGGATTTGGTTTTCATCGTGGTTATTTATAACTTTGCTAGCGTGCCCAGTGTTACACAAAAGGGCAACATATCCCACAGCCAGAGCTGGCACAACACTCCCATGAAACCAAATTAGACAGCTTAAAAGATGGTAATTAAATCCTGATTTTTTTTTTTTTTAAACTTTGTATAGTTCCATCAAGAATTAACTTTAATAAATGTAACCGGAGAGGGAATTGTCCTTAATGATCCTTCTAGTTTGGATCTAAATATTTCAATAGCTCTAGCTGTTAAATTATATTTAAAATATCCTTGGAAACCTTTATTAGGAGGTTGAGATGTTAACTAATGAAAACTCAAAAACCAGCTCCATGCTGAGGAAACTGCAAGCTATTTAATCAGGTTGGGCTCTGACGCTGTCAATAGAATCAGAGTTGGTATCAACTAACAAACATTATGCCTCTGAGGCAGGGAAATTGCTCTGGCCCCATTTTCAAATGGGCACAGGAGCTGAGATTGGTTACCAGAGGTGAATTACAGCTGGAAAGTGGTATATAATACACAGCATGGTGCTTGCAGAAACCTGCCTTCTTCCTCTGTCCTCAGTCCTCATCTCCTCACTGGGACAGCTGTAGTCAGTGTGACAGGGGGTGAAACAGCTGGCTGAAGCTGCATAACAAAGCATGTGTGAGTTCCTGTACATCTCAAAAATCCACCAGGATTTTCAGTAGCCACCACATTCCATGGATACTTCAAACAGGAAAACCCTTTCTAAACCTCATGAAGGACCTAGATGTGGAGCCAGACAACTGCAAGGACGGCAATCACATCTTACTGAAACTCAAGCCTTCAAGTAACTGGGTGAGCTACTTACAATGTTCTTCTCCTTAGCCAGGACCACTCTTCATACCTCCTTAGCATCCAGAAAACCTGCTGTTGTTGGGGGACAGACTTGGCTGTCTTGCTGCCTCAAGGAAAAGAAAACAGGCAGAAGCATGTTTTGGAAGGAAAATGTGTTGAAAAACACTTGTAGGAACACTGGAAAAAATGGGGCAGGGAGGTGGGGGAGAATGCTTCAGTTTTCTGTCCTTCTGGCTGGATTTTATTCTGTCAAGCCTGAAGAGAAATATGCATCATGTGCTCCGTATCAAAACTTGCACAGCATTTGTCCTCAAACTAAAGCCAGTTCTGGCCTCCAGTGCCAAAGTTCTCCTAGTAATAAATTACACAACCACAGAATCAGAGGAATGGTTCATTTAAAGGGATTGCAGCTGTCATATTTAAAAGAAAAACAAACACAAACCCCATATATATTAGCACAGTTAAGAACATGTCATTTTTTTTCACTATTTAGAAGTTTTGAACACTGTTGAAGAGACGTCCCAGCAAACAGCAGGGATGTTAATTCAGAGCTGTCCTTAAGGAAATACACTTCTCTGTGGTCTGAGAGCCTTACCAGCATGGTTCTTCCAAACAAATACTACAACAGAGCTTGGGAGTCCCATGCTTTGCATGACACAGATGAGTATCACAATGCAAGGAATACTGCAGTGGTGCATCGTGGTGCTTTATTAGTGTTAGACATGCAATATTTATTCAATGAACAGAAATTAAAATATTAAGGTAACATTTGAATCAAATTAAAGGAGTTGGAAGTTGCAACAATGAAACAAAAAAGAATTTTTTTTTTTCATGCAGTCTAAGTTGATAGTTTTCACATGTGCATATAGTCAGGACTCTGCATCATTATTAAACGTGGACCAACTACCATTGATTGCACGAGACAGAAATCAACCTTTAAGTTGTAGGTAATGTTCATCTCTTTTACAGACTTCCTATGTAACCTGGATCTTCAGCTTTTTTTATAGTACACTGTAGACATCTGGAAGCTTCTAAAATGAATAGGAATGGCTCTACCATTTGTAACAGAGAGTGGCTTCTTCAATGTACAAACTATGGAAGGTAAGGCAAATGCCCACCATGCTTGAGGAGAGCGTGATTTTTCAACTGAAGCAAATCCCCACCTCCCTCATAAACAGATTAAAGTGCTACCTATTGCATATTAAACACTTCCAGTGACTGTGTATCTGCATTTAGAAGCTATAAATCCCTGAAAATAGGGTTTTGTACTGAAAGTGCTGACAGACCCTTAAATCTAGCATCATCAACACAGCGGTGCTATAATCCCTCACCACCTACTTCAAAGAGAGGAAGTTAGTCAACATGCTTTAAACTTCACAATTTTAAAAGCTAACACACCTCTATCATATCTACAGTGTAATGGACACAAGAGAGCAAAAAAGCATGAGCTTACTTTACACACTTGATGTATGACAATAATTTTTCTTTAAAGCTGGAAGTGTAAATAAACCTCCAGTGCAGCAGTAAACATATTAAGACAGCAGTTCTGCTTGTTTTAAGATGCATCCAAGAAAGGGCATCCTGTACAGAAAGAAATGCAAACTAGTACCTAATGAGCATGATTTTTAGTAGGTCCCCAAATCATGAAACCTTTCTAAGTGCAAGGCAACATTTTCACAGCTGGAAAATTACAAATAGTTCTTGACACAGAGCCAACAGCAATAAATGTACTTAGGTATAATCTAGGGAGAATGCTACATTCATTAGTAGGTGGAAAACCAAGCTAAACTTAAAATACAGCAGCAAGAGGTAACATACATAAATATTAAATGTCCTTCTTGAATGGCAGAAAGTCTAAACTTGCTACTTACAACACTGAAGCATGACCTTGCTATTTGTTCTTTAAAGTAGATGGCTATGGGCAGTTTGAAAGGATAATTTTGAAGTATGGTGTGTCCTAATTTCTGAGATTTAAAAAAAAAAAAAAAGAAATTTAAAATCATACAATGTCCAAAATTTTCATCCCTGCATTTTAAAGCGCAAGAAAGATTGACCACAAGTGGCATGTTATTCTGTTTATAAAAGGATCTGCAAGGAAGTTTACAATTTTGTCCTATGGGAGAAAGAGAACTTCCTTTTGTTTTCAATGACTTTGTATGAGAAGTTTCCATTCAAAACCTGTACGGTTCAAAAAAAAAAAAACCAATGTATGGAGAGAAGATGCTTGGAAAAAAAAAGAATCTCCAAATACAGAAAAAGGGTCACATTTTCTTTCTAAGCAGGAAATGGCATGCATTCAATCTTCCAGAACTGCTCCAAAAGCAGCCTATATCTTTAGCCATGAGAACTCTATAGATAAAGTATCTTCACAGTTGTAAAAGTCCCATTCTGCCTCTCTTAGGAACTTTACCTTTTCCTAAACTGCATTTGTCGTTTCATGACAAACTGTTAGAAACAAAAGGTGCTTTTATTCACTTACAGATCAGATAAAGACTAAATAGCACATTCAAAGCTTCACTAAATTTCTTCACTAATGCACAAAAATTGATCTTTTCGCTACCTTTAATCTGCTTATCGTCCTTGGTATGCAAATATGTCAAATGATCTGCTTTTAGTCAATTATGCAGTTTGATACTCTACATTTACATTCTAAAAGAAGTGATTGCAGAGGTGCTAAATACAGTGGAGTTGCATTTAATAATTATTAGTTGGCTTACAAGTGAAAAGCCACTGGAGCACATTCTCTGGTTAGTTTGCTTGTTAAACCCCACTGGTGTGTATGATTTGATTGCTGTAGGTACTAGGGATGGCCTCATACCAGTTAGTTTGAAAATGACTGTGGAATTCAAAACAATTGCACAACACTTCCCCCTCAACAATATGAGAAAACCACTTGCTTTGGCCATAAAAACATTTGAAAACACTTGCAAAGTTTAACACCTTGCATGGAAATACTGAGTAACTGAAATACATCTTGGTGGAATTAGGAAATTAAAATGTAATTGAGTGCAAAACCTAACTTCCAACAGTAAATGTACCCTAACTCAGTACATAACCTTTGGCACTTCGAATATATTACAATAAATTTACAGTCAGTCAGATCTTCAGTGGGTCAAAAAGAACATTCAGGTGGTTTATGAGGTACCAAACTCACCAAGAGAGAGACTACCTGATGAAGTGGGCCTGCTGCTGCATTAGAAACCTTTATGCAGAGCACAATTAGCTGGGGCTTGAATCACTCAGGCTCCATTCAGGCACAAGGATCTACACTAAGGAATACCTCAACGGTGGGTTGGGAACACACCAATTGCATATATTCTAGGGACATAGTGCTAGGAGGATGGGAGGTAGTGGCTAAAAAAAATAAAAAGAAGAAAAACCCCAAAAGAAGTAAATGAAATCTGAGCACAATTGTACAAAGAAGTATTTTTTCCTAACAGAATAATCTTGACCTGTCATACAATACTAACATTGTCAAAAGCATTCAGAAAGAACTTTTTCAACCTTTCCAGATCATAATTATTCAAGATGTGCCTAATTTTTGGAGTTTTAGAAAGAAAAACATTTTTTATATCTTTCACAACAAGAAGAAATTGGAATTTAATTTCAATCTTTTTTTTTCCCCCTTCTCAGCAACAGTCATTACATAGTGCTGTAAGAAAACAGAAATGGATCAGGAGTAGAAAAAGACAAGGAAGAAAAGACAGGAAGTTTTCTTTAAATCTAAAATATTCCCTGTCTTTTTTTTTTTTTTTAATGTCATCTTACTGTTTCACAGCAGCAGACAATCCAACCGAGACTCTTAGGAAGGAAATTAAAATTCAGATCTATTTATATTGATATTGTGAGGATTCTTTTATGGTATTTTCCCATTATACATCCACCAATTTATTGGTAACAGATACCTTTTTAAAATGCCTTTTTACAAACAATTGTCAAATGATCATAAGGACATTTACTACATTCTTCTTTCATTTGCCTCCATGAAAACTGGCCTGTTGAAATACTTATGAGGGATAGATATTTTATTTTCTTAAATGAAAAAGCCTAAGTACTCTATATGTGTTTAAGCAGCATAGCCTATTTCTAAAGGCAAACACTTCATTGTCATAAGATTAAAAAAAAACCCTAAGACAGCTATATATCATGAAAAACTCAACTTTCAATTGAGTCAGTTGTGTCTTTTTTTTTAATTATCCTATTTCAGTCATTCTGTTCGTTTCTCCTACCCTTCCCCTGTAGCAGGCTTTGAACACAAAGCATTCACATCTTTATTCCATACTTCAGTCCTACCTCCACCTCTATTAACACTGTTCCCAGTACTTTAACATATAAAAAGGCATGCAATAGCTTCATACAAAAAAACCCCAAAAAGATCCTCAGAACAACCTTATATCATGAGCTCACTACCAAAGCTCAATCATTATACACAAAATTCAGCATCGAAGTGTAAAATAAACTGTTTCCAGCACGTGCCATTACTGAAATGGGCACAGTATTTGTACATTGTTATACAAAAAGCACATTGTATAGAATACAGCATTTACTCTGCAAAGATTGTGCATCACTGTTTTCCTCTAATGTGTACAGAACAGACTACATTCCATTGCAACAAATCCCAGGTAGGTTTAGGAAAGCGGACTACGCTGCCTTGAAAACAGTACTCCTGATGGCATGCTGTAATATCTGAATGGATGTATTTGCATCATACCAATAAAACCACTCAAGAAAACATTCAGAACAGCATAGGCTTCCCAGGTGGAACTGTCACATGGTGAACACAAAGCTATTATATAAACTGCATGGAGATATTTAAGCAGCGTGTGGACCTGGTGCTTAGGGACATGGTTTAGTATTGACCCTGCAGTGCTGGGTCAAAGGTTGGACTGGATGCTCTTTGAGGTCTCTTCCAACCAGATGTTTTCTGTGATTCTTTATTATTATCTCCACTGTAAGTATTCTGTACCTAAAGGTGTTTTCAAAAAGAAAAAAAAGTTATTTAGGGAATCTAACAGAGTATTACCTTTGGTAGTCCCTGCTAGTGTTTGGAATAAAAAAAAAAAAAAGAAAAAAAGAAAAAGCCCCCATGTCATAGTCCTGTCCTCCCCTGATTCTCGGAATTTCTTAGGTGAAAAGGAATGAAGAGAAGTCAAAATGTTAAAGGTGTGATTTCCTTCCACTAAGTACCACCAAAAGCATCACTGCCTTAGCTTTTGGAAAACTTGCCAGCTTTCCGAGAAGGTTCGTATGGCACTCTGAGGATACTGGGGGTCTCCTCCATTACTCGTACAAGGAGGTTGTCAATGTAGTCCTCAAGCTCACGAATATGGGTGTCCTTCTTCTTCAGCTGCTCCTTGTGTTTCACCAGCTCCTGCAAAACCTCCTCGTAGGTGAGGTTACGGTATCCTGCGGTGGCGTCGAAAGGATTTCCGTCCTACGGATAAAAACACCGGCGTTCAGGAAATAGTTCAGGGTGCTCAACAAATTGATGGCTTATTGCCTTTTCACATGTTTTTCATGTGCACCCCTTGCCAGAAGCAACTTAGAGCACATACCTCCACTTGCTCCAGGGCTTTTCCCTAGTGGAGCAGACATCTGGAGAGAGGTTGCCCAGTTGAAGGAAGTTTCCCGGCACTGTCATCTCAGACAACAATACTGTTCTCAGGCAGGTGTATACACAGTTAATGACCACACAAGTGGTCACCACAGAAACAGTTAGCAGCTCAATTTTGGGAAATGAACTATGTGGTCACCTTAATTATACAGGAACCACAAAAAAAGTCCTGAGAATTCCAGTCCTACTGTAGCTTTCCTGAGTTCTCACCTTTTAACTGTATCATAGTGAAACATTTACTTAGCTCTAAATGGTATCAGCCCTCATCTACTCTATTTTTAGTCATAAGTAGTTCCACCAGACACTGGCCTCTGAATCATACCTTTCATAAAACTTTCAATTTTACATTTCAGGTGAGGATAAAAGGCTGCACCTTATTTGCACCACAGAACTTAACACAGACATGTGCACTACTGAACTATCTGCCTTACTTACTTTAAAGCAGTGGGGGCCTAGAATTAAGCACCAGGGAAAAGAGAATTGTGTCTGTAATGATTTCTGACAACTCAGTAAGTGCAGGTATTAGCAGAGGTGGTCAAATCAGATCTCTTAACATAGGGCAACATGCAATCCAAACCACTGGAAACTTGAATGTCTCCTTCTGTGTCAAGAAGAATTAACCAGGACCTTAAGTAACCAGGCTATGAAAAGTGTGGAAATGTATAACTGAGAAAAAGAATGTGAGAGCTGGTTTAGAAAAGTATTAGCACTGTTAGATATGCTGAGCTGTTTTACCTGAGTCAGAAATGGAGACATTAAAAAAGTATGGAACCTCTAATTAAGTAAAATAATCTAATCTCTCCAATCCTGCACCTCTAACAGGGCAGGAGAACACAAGATAGCTTTTGTCATTAAAAATGATGATGCTTGCACAGCTAGGAAGCCCACTGCTTCATAAAGTCATATTCATTCCTCTTCCATGCTCCATACAGCTCTGGATTTGCACATTGGCATATGTGGAATCATTAAAATACGCAGGTGGCCCAAGTTTCCAAATAAACCTCATTAGAAGTGCTGGTGCACTGCAATCAGGCTGAAGCCAGACAGATCAATCAGTCTCTCTCCATCAATTACAGCCTAACGAAAACCTGTGCTTTTAAGGGTTTCTCACTACACTGGAGAGATTTAATGCCATGCTTGTGTATGGGCATTTGATATTCTACACTTCTCAAGCTGCAGGATTGTAAGTGATCAATAACTCCCACTTTATTAAAATGGCTAAATTGATGAAATTTATAAATCAGTGGATTTCCCCACATTAGGCAATTTTAAGGCCCATCTTGACAGGGTCGTGGGCCATCTCATTTAAACCATATTCTTACTCTGAAAGGTTGGACTGGGTGATCCTTGAGGTCCCTTCCAACCTAATATTCTATGAAATTCTATGATTCCCAACAAGTATAGAATAGAAAAAATAACTTCATTTCTAGTCATTATATTTTTAGCATATATTCTTCTACAAGTAGGAAGAAAAATTTTCTCTGGATGGTGCTTAATTTTTGTACATACTGGAAAAGACATCATTAACCCTTCATGTCTAAAGTTGAGGGCTTGCCTGATTTTCTGATTTGGCAAAACCCCAGGGATTAAGATGCAATGATGTCTTTTATTTTACAAAGTTTACTGGAAAACTGTGTGTAATCCATATGCTCCAAAGATGTTTTCTCATACACAGGCTCCATGGAGATCACTGAGTGGAATAACCTATCACATTAATCACACAAGAAGATTCTAGCTAAAGGATGTTACTACTTAGAAATAAAGACTGTTGAAGTTAAGAAGATTTTACATCCTCAGTTTGAGCAATTAAGTGGTACAGCTGGATCCTTACAAAACCAGATACCACAATTATAATGCAAAACCTGAATCTTATAGTGAGCTACTAAGAAAAGAAGATTCTAAATAACAAGCCATGCAAGGAATGACTGTCTCAGCTACAAAATACTATTGGGGTACACACTGACAGCCAGAGGAAATGGAATTAGATCACATGAAGGCCTGGCAATCTCTGGTCTTCTCTTTATTGTCCTAATGAGGAATTCTGCTCTGGGAATATCATCTAAGATACTTTCACATCTTTTGTCCTACTTGCTTCATCTTCCTTTCAGCTCTTAATTAGGCCTTAAAGAGCTCACACTGCCCTTTCAACTGGCTACTGCTCCCATTTAAACACTGCTTTCAGAGACAGGTGTTGGCACCAGAGCAGAAGACATACAAACATAATTACTAAATGTGATGCACAAGGAAGAAATATAATAACTTGGTGAAGGCTATAATTGCAGAACTAATAATAAATTACTTCAAACACCTTAGAAAGCAATCTTGACTTTTTTTTTTAATAAATTCAAATGGTTTCATTCAAAACTATGGTAGAGAGACAGTTTCTGCTCCTCCTAATTTGTGTTTTGTATTAAATGAGCACCACCTCATAATCCTACAACTGACATTTAGGATAGCTGGTATTCCAAAAGAAAAAAAAAATATCATCAAGGATTTTCTTTTATCACCTTTAAATCCTTTAAAGAAAACAATTCACATCTTGTTTCTTAAAAGAATTAAACCAATGCTTTTACCAGCAATAAATTAAGATGATTTGCAGTAGTACATCTGCAAGCACATAGAAGCTGTAATTATGGTTACTTTACAGACAATAGCTGCTAAGTTAAATCAATTTTTTGATGTCGCTTTTTGTCAGAGATTAAGTAACCGCCTGGTAGAATTCAGTTTACTATCTGATCAAAGGCAGCCTTCATATACTCTGACATCTCCCACCCAGTTACTTACATGATAAAAACTTGGGCATTTACAATAGCATCAAATGTTATTAGAAACCATTTACATAAAGCAGGGGAAAACAAACAGTAGCAAGTTGTATTTCGCTTGTGAAACTTGTTTTCTGCATGTTATAAAAGACTGGGAACAAATCCACTTTTAAAGATTTCATCTGTTCACAGAACAAATTCAAGTAAGACCACATTTTCCTTCAAACAAAGACACTGCAGAGGAAAGCTATGGAGGTTTTTTTTTGGTCTTCACTTAGTGCACAATTTATTCTAGGTACTTTTAGAGTCAAAAGAGTATTCTGAATAATAGCACTTCTATTTTTAGTGTTTTCAGAGAAGCTGTTCATTTATTATTTGTATTATTAATCCTATCATGAATCAGACAATTATTTCCATTTTGATTTGCCATGTAAAGACTGTCCTCCAGTCTCCAACTACAGTGACAGGAAACTCCTCTTAGGTCAATTAATACATCACTACCTTGTGCAGAGTTCCTCACCTGCAGAGTTCCTCACCTGACTATTACTTTTCTAGAGTCATTTGTAATACCTCAAAGTAACAGTTTTCTTTTGACTTTATGTGAGGAGACCTAATTTTTCCCTTCTTTTCCCCACATTTTCCCCTTTTTCCCTACATCACCTCAGAAGTATGCTGCATCTAGAGGGTAAAAAAATTTATTTGCAAATTTATATTTAGCCTGTCATTTTCTAAGTGGATTTTCTGGATACCTCAAAATAAATAACACCCCCCACCTCACTCACCCCCAGCATTTGTTCATAGAAACATAGAGTTGTCAGGGTTGGAAGGGACCTCAAGGATCAGCCAGTTCCAACCCCCCTGCCACGGGCAGGGACACCTCACGCTACAGCAGGTTGCTCACAGCCACATCCAGCCTGGCTGCAAAAACCTCCAAGGATGAGGCTCCTACCACCTCCCTGGGCAACCTGTTCCAGTGTCTCACCACTCTCATGGTGAAAAACTTCTTCCTGACATCCAGTCTGAATCTACCCATTTCTAGTTTTGCTCCATGATTGTAGAAGGTTAAACAAGAGTAACAGCTTATATTGTGTCAAGCATGAATTAGTTGGTAATTACTGAGGGCTTTCCACAACACTTCATAACTCACCATTGTTTTCCTAAGGTCCTCGAAGCCAGAAGGGTTTATATTAAAACTGTGGGGAAGAAAAACAAAACACAAAACTCCAAATATTAGCAGTGCATACTTTGCTGACCAAAAGATCTGCTAAAAGACACAACTGAATTAGGAATATAGCCACAAACTATTTAATATCATTCATTTTCTTGATTTGTTGAATTGAGGAAAAGTAGGAAAATACTCAAAGTTAATGGAAATTTTCATATATTCTTTGTTCACCTTTCTTTTTTTTTTATTTTTTTATATTCTTTGTGTCTTAAAATTTGAGGAAGCAACAAAGAACTGCAAGAAAGGGTGTTATGGATAGGGCTTCCTCAGTTTTTATATCTAGACTTACCTCAAGTTTATAAGCAAAAAAAGAGATACTTTAAATAAAATATGCTGGAAACAGGTCCCTGGGATGAGATTGCTAAATAACATATCCCTGCAGGCTACCATGTGCTCCTAGCTTTCATGGCAGCTGGGGGAGAAGAAATGTCCTTTAGAAAATCCAGTGAGATCACCAGCTTAAGTCAGAGTTGAAAAGCCATCTTCTGTCAGCAACGTTTGTTTCCTACTTAAAACTGAGCAAGTAACCTAGAATTTTGTAATCCACACACCCCAAAAGCAAAGCTATTTTGTTGTGTTCCTGTCCTGAGATTTTTTTTTTTCTTCCTCAACTGCAGAAGTGCTGGGATATTGTGCAGCTGATATTAACAAAAGCAGGCACTGTTTAAGTGCACTAAGAAATGGTGCATTGGTCTCTCGGGCTGATAAAATGATTAGCAAGTATTTTCAAAAATCAGTGCTGCTATGTCCTTAGGTACTTCCTGCAGCAAGTTTGGAGACAAAACTCTCTGAAATCGTGTTCAGAATATGGATGTGGCTCACAAATACTATTTGGTTGGCAGGACCACAACAGGCATCATTCTACCATTTAGTTTGATTGCACGTACTTGCTGTCAAGAGTGATGTTTGCTGACTGAGAATAATGCAAAATGTTACAAACCCCACCCTGTATTCACACTTTTCTTAGTTTTTAAAAGTAGCTTAAGGCAAGGAACATGCATTTTGTAACTGTAAATTGGAATTTATAACCCACAGGCTTCATGGTGTAAAAGCACAAGGAGTATAATTAACAGATGATGAAAAAAAAAAGTAAAATTCACTTTTTTTTCCTTGAGAACATTTTTTTGTCTACTTTCTTTTCCATTAATATTTTTTTATCCTGTACTTCATTTTCTATTTCCAAAGCAGGCAGTCTTTTGGTCATACAGAAGTGCTGTCAACCATCTGTTGGACTGAGGATCACAGGATGTCAGGGGTTGGAAGGGACCCAAAGAGATATTAGGTAAAGATTGGATTACACAAAGAGTCACAACTAGAAATCAAGAGGTGTCTGATGAAGCAAGCTCAGGCTAATTCCCATTATACCTGTTTGTAACAGGGATCCCTAGCAGTCTGTCTAGCTTGCTGCAGATCACTTTTGAATGAGGGGCCTCTTTCATGGGGTATTGTCTGAAAAGCTAAAGGCAGGAACCCTCCCTCCCTGCCCGCCTTTCAGTTTCACACTGACGTGTCAAACATGATGAACTTGCTTCATTCATGCCTGTCTTTTGTGATGTGAGTACAAAAAAAAAAGAGAAAAAAAAAGAGTTAACTGAACTGGATCGAATTAGCTGGGTGAAAACCAAGAATGTCTCTATTTAACGAAGTGTGGCGTTAATTTGGGATATCTTTCTTTTGGGGCTGTTTCCTCATGTTAGACAAGATATAGAATAATGCAACCTGACTGCTCAACTGAGTGACTTTCTGAAAGGTTAAAAAAAAACCCCAAGATCTTTCATTGCCTTGGATTGACTTTCTAGTTTTATGGGAAATAAAGTTTTAGGATTCTTTTTTTTCCCCAGCAGCAGCTTAAAAGAAAAAGTGGCAGCTCTGAATATGAAAGGTTACACTTGAAAAAGCAGAAAGATAAATCACTGGCAATACAGACTAATCATTTTTCTTTTTCAACTAAAAAAATCTGCAATCATCTCCTTAACGTGGTGGACATAGCAACCACAATTACAAAAGAGCACATCTGTGTATGGTACATGAAGCAACTGGAATATACTTGCAAAAAAACCCCAAACAAACCAAATATTCCCCAATAAAAACACAAACCCCCATGAATACTCTCACTCATATTTTAAAGAGATGTGTGGAAAATATTCTGCTTCTCAAGGAAGAAACAGGTGCTGAGATTGCATATAACATTTTTGGTCTAAGTGAGGTGGGAGCTCCACAGCCCTGCTGAGCCCCCCAGGGTTTCCTGCCAGCGCTTCCAGCCCGAGGTGATCGTGAGCAGATGCAGGCTCTCACCACTGTACCTATAATTCACTGTCTGAGGACCACATAACATCTCAGAAGAAAATACTGTAGAATCCTGAATGCATACAGTTGGGGGAGATGCATATTTGCTATATTGGAAGCATTTCTTTTTGAATTTAAATTTCCTCACAATAACATCCCCTCACGTTCCCAGCTCTCTTGAGCTGACAGAAAACAAGCCTCGAGCACTACAGCCCACATGCTGTACAACCATCATAAGCCTCCTTCCAGCAGCCATTTCCTTGACTTCTTACAAGCACTCTGAAATCACTGACCTAAGTAATTATGAAAAAATGTCTTTTTTTTTTTTTACTGTGTTACAATCACAGTTCCTAGTGACAGTGCTAGTTACAGTCATGCCTTTGTTTTTTTTTTCCCTAGGATTTAACAAATTGGCAGGAAACTTCTGCTATGGATGCACAAAAAACCCCCACAACTATGTTCATGGCTTGGGAAATAAAAGGTTATTTTTGGTTTGTTTTTTTAATGTGAGCAGTGATTGTAAAAATACAAACCAGCATTGTGAGACTCCGTGATCACTGTTTCTCAAACTAAATTTGCACAGTTTCCAAGGAAAAAGATGAGTTTTTCCTACCAAATGGACTTTCTGCCTACTGACTCTGAGAACTACAGTCAAACTGGGTTTCTCTGACTCTGTCATTAAGTCTGTGTGCAAGTCCCAGGTGTTGTCACATCTGAGTCTAACGCCTCCTCACCAGACATACTTCCCTACCTACACAACCCGCTCCTCTTTCTGTTCACTGAAAAGAGCTCCCTGACCTTCTTGCTCCTGTGTCCTTCATCATCTCAAGTAATCAAGTAATTTTCTGCCTCTTCCACACATCTACACAGGGCAAGAAGCCCTGCTCTCCACCACGGTGAAGTCTCATGTACCTCGTGGTCATGCCCCAGGTCCAATTACGATTTTCAACAGTTCATCTCTTACAACTAACACTGCAATCATCTTCAAGAAAGTTTGGAACTAGTAAAAAGGAGGTGAATCACACCAGCACAGGTTCAAAATCAGCTGCAACAGGATCATACAGGTGACACTGACCAAACAAGCCAACCAACTTCTACAGTGTCCCTACCCTGCTACAGGTAGAACAGATTCCTTTGCTCCAGCACAGCAGTCAGGTCTTGCCTTTCACTCATCTGCAAATGGCATTGATTTGCTTAACCACGTTCAATCATAACCTTGTCTTTACATGTATGTTTTTACTGAAAATTAAAGGTTGTTTGAATTTCTGGGGTTTCATTACCTTAGATTTCAGTTTGAGCTTGGCTTTTCCTATCAGCGTGTTGCCGGGGGAGAAAAATAATTAGTTTATATTATTTTTATTTCTCGTAATAGAGACAGACATACTGTAATGCTGATTCTGTAGAGTGCTTTGGAGTATTTTATTTCATAATCACAGCAAGCATATTATTTTATACTTTATTTTTGCTATTGAAATACAGAACTACACAAAACCTACTTTTTTTCTTCCTAACACTTACTTTTTATGAGGTAGTTAAATAGTTAACATTGCATGTTGGTTATTTGCAGTTTGTATAGAAGCTTCAGCACAGCAGAAATGAGTTTAGGATGTATCACAAGCTCAGGTTTATGACTGGAGCTTGTAATTGTGTCTTTTGATGTTGAATGGTAGTTAAAAATTCAAACACTGGGTCTAGTGGCTGCTTAAATATTTAGCTTCCAAATGCCTAGAGATTAAAAAAATGTTTAAAAAAAAGAAAAAAAAGTGTCTCCTGCAACTGATTTAAACATTTTAGTGCCTGAACCATTTACTCTGACAACATAATGAATGGGAATCAAACTCCTAAATTATGCTGTATGGAAAGCATATTTCCTGAAGGCCCACAGGCACTTTACTTATCTTTTGCTATTAGTTGCATTAGTTACATGATTGTTGCACTGCATACTATTAGAAATTAAACCCAGGACATTTACACTAATCAGAACTCCTCAAAATATTTCAAGTTTCCATGCTGACTTGACATCCTGCAAAATATCCCTTTTACCAATAAGCTCAGTGTGAGCTTTCAGGTTTTTTTCCTTTAATTATTACTATTCCTACTTCTCAGCCTTTGGACTGATTCTTATTACAGCGCTTACGTAGTTTTCTTTGGATCCTCACAACACATATCAAAACCTAGAAATATTGGGATGCAATTTCAGTTATTACCAATGGACTAGAAAAAAAAAACAAAATAAATGAACAAAATCAGATACAGTTAATGAAATTCAGAAACTTAGCTTTCCATGGAATATTATTAGCCTGCTGTGCCTGGCAATGCAGCCATCACTTTACACTCTGGGAAGGAATGACTGTCATGTCTGGCAGCTAAGCAAGGATGGAGCAAGCATATTGCCATTTATTTCCCCATCAGATTCTGGGGAACATCACTTAAGACACTTCACTACATAAATTGTCTTGCTGTCAAGCTGTGCTCCAAGGCCTTCTGGAGTTTGTGCAACCTCAGGAGGACACAAAAAGAGTATCAAGTTTTGCTGCTATCACTCCATTTCCTTAATATTACTATAAAATCTCTTGCCAAGAGTTAATGAACTGGACCAATCCCCCTGAACTTTGCATGCAAGACACACTTTTCTTGCACATCATTCTCAAGCACTACAGGTTGGGGTCTGCCCTGCTGGAAAGCAGCTGCATAGAGAAAGACCTTGGAGTCCTAGCAGACAGCAAGTTCTGGATGGGATGACAATGTGCCATTGTGGCCAAGACAGCCAATGGGATCCTAGGGTGCATCAAGAAAAGTGTGGCCAGCAGGGCTAGGGAAGTTGTTCTACCTCTCTATTATGCCCTGGTGAGACCATACCTGCAATACTGCGTCCAGTTTTGAGCTCCCCAGTTCAAGAGAGAGAGACCTGCTGGAGAGAATCCAATGGAGAGCCACAAGGCTGATTAGGGGACTTGAACATCTCCCCTATGGAGACTGAGAGCCCTGGGGCTGTTTAGTCTGGAGAAGACTGAGAGGGGATCTGATCAATGTCCATAAATATCTGAGGGGTGGGGGTCAAGTGGAGGGGGCCAGGCTCTTTTTCGTGGTTCACAGCAATAAGACAAGAAACAACAGATTCAAGCTTGAACAAAGAATTCACCTCAAGACGAGGAGAAACTTATAGTGAGGGTGACAGAGCCCTGGAACAGGCTGCCCAGAGAGGTTGTGGAGTCTCCTTCTCTGGAGACTTCCAAACCCCACCTGGATGCATTCCTGTGCAGACTACCCTGGGTGATCCTGCTTTGGCAGGGGAGTTGGACTCAATCTCTGGAGGTCCTTTCCAACCTCTAATGTTGGATGTAATGATACCACCTGCATTTTGAGAACTGACATGGATTTGGATCTGCAATAGGCTGGTGACCAACTCTGAGGTGCCTGACACTGCTGGAGATAAATCAGGAGTAGTAGAGGCATATAGAACTGCATTTATGAGCTCTACCAGAATGCTAACTTTCTCCTTCCAAAAATAAAAGTCTCTTAAAATAATGGCACTGGTACTTGCATGCCACCAGGCATATTACTCCTATTCATCTATTATTCTGGCTTATAAAACATTCCAAAATAAAAAAGCAGCTTACACAGTGTACTCAACTGAATTTTAAGTTCCTGGAAACAAATAACAACAGTTTTACATAAAATGTTAGTATTTTTAAGCATTTCCTAGGCAGCTGTGCTACAGCTGAAACAAAAATGAATGAAGTTTCATTCTCAAGAGACCACAAAGAGCTATTATATTCAAAGTTGTGCCAGCACCTGTTCTAGAAGACCCTATTATCAGGGGCCTTTAAGTTAACAAAAAACCAAACAAAACCAACCAAAACAAAAACAAAACAAAATCCAAAAGAAGACAAAAAAATCAACCCTAAAGTAAAATTTTATAGTGAAACTTCCAGCAGTGTTTTAGAATGCTTAAAAAAAAAAAGCACTAATTTTTAGTACTTATAATGAAAGAAAAATAACAAACCCAAAACACCACCACAAAACCCACAACAATAAAAAAAAATCATCAATTTTACACTGCTCCTGCATTTCTTATAAAGAAACTGGATATAACTATTTAATTAATTTTTTAAAAAAGAAAATAGAACAGGCAGTGCCTTCCCCCTTGGGATAGATAATAAGCCTCATGCATCCACTCAAAAAAAAAAAAAAAAATTTCACATGCCCTAATGTGCACCAACAGACAATGAAAGCTTAAAAAATAATCTTGTCATGCAGCCAGCAGGATGAACTTCCAAAACAATGTTGCTAAAACAGACAACTAATTAGGAGTAAGTGATTGCCTGTGAAGAGTGCAAAACTCAAGATAAATACTAAGCATTTCTACAATATCTCTCCAGGAACTGATTGCTTCAAACCACCCTGGAAATATCCCAAACACTGTGACCATTACTTTGTAGTAGCTTTGCAAAAGATTTCATTATTCTGTCATCACATGCAGTGATCCTCCTGAATCAGATGATAACAGTCCTGGCAGGACAAGCTAAAAATCTTTGCATGGCTTCTGCTTGTTTTATTCTTCCCCATTACCAATCCCATACTCCTAAATAAATCTGGTTTGTTGAAATAATGTTCTACTGAGAGCTTTACCACACTAAATTAAGAAACAAATTAATTAATTCATTGTGAGAGCCTATCGATATTTGACCTAGACTATAATCACCGTTGACTAGAGATAAATATAGGCAGATTTAAGTAGAGAACTGGAAAAAGTTCTTTCATTTCAAGAAAAGCAATGCAGAAGTACTCTGTTCTTAAAATGAGACATGCTGTTCTTAAAATAAGACATGCTAATACTGACAGGGGAAATAAAATTCTCACAATAGCATCGCTCACCTGTTAGTCATTTTTTGACTAACAGAACCTAAATAGACATTGAAATGCTGCAACAGATTTTATCACCCTAGCAAGCAGAGTAATAGAGTTATTAGAGATCAACATTTAGAGATCAACCCCATGGCAGGGGGGCTGGAACCAGACGATCCTTGAGGTCCCTTCCAACCCTAACGATTCTATGATTCTATGATTTCTGAACTGGGTATAGAAAAATTAACAGTGAGCTGTACTGTACACTGCAAAAGGATGTCCTACTTGGTGAAGAGATATTCGTCCATCAGAACCCTTTGCTCTGAGCAGGCAGCTTCTGGGATTCACTCCGATGGAGCTGTGGCCAGTAACCACATGAATCTGGTACAGCATATGTTAACAGGTGCAAGTGAAAACATTTAAGCCACTTAACTTTGATGATGTTGAAACCATTGCACTAATAACTTCTCTTCATTGTGGTTTCAGCTAACAGGTTTTACTTCACCACTGCTGTTGACCACAGCCAGGCAGCTGCTCTACTGACGTAGCTCAACGGACAAGCAGCAAGCCAGCAAGTCAGAGGAACACCATGATTTCATAAAAGCTGCTCCAACTCATTGACCATCACCCATACAAAAGTTTAATATTTGCTGAAATGTAACAGACATCAGCTGTTCTTCAGGCTCAACATCTCCATGTGATCTGAACACATCACAGTTATCAAGAGCCTCATGTTTTCATGGCAACTCGCTTGGTTGGTTTTGTTCCAAACCTAATAACGAACGCATCAAAATGGTGAGACATTGCTTCTTTCAAACACTGCATCCATTGGGAAAGATAAATCTGCAGGCAGTGATTTGTCTGGAGCAGGCAGCACTGGAATGGCAGACAGCTCTGATGGCTACGTGTGATGACAGCATGGGGGAGAGAGACTGAAGAAAATAACCAGATTCGGAGATGACAGACAAAGGAGAAAGATGCAAAAGAGATGAGCTTAAGGGCTGGCTTGGGTTGGGGTTTTTTTGAGTTACAGGTCATAAAAAAAGGCTGAAGTAATAAAACAACACAGAGCAAAAAATTAAAATACTTTCATAAGTAATGTTGTAAATGTGAGCATTATTCATAAACATTATAATGAATCCTACTAAGCCACATTTCTTTCTCCTCCACTATTCCACATTTCTAGGATGTGGCACTTCAGGACATGGTTTAGTGGTTAGGACTTGGCAGGGTTAGGTTAAGGGTTGGATTCAGTGAGGCCTCCTCCAACCTTAACAATTCTGTGATTCTATGATTCCATATTTATTGCTAGAGGCAATGTGTAACCAGCATGTAGGTACAAGCTTTATCTTCTTTAACAATACTTAGGTCATGAAAGTGCTACATTAAAAGGTTTTTTAATGCATGCCTCTATGGATACAGACATGCAGACACAGACACACACTCAGATGTTTGTGTCTATGTTGTTATACATAAAATGTTTTTAAAAAATCTCCCAAACACCTATCAATTCAGTTTCCAGATCTGGAATTTGATCAGACTAGTAACAACCTGTCAGCTTTAAATATTGGACTATTTGTTTCCCTGTGTCCAGTGCCTAAGATCTTGTTAATTACCTAAACTCTCTTTCTGTAGGTCTTGTTAATTACCTGTCTCCTGTCTCGGAGGACCTTGTTAATAACTTGTACAATCTCTCTAAAAAGGTCCTAATAACACATTAAAATTAAAGATGCTTTTCTTTTAGCACTTGTCAAGTGGTGTAAATTGAGAAATTTTCACATCAGTTTATTAGCCTACTGTAGTGTATTTTCCCAAACACAAACAATTTCAGAGAAATGATGCACAAGGTTTGGTCACAGCACAAACCAATCTTTGTTTTCCAGGAGCACCCTTCATTTCTTTAACTGTGTTCAATACACAGTTAAGATTTGTGTAATAATACACAAATCCACGTGGCTCCCAACTGCAAATTAACCTTTAGAGAGCCACAATAGCAGTTAAGTGTTAGGAATGAAAGCAATTTAATGTAATATTAGGTAAAAGTTTCAAAGCAGTGGATTAGGAAGCACAAAGACAAAACTTCTACTGGTAAATGCTGCCTAAAATACCAGATGTACTGTATGCTTACATTTGTTTCACTGGCTTTGTGATGTAAATCCTCTGAAACTAAGAGATTTTGTAATATTTAGAAAAACAGCTTCTTGTTTCACTATGAGACTGTAGCATTTTTAAATTGTCAAGAAATCAGCTCATAAATATCTGTATTACCTCTACACCACACAATAACACTTCCTCAACACTTATGTAAAACTGTAATACCACATCTATAACAGCCTTAATACTAATTTATCCACTCAGGATTTGGAACAGGTAACAAAACATCATTCCCATTTTACAGATCAGGAGCAGGGAGACTAAGTGATTCAGCCAAAACCACACATCAAGCTTTTGCCAGAGCTGAGATTAATACAAATTAGAGGTCAACAGTTTGTGATTTCCTGACATCCAGTATTATACACAAACCAAGAAGGTCTTGTTTTGCTTGTCCAAAATATTTCTTAAACCTCCTTGAAATAAAAATAACCAACACTAATAAAAAAATAACAATTTTCAAATAATCCTGGGATTTTTCTTGCTTTTAAGGAAAAAAAATGATCCTGTAAACTTCTGAGCCACTATTATTTTTTCCTGTATCAGGAGCTGAAAGGTGTATGCATCTCCACTATTTTAATTAGTAAGTAACAGTAATTAGTGACAGAGTATGTATGCAGCCAGTTAGGACTTAACAACTGGTTGGGTGAAGGGCTACACAGCAACTCTGATCTGCAACTCACCTAGGCAGCAGTTATTGATATCCTGCACATCACTACTACCAACAATCAATTAGGATGGACTAAAGCCTGACTCAAAGCTCACCAAAGCCACTGAAAGGCTCCCATGAACTTTAGAGACATGTGTTCACTGGTGCTAAGAACCTGACCTTCACACTCTTGCACATGAAGGAGTATTGGGGGTGGTCATTTTTTTGGAAGGTGGGGGAAGAGGATTGCTGTGGAGATTTTTTTCACTTCCACTTTGCACAATTTCCAGCCTGGTGCCACGGCCTGAACACGCTTTTGTGGCTACAGTGTGCTTTTGCAATATATCTTCCAATTGAGTTTCATCAGACAGGAATGCAACCCTCAAGCCCCAGGACTGTTCCATCCTTTTGAAGAGGGCTTAGCTGAATGGGTTAACTTGGAGATCCACCTGTAAAGCAGATTCCTGACCTGCACTGGAACATGCATTTTGCACACACCTTAATAGAAAGACTAGAGAAGAGTAGATTTAGATTGGATGTTAGGAACAAGTTCTTTACCATAAGGGTAGGGGAACACTGGGATAGGTTGTCCA
This sequence comes from Indicator maculatus, assembly GCA_013399975.1. Classification (NCBI taxonomy): domain Eukaryota; kingdom Metazoa; phylum Chordata; class Aves; order Piciformes; family Indicatoridae; genus Indicator; species Indicator maculatus. Next base: position 1,647,248 of record VXBD01003071.1, read on the forward strand.
GGGAGCTAGTTGAGGCCCCATCCCTGGAGATATTCAAGGTGAGGTTTGACAGGGCTCTGGGCAACCTGATCCAGTTGAGGATGTCCCTGCTGAGTGCAGAGGGGGTTGGGCTAAATGACCTCTGGAGGTCCCTTCCAACCCAGAGCATTCTATGATTCTGTGATAGTGCCTGGTTTACTTGTGGAAATGGTATCCACCCAAAAGAATTTAATAGCATCTTGAGTAAATAAAAAGCAACTCAAAATCTAAATTCTCTGTGTATGCTTTCTGCATACTAAATTTGTTATTCAACCTCATTTACTTTGTGTCCACAGATTTACACAATTCTTTCTTCACAGTATTACCAGTTTGAAAAATACAAAATGGATTCTATTCTACAAATCCTCCAGAGATAAAAGGTAAACTTAAACTGTATACTTATTAAATATGCACATTTTGTATTAGTTTCTACTTCAAAAGAAAATCATTGTCCATGAGATACACTTGAAAGAAAGTAAACTTATTCTAAGAGATTCTCACAGAATATCATACTGAAACATATAAAAATTGAGAGCTTCTAAAATTATTGCATGCTAGAAAGATAGAATTACTTCAGTTGGAAAAGAGCTTTAAGATCATCATGTCTGTTACCCATCTGCCAAGTCTGGTGCTAAACCATGTCCTTCAGCACCACATCTCTTCCTCTTTTAAACACCTGCAGGGATGGGGATTCAACCACCTCCCTGGGAGGGGCTATTCCAGTGTTTGAGAACCCTTTCAGTGAAGAACTTTGTTCTAATATCCAATCTAAGGCTCCTCTCCTGCAACTTGAGGCCATTTTCACTTCTCCTATCACTTGTTACTAGGTATTATTCTGTAACAGCTGTCTTATAGAGAAGGTCAAAATGTTTACTCTTTTCAGCATTTTGAAAACAACAGAATGTGTGTTTGTCTTATCAAAAGTTTATGTTTACATGAAAGTCAAGAACTAGTAAAAGAGACTCATACAATGAAGGGGAACAAATGACTAGAGTCCTTCTGAATGGGCACTGTGATGAGCTTTTTAATTACAAAATAAAGGGGGAAAAAAAAAGTCTACCATGATTACTGTTAAAGATTTATATTTATCAAGATCTGCTGCGTTCAAGAACTTCAAAAAGATTTCACTACTCATAGCTGGCATCTGCCTGAATGCAATTTTTAATTTTAAAAAAAATATTAAATGATATGTAATTTTAATTGTTATTTAAATTACTTCTCTTTAAAGGAGCTTATTTAAATGGAAGTTTAACTTCTGACAAAGCAAGCTATATCCTAACCTTACTCTAATCTAAAGAAATCCTTTACTGAATAAATAATATTCTAAGACACTGCCTGTAAACATGTTGTTGAAGACACTGGGATCTGACTTGACTCACAGAAGAATCTAAAAAGACAACACATTGAAGCCTGTGAGAGCTTCTAGCAACTGAATCTTCTCCTGAGCAGTTCCATTTCAGTTCATTTACCTAATTCACATGATTAGTTTTGTTGGGAAAATTATTCTAAAGCTTAAACCAGGAGTGCATACATTCTAATCTAGGAATACATCTCAGCTGGCATAAAATGAGATAAACCTATTCTAAAATCTTAAAAGAGCAACACAACAAAGTACTTTTTTTTTCCCCCAAGAAAATATTTCCATGTCATTAACTAAGAAATTAACAGGCAGGGGTAAAACAAATTTGTTAGAACCATGTTTTCCACTTTAAATAATGATTATTTCACAACCTTAAAACTGCACTTTAATGTCAGATTAAATTTCTACCAAATTTAAGTCATTAAATAGAAATGAATCATTACATTGGGGGAAAAAAAGGCTGTTAATTTCTGGCATTTATATACAGAAAAAAAAGGGGAATGTAAATGGATGCAATTTAGAAAATTATAGTTATCTGTTTGGAACAGTGTGTGTGTGTGTGTGTGTATTTTCCTCACTGGAAAACAAAAACCAGACACGTGGGATAGTCCCCCCCTTTTTTTTTTCCTTTCTTCTTTTTAAGGAAAATGAGTTCAGTGTTGATGGACCAAAACAAAGATAAAAATGTATTATTTAAATCAGTTCTTATCAGTCCCTGTAACTTAATTCACTCTGCTTAGCACTAACTGCTGCCTCATGAAACAGCTTCAATGCACAGGAACTCAGCAAAGCTGCAGTGAGCTCAGTGAATTCAATGGTTAGTGAATTCATGGTAAGTGTCCCTTTTTTTGCTGCCATTTAGAAACAGAACAGTCTTCAACTCTAGTGATTTAACATATGAAATCTAAATCCATTTCCCCCCCCAAATGGTGACATCCACAGGATTTGTTTCCATTAGTCACATTTTTTTTCAACTTTTTATTTCATCTGGCCTGTAAACTTGAATCCCTCCCTTCTAAAAACTTGACTTAGGGCAGGGTAATAATTAGCAAAAATTTCAATGAAAGCAGAAGGCTCTCAGGAAGAGCCCACTCTGGTGCACAAAAAAAGGTCTTCCTGAAGCCCAAATATCCAAGAACACCCACAGCACATATTAGTAACACAAATGTCACTTCCAAATGAAGTAGGAAAAGATCAACCTACACATAAAGCTCGTAACTTTTACTTAGAAACAGATATGCAACGATACAAACGTCCAGAAAGCACAAAGGTGGTGCTCCCCAGTGCTTCACATTTTCATTTATATAACATGTTCAAGATAGCAGATGGAAATACAGCAAAAGCCTACCTTGAAGATGGTAACATGCTTGTAGGCTTGAAGTTTGTCAGAAATGGATTAGTCGACTCATAATCAAAACTCTCCTGATGAGTTTCACCGAGCGCGCCAGGTGATTTCAAGTCAGTAGAACTGTCTGATCCCCCATTGCTAAGTTTATCTGACCTCTTGCTATCTTTCTTTCCAGTCACTCTTTCAAAAAGACTAACTTTCTCTTTTTTCTCTTTTTTAGTTTCTTTTCTGACATCAACAGGTTTGGAAAAGAGGCTTATGTTTGGATCCCAAGTCGCTGGGCTCTCTTCGAAGGGATTCTTCTGTCTTGGCAGTGTGGCAAATTTCTGGGGTAACGAAGCACTCACGTTGGTAAATGGGTCATTTTGGGCTTCAAGTGCAGCTGCATCAACTGTGCTGTCAAGCTGGTTCACTTTAGAAGTATCAACACTTAATGTCCTTCTATGTGGAGATTTTAGACTCCCTGCAAACAATCTGTCATTAGTATATTATCAACCAGACACTGAACCATACTTCATGACATGCAGAGAACCCATTGTAGCTTAAGTCTGCAAGGTTTGCAGTCGAGTCCCCATACAAAACGCTGATGAGAAACTAAGCTATTGAAACAAAAATTAACTGGCCTTGACTTTGTGGCCCAGAATTGTTTGTGGATAGATACTACAGCAAATTTTTGTTTCCTGTGTGGAAATTAAGTTATTAAAGATGACAGCTGCGACTAGTGTGCTATTCCAAACAGGCAGTAGTCTACTGCTGCAAGATGAACAATGCAAAGCAGTTTCAGTTCTTTGTATAAATCAAGTTTAGAACTTTGGTGACAGTTTTCAACTTTTTAAAACTTTTAGTTTTCACATGATGCTGTTTTTCCTAGAGTTCCCTTCAGAATGCAGTGGTTCAATAGAACATACTCTAAAATGAGGACATAAGAATAAACATGCTAAATTACTATACACGACCAATGTAAGTTAATTCTTATGCTCAGAAACAGCAATCATAAGCTACCAGCAACTAACAGAAGTGGGTAAAAAAATAAAGCAGGCCAGCAGTAAATTCTTAACTTTTTGGCCCTGTAATTGGTTTATAAACTAAAGAGACAGATTTTTTTGAATGCTGTAATAGCAGTGAACTGCAGTTATAATGGTCAGGGGTTTTACTTACCATCTTCATCAACCGAACCAAAAGATTCTAGCTGACGCCTGAAAAGATGAGAGTAGCCAACTGTGCTGGACTTCATTTTATCTGAGGAGACATGAGATCCTGTTAAGTCTGACATTGAGTGAGCTGAGGAGAGCCTCTGAGGTCCCAAAAGGAAAGTTTTTTTTGGTTTTGATTTCATTTGTACTTCACCACTACAGATCTCTACATTTGCATCAGGTGTGTGAGTACTTGGGATGATTGCAGAGGATGTATCCAAAAACGTCCCATCAGGCTTTCGACCCTTCATTTTGTCTTTTAGTTTAGCAAAAGGAGATTTGGTTTTGTCCTTCATTGACAAGTCAAACATGCTTGCTGTCATATTATTCCTCATGAACTGAATATTGACCTTTATTTCTCCTCTGTCTTTAGTTCTCTTCCCTTGTTTGGACTCTAGTTGAAACCACCTTGAAGGAGAGAAAGAGCAAGTTAAGTTGTGTTTCCTGGAGGTCAGTCATTAAACTCTGGTTAGCTGGTTAATAAAATCCAGCTGGTATAATTAAAAACATGAAAACAACCAACATACCAACATTTAAAACACTCCTGTACTGAATTTTTTTTTTTTTGGTCTATATTTGATTTTGAAGAGAAAAATATAATAATTATGCAACGTTCAGCTGTGTGGGGAACCAAAACTCAAATCTGTGGAAGCTTATTAAACTTCATCAAAGCTAACAAGCTCACAAGGCAGAATCTGTATCTAATGTTAACTGTAAATGCAAATATATTTCATTTTGCTATTTGAAAGGGCACTTGATGTTTTTCAAGTGGCCTTTATTTATCAGTGAGGTATATTACCCAGATACTATGGGGCAAATACTTCATGTAGTAACCTTTTCTTCTCTGATTTTGCTCAGGTTTATATACTAGCATTTTCCCCCTCTGTCCCTTCCTTCAAACCACTGTTTTAAGATTTATGTCAACTGCATTAGTGTTGATGAAGAAATAAATATCTGAGACCACTGAACAATCAAGTATCGTTTCAATTCTGCAATTTCAACCCCTGCTGATGTTGCTGGTAACTCCACAAGCACCAGTGGTAGAACAGTGAGCATGTAGGTGTATCTAACAGGCATCCCTGTTGCAAGTCACTAGTAGGATTAACTTCAGAAATATTTCCACAGGCTTTGGAACCATAGCATAAACATTCACTCCATGAAAAGAGATCAATGGTGTGAGCACCTCTTGGAAAAAGCCAAATGTGCTTCTTTGCCAGGTCCAACAAAGGCTTTGTCATTATCCAGGTGTCATATTGATTCCCTAAGGTGATCCACAGTCCCATGGGAGCATCTGCAGAATTCTGGCTCCGGCTTCCCTCCACAGCTTCACCATAATGAGTCCTTTCTCCACACAATCACCAATAGCCTTTTGCTATTTCAAAATGACTCAAAGACACATTTCAGATCCTCCATCTCCAAAGAAGTGATCAAACCCACTGTCAGAAGTGCATGCACACATACCAACATTACAGTGCAATATCATGATGAAGTAACTTTTGAACTGGAGAGTAAGCAATTAAATTGCCTCTCAGCAGAGATGCAAAATTGATTATGCAGTTATACATAAATTATTCAATAATGCCAAATATAGCAAACAAGGTCAGGAAAGGAAAAAATAACCCTCAATTTCCTTTCAGATGTCATACAAAATACTTAAAGGTGACAGCTGATGTAAAATTTTTAGGCAGAGATACTATGTTTTGAGTTGAGAAAATACTTCTCAAAGTGACCTGACAAAGAAATAATAAAATGCTAAAGAGAATTATGTGTGGCTTCTTTTTTTGTTGTTGTTGCTTTGTGATGTCCAAAAGGTTTTATGTCCCATACCACATCAGAGTAATTAAGAAACATCAAATATTCTCTTGTCCTGGCACTGAACAACATGAATCCAGATCAGCAGATCCAGAATTAAACCTTTAGGAAGAATGGTTTTCTTCTGTTGTGAGGTAACTTCGTTTATGTATTTTAAATGAAAAGCAAAACCTATGTTATGTGTCTGAAGAAGATGGATTGTTTTTCCTTTTAGGTAATAACATTTCACTTCTTGGTAACTGATTCCAGAAACACTTTAAGTGATCTATAGAGTCAGTACAGAAAACACACTGCAGAACCAAGTGTAAATATTTTTGTAATATATAACATCACAGAAACTGGAAGACAAGATAGCCTACTTTCTTTACAATGCTCTTTAGAAGAAATTATGCTCATATATTCTCTTAAAAAAAGAAACCAAACAACAAGCAACAAAGATCCATAATGAGCAAGCCCTTGCTCAGACAGATCTTGCCTGTGCAAAAAAACCAAAAATCCCAAACCAAAGCAGAAAAGAAACCCCAAACTAAAAAAACACCTTGAAAGTGAGAAAGTTCTCTCCATGATTCCTTAGACACTAAATGGAAATATAAATGTAAATAAGGCTTATGAGTGTTTTAAGAGGCTTAATGGGCAGAGAGGATGTCTTTTTGACATTCAAATGTAATGGCTCAGCCTGTACTGTAAGAAAATATTCTCCTTCTCCCTATTTCCTTCCTCTCCTACGTTAATACTGTCTGACAAGACTGCTAAATTTTCATATGCTTCTACTTAGGAATTACCAAAACTTTGAAGTGATGTGTGAGACTCGCTATCTTGTTTGCTGTGTGGAAGAAGCCTTTTCTTTTAAAACTTAACTAAATTATTGACATTCTTGGACAACCACTCGGTGTCACTCCCTACCAGTACTCACCTGCTAATGGCATACCTCTGCATTCTATTCTGGCATTCACCAGGTCTGAAGGAGAATTCCAGCAGACAAGTAACACACTGCCTTAGCAGCCTGTACATTTGTTTGCAAAGGAAACCTTGAAGGACCTGACAATAAAAGTAAGTTCAGCTGGGAACACCCTAGAAAGGCAAAAGAATGGCAAAAGGGAATGGACTTCATACCTGCTGGGACTAGGTTCAACACTACTACTCCTTCCAACAGAATTTAATCATAAACATTTCACTCCAGAAAAAAATTCCTCTAGACTTTGGTGGAATTTCTATTTGAATAACGATTGCTGGATCAAATCTTTCTATAAAAGAGATATTTAATTTTCATAGGCATTTCAAGGAGTTTTCTTTGTTACCTTGAAGAGTTTTTCTTTAGTTATAATGAAGGTTCCATATGCTTCAGCTCATAAGACAACAATATGAGAAGCAGACTCAAATCACGATTTTCTTCAAATTCAAAGGCAAATAATCATGGGGTTTTTTTAAATATTCTTTTATTTTTTTAACAGATGAGAGCAAATGCAGGCAGTGCATTTGTGTGGAGCTGCACATGAATGAGCAACTGAGTCTGTCAATGTTTCTTATTAGTATCTGCTTCTACAACACATGGGCGTGAGCAACAAATAGAAAAAACAGCACTGTGTGTAATAGAAAAAAGAACTGAAAAAACCAAGTCCACTGTTTTCAGATAACAACATTTGAGTCTTAAAATACTAAATTCCACTCTACCACTGCCAATTTAAAAAATTGTAATGCATTCTAAAAGCCAATAAAACTTGCTATTTTGGTTTTGTTTACAGTACTTTTTTTTTTTTTGCCACAATAAATGCTCCATTTGTCAGGCTGCCATGAACTTATTCTATAGAAAGCCTATACAAAGCAAGAAAATAGCCAATAACATACACAACCAAAACAGGGTGGCTTTTATGAGAGCAGATGCCCTTTTATTTAATACCCAAATATTACATCCAGTCTCACAGACAGTCTTTATTTAAACAGACCTTGTACAAAGCCTGGCAAATTTTCCCAACTTCAAAAGAAGCCCTATTGCCTTCTGAATTGCATTCATGCTCCTTGCTTTCACCTTCAAATGTCCTGTAGGACAACCTCCTCCATACAGCCTCTAGTTTTGACCTTTCCCCTATGGTTTCCATCAGAACAACCCTTGCCTTTTTCTTCCTCCCTCATTTGTTTTTGAGTGTGCTAATGGGCTTCACCTGTCTTGCACAGGTTGGTGATCATTTTTATTTTGTAAGTATTCTTTAAATTGCTACTCTGTACCCTGTCATTTTTTTTTTAACACATAAAGAGAAGATCAACATTCAAAGCTGAACAGGAAAAATCGTGCTGACCAGTCAGCCCCGAAAACCCAAACTTCAGAGACACAGCTGTTTTCTAACCATGACAAAATTACCCATTATTTCTAAGAAAGACAATAACCATCTTCTGCATACTATTAAAGTGAATTGTGTAGCATTTGCAGTACTGAATCATTTACCTTAGTAAACAGGCAGGAAGAGTGAGAGAGAAAACTGACATGTTATGATACATGAGCAAGTAAAAAAATTCAGTAGTTAATAATCTACAAACATTTTCAACACAATTTCCTCAACTGTTCTTTTCCTTCCTTTGACTGATTTCATTTTTCCCCCACTAACTTGGTCTTTCAACCCACTTTTGCTTATGTATATCACTCTCCTTGCACCCTCCATCCTGCACTCAGCAAGTATTTGGAAAACAGTATCCTGTTTCTCTTCTGGTAACAGCTGACGTTGTTGCGCCTTATCCTCGAAATCTGCCATGAAATTTGACAGTTCTGGGTCTTAGTTCTTTGAAAAAGCATCACTCAACCTATTCTGCTCATCATGTGACAGTGAGCAGGACAGGTTGACAGCGTGGGTAAGAAAAATAATACCACTATAGGTAAGAAAAACAGTAACAGCACGGGTATGAAGAAACACTTCTTCATTTTAATTACATTTTAATTATGCACTTAAAATTTTAAAAGCCTCCAAAACCATTGGGATACTTGTCTACCAATTACAACAGGAATTAGATGTCTTCTAGCCAGCAGGTTCAACCAGACAGATGCTCTCCTGACTCCATCTTACCAGTGCTGAATACTGAAAGGACTAAAGGAATTTCCCCACTTATTTTTCTGCTTCTCAAAGGTACCACTTGGCCTTCGTTCTACCAGCAAATATTTATTGAGCTTTGCTGAAATCATTAGATTGCATGCAATTTCCCCCCCCCCGAAATCTTCCTTTTAATTCACAAATTACTGAAGGAATTATGGAAAAAAAAGACATCACAGCAATCACATGGCTTCTAATCTTGATTTTACAGGTAAAAAAATCAGGATCCTGATCTGCTAAGTAACTTTAAGCTACTACACAGCAATGAGGTCAACTTTCTACACCAGCAGATACTTCTAACATTACCCTTACAAAACACCATCAAAATCCCAACAAGAGAACATGTCCATTACCTGTCACAGGAAGGAAATACTTCTTCATCTTAGATTTCCATTTTCAAGCTAGACACACTGAAGAAACTTGCTTCACAAAATCCCATTAACATAAATGTCCACAGCTAACGAGTAAAACCCAACATCTAAAGCCCAGAATTGTCAAATATTTTCATTAGCAGCAAATGCACTTTGGAAAAATGCAGAAGTAGGTTTTGTGATAAATCATTCAGATACCACACCAAAAGTCAGCAAGTAGGAAGAATAAGGCAAGCAGCTGAGCACAGACTCAGCCTGTGTATGAAGGGAAACGAAGAAGAAAATGGATTATTTATTAAAATAAGTGATGACATTCACAAAGATGAATGCTATTACTTTCTGGAAGCCAACTAAAATGAGATATACAAAGTAAAGTTTAATAATAAAGTTTAAAAATAAGTATTACAGAGTGACATTGTAACACCACGAAACATATGGGAACTGACACATACCGTAACACCCTTACTAAGAGGTTAGCTAATATCAACTGGAATTGAAGTAATTAAAGTGGTCTTACCTTACTTAGCATTTTGCCTAAAGACCATGTGTGAGTATTTTTATTTCAGAACTAAAATAACTAAAGGTATGGGAATTAAGGCCAGTCACTTCAGTGCACAGAAAATAGAGAAGCACTTCAGTCCAGATGGCACTCAGACTCTGACTCAGAATTGTGACTTGCTCAGAGGATACGCTTGCATTTGTTGCTGAAATGTAAATGCTGGGAACACTGCGAGATAATTTGACAATATTGCTCTAATCCCATTGAGATACAACTGGGCCTAACTTTTTGCTTTCCCCCCATAACCATCTTTCTCTTCTGTTCTTCACTACTACCTTTCATTTTTATTTTTTTGCATTTAATGAGAGGTACCACAAACACAACAGCACAAATCCACACGGATCCTACAGGCTGTTCAGAATCTCTGTGCCTTTAGCAAATCTCTCAGGTGCTAATCTTCCCACTTCTCATTGGAGTGGAAAGTTTTTTTTTCTCTTACCTTAGCCACTTTAGTAATTTGTTACAGCGTGTCACTTCTATGGGGTTTGAATTTTATCACCTAAAGTGCATTTTTTCCTGGTTTAAACTGAAGACTCAAAACTAGGAACTTCATAATATTTTCTGTTTTGTAGAATATTTTTAAAAGACACTAATAATTTAGAAGCACTGAGCCCATGACCCAGTATCTATTTACTAGTTATCTACTTGCTTATAATTCAGGTTGTATTTGAAGCCATCTACTCCAGTGCCTGCTTCTTGCATATACTTCTACAGATGACAGAGGACATGCCACAGGCAGTCAAAAGGGAACCTGTCCATATCCAAGAGGGAGGCTGCCAAGAAACAAAAAACCACCACCAAATACAAACAAACAAACAAAAAATATCACAATTATTTGGAAGAAGCCACATGATTTTCATGTCTCAGCAGCACTAAATAAGTGCTTACAACACTTGTGGTCAATCAATTCTTTTTGTGTGTTTGTTGCTGAGAAGCTGGTTTTGACTATTTTATATGATCAATGGAAGCAGGGGAGAAGTATGTTAGATAAGGCCAAGATTCCTTCACTGTGTTATGCTCAAAGAAGCATTTTTTTACAACACTGCTCCAGTCTGAGGGGGTATGGGTCTATTGTTGAGAAAACCAGGGAGAAGAGGAATTGTCACAAATAAAAGATGTCGTCTTCAACCAAATTGCTGTAAAAGCAAGTAACTCTATCACCTGCCCTCCTCAAATTTGTAACATTCCAGACATGTGTTGCACCTTAAATCACTACAAAAGTAACTCTCTAGGAAAGTTTATAAAGGAGTGGCCAATAAATAGAGTGGAATTAGGATGAAGCAAATTATGATTAAATAAGTAACATCATGGTGAAAGCTAACAGAAATTAGTTATTCTATTGGAGTGTTCATTTAGCACACAGGGGAAAAAACAATTAAGCAGGCATTAAGAAATACTACTGATACTAAGTAAAAAAAAATGCAGTAAATTAAGACATACCAATAAATGAATATTATTTTAATCCAAGCTAATGGCTAATGCTATGCATTCTTGGATCATCAGCAATATTAAGGCAACCGTAAGTGAACAGAAATTCTTACAAAAATGCAAATATTCTTTAAATCAACACAGTCATGAATCATTTACATTCAAAACTGCAAGAACAAGAGTTATGTATTTATTCTGCAAGAGAAGATCACAAAAAAATTGTCATGTATTTCTCAGAACACATTTAAAACTGCACAAGACTACTGCGTGAAGTGAAAACCGTGTCAGAAATCCAAGATCTGAAAACTTATGCTAAATACAGTCCCAATAAAGCAGCATCACCCGAGCCTCCTGAACTGTTAAAAAAACCTCAGTAAAAATCTCTCAGCATCTGGAGCCTCGATTATCAACTCTGGAGAAAAGAGCAGAAGTAGAAAGTCTGTCCATTTCCAAGTGCAGCAGTGATGCCAGAGAAAGGAATTTAGTTAGCAGGGCATGATGGGCATTTTTGCACCAAGACAGAAAGAAAACGAACGAGGATCCTGCAGATGCTTTGGCTGAAATCTCTGGAAGGGACCATCTGAGCTACAGCTGGACCTAACAGTTCCAGGAACACTCACTCTGAAGAATTCGAAAAGTCACCAGTTTCAGAAAGAAAGAGAAAGGGCATTGAATGCTGGAGCACAAGGAATTTTCACTACCAAATTATAGTAAATATATACTGCTTTGTTTCATTAAGTCCTGTGCCAGAGTAAGTTTATTAGAACGCCAAGACGCACAAATCCTATCAGGAGGCCTCTGCCTGGAAACTTTACTGCAGAGAGTATTTTTTTAAGATGTGACAAGTAACAAAAAAAGCTATAGAGAAAACCAGAATTATTTTTCTCTAACATAATGTTTCTGAAGCTGCAGATCATCGAAAAAAAACTTCTTTCTTCCAAATTAGAAAAACTGTTTTAAAAACACACAAAAAGCTGAACATCACACACCCCAAGGTCTTCTGAGGAATTCAGAATCAGCTGGCAGCCTTCACTTCTCATACCTCTTTACTAAAAAAGCACTAGGGAATTGCTGACAGGGTTCAGCATTGTGCAGAATATTAAATATCTTTTTTGCAATACCCTGGTGACTCTTGAGTCTGTCTCTTACAGCACCATATGTACAGCTGTGTTGGAAAGAGGAAGCTATTAAATATATTAAAAAGTAGAAATATTACCAATAGACACTTCATCAAATAACTGGATCTCATTCATCCCCAAACAAAGCAAGAAATGTTAAGGTTACATCAACATAAGAAAATAACTCTGGATTTAATAACACCACAAGCCTGTTGAACATATTTGAAAGTAAAAACACTGCTTAATAAAACAGATTAGTGTTTCTGAAACAATGAATATAGCTTTCAAGCATCACAATGCTTTGGTAATAAAGACCTTGGACTTGGTCTTGAAAGGCACTGGGCTTCTCAGTTCCCACACCAGTTACGGCTAGAAGGTCTTCAGGTCCACATATATTACCCTTAGTTTACTGCCAACACAGGACTAAGAATATCTTGTATCAAAAAAGGATTTAATAAAAGGCAAAAAGAAAAAAGAAAGAGTGTTTTGTTTGAGATCACATTTGTAAATATATTCTTGAAAGTCAAGACAGACGTACAAATATTGCGTTCACATCTCCAAGTAACGCTTACAGGAGACGGCAGCAGCACACCCGTACTCCAAGGCAGACAAGTAGAGAACCATGATAACTTCTCAAAAAACATTTAAGTGCTCATTTAAGGACTCTGAATTTTTTTTTTTTTTTTCCAAAAGTGAGTTTCAACAAGGACATTTTCTAGGCTTCAAAGCACCTTAAGGCAGCAACAGAAAATCTGGACTTTCAATAGCTCCTATCTCTCAAGAATTCAAATCGGGATTAAGCGAGAACACGCTGCCAAAAATCCCACCAGCCACCTTTACGCTTCTAGGAGACTTTTACAAGTACGGCTGGCTGTTCAGCTCGACTTTTAATATGATTTTAAACCTTAAATGCTCAAGTAACTTTTGCAAATAGGAGTTAAGCTTCATAAAAATTTCCCCATAGGCTCCTATCTTCTGCTGTACAGCTTGAGGGAACGCGCAGCTTTCTCGGGGAGCCTTGGTAAAGTCAGCGGTGGTCATAGCGAGAGTTCCTCTCTCACACTTGAGAAAAAAAATGAAAAAATAAAGAACCCCCACGAAGCCCTGCTAAGCACAACTTCATACAGAAACACTGAACAGATATGAATGGTTAACTATCACAAGGACTCTGTCAATTACCTCACAAAGTTCTGCAATAGTTTTGTAAGACTCCAGCAGGACTTTTGCTAAACGTGGTATGGTTCCTCAAAGAGAAGGTTTTGTTACAGTAACACAGGAATTATTTACACATTTCCCTCCAGTTTCTGAATACATTTTCCTACTTATATTTACAAAATGTTTTTCCAGATTTTGTTTTCACTTCATTCATTCACCTTTTTTGTTTCCCCTGTAGAGTAGCTAGGTGTATAAACTAAGGCAGCTGCCTATTGACTTGCAACAGGTGATTAAAGAATAGTTAAGGTTCATGTCTAAAGAGCACTGGAATTCCTAGAATCAAGTGTAAATAGAAATGAGTATCTTAAGGCTACAGGTATTACTATATATTGCATCGAGACAATGGGTTTGTCTTTAGAAGATAAACAATTAAAAAGTCTTAACACTTTCAGACCATGAACCCACAAGAGATTCTGCATGGACCTGTTCTTTCCCATTGAATGGTCATTGAACAGACCGTTCTGCTAAAAATTCACTTTACAAAAAAGCCCACAAACACCAAGGCAAAGAAAACTCTGTCTTTGGTGTTCCTTCAGCCTCAGCCATGGCACATAAGCAGGACTAGGTTTTGAGAGGTTTCTGCAGCAACTGTTGTCCAATGAACAAGACAATGGCTGGTGTAGCTGTACTGATTTCTGCCTCCAACTGCCCGCTCTGATTCTGCTGGAGGTTCACACCTGGACATCACAGTGTGTGACAGATGAATGGTGCCAGCCTCTTAGTCACCTCGATGCAAAGCCTAGCACCTAACCACAGGCCCACCATCACTAACAGAAGAAGTACCAGACTTTCATTTTAACAGATGAGATTTGGGCACGGGAGCTTTTCTACTCTACTGCTGAGATGCTAAAGAAGGAGCAGCACCTGGGGCAGGGACTTCTGAACCACCGCAGAAAGGTTTGTCAGCACTCATATGTCCCTGCCTAATGAACAGATAGCCTGGAGATCTCCATGTTGGTCTCAGACTACTTCTGTAGGACAAACACAGCTAAACCAAACACAAATCATGTATTCACGGGCATTCCTGCTGTACACTTACAGCTACAGTTCATTCTCATACCCTCTGGAGAGTAAACTACATTGGTACCAGACATTTCCATGCAGCCATGCCCTAACTGGAAAAAATAAAAATTTTAATTGTTTAGTTGAAAAACTCAGACTTCGATACATTTAGAGTTCAGCCTAATGAACTTCTGTGATTGCTTTTTTTTAAGGAAAAAAAAATATTATTTTTGGCCTTTCATTGTCAAAATTTACTGAAAACTGCAATTTTATTTGACGGAGGCTTACATAGGTAATGATGGAGGCTACATCAGCAGCAGAAATTTCTCTCCAGCCTTCTCTTGTTGAGGCCTGCTGTAGAGAGCAGCCTGCAGATTGCGGCCTAAGCCTAACCAGGATCAGAAAAGCACTGTGCTGCTGGGGTAAGCCTTGGTTAGGTTACAGTTCATTGACTGCTAAACCATAAATATAAAGACAGTTAGTTGCAGAAGTGGAAGGAAAACATTTTTAAAGAGAATGGTACCAGGCTTCAAGGGAGTCTTAATCTCAAACTTGGTTCAAACTGGAGGAGGACTTGAACAGGGATATGGCTCCATGCAGGATGAAGAAAAACAAGACTGCAGGGAGTTAATGTTGCGCACAAGAATGTGTCAACAAATGCTAATGTTATTGACAGTCCTTCCCTGTTCAGGGTGACCACTGTGATTACAGTAAACTCTCTCCAAGAGGTCAGGCCTCAATGACATAACTGTATACATTAGGAACTTTGAGCACATCACCAAAGAAACAAATGTCCCAATTTAATTTGAAAGTACATTGAGAGTAAGCCTTCTACTTCCCACCCTCCCCATGAGGAGGTGTAAAATACAAAGGATAATGAAATAACCCCAACCATCACTTACTCTGTTTTCCGTCTTTGCTTGTCTTCAAATATATCATTCAGACTTATCGCCACCTGTCCCAAAAACTTGTCCAGCCCCACCAGCGACCTGTGCATGACAATCAGGTAGAGGATGTATTTTTCTGGATTCTCCTGCATGAGTAATCCAGGGAGCTCAAAGGAGGCCTCTTCTTTCCAGACAGGATCCAGCGTCTTCTCAGCCACTGAGGTGGAGTATTTCTCCTTGCCCATCTGTATGATGGTGTAGGCATCGTTGCTGCCATTTTTGCCTTTTGGCTTCAGACCTTTGGCTTGAAGGACCGTAACTTGCACGTGAGTTGGGAACCACTTCTGGGCTTGCTCTGCCAACATCATCTCTGAAGATCACAGCAGCAATAACCAAGTCTCTAGGTCATCGAGCTGCTTCGTAAGGGCACTTACGGTGGAGACACCTGTCAGGGGCTCAGCGCGGTCCTTCCTCCGACGCTTCTCGCCGCGGGTGGCACTCACAGATCCTCGGGTTCCCCCCACCCCACACGCCCTAACTGCGACTCCATGGCTAGGGGCTGCAGGGTTTCCCCGCAGCACCTACACTATTCCCCTCCTGCCCCCGGCCTCCCCC
>VXBD01003071.1:1663360-1674000 GCA_013399975.1 Indicator maculatus
CAGCGGCGGCGGCCTCCGCGGCGGTCAGAGGGCAGAGGGCAGGGTTCGCTCCCACCCCGCCGCCGAGCGCTTCTCCTTCCCTTCCCGTCCCCGCTGTGCAGCGGCCGATCCCCCGGCACAGGCGCTGTCAGGGGCAGCGGCCACCGTCGTGGAGAGGCTTCCCCACGCCCGGCGATATTACTTGAGGGCAGGGCGGGGAGAGGCCGGGCTGCCCCGGGAATAGGTGGACTCTCGGGACCCCCTTCCGGCTGAGGTTCCCGTTCCGTTAATTAATTCATCAATATTTATATTCGTGGAGAGGATAGAGAGCTGCAGTGGAGCTGTGGGGAGGAGGGAACTTCTGTATACATCTGTTGTTATTTAATAGTGTATTTTAGGGGCTCAGGGGTGGCCACACAGCCAGCCACACACTTGTGCTGCTCTGGAGCAAGCTCTCAGAGAAGGTTTTGGGACGTCCTTTAAATTCCACCCCATCCACCTACCCTGGCAATTCTGCTGGATTTAAGTGAGAAAGCGAAAATAACTGTCAGCTGTTTTGAGGACACATAATTTTGTTGATGTACGCCTGGAGGCTATGTGTACATGTGTGTGTGCATGCACACCTGTAAGGGCAGTCACAGGTATTAACCTTGATTCTAAAAAAATAAAAGAAGCCCACCCTTGCAAACCATAACAATCAGAGAAATCAGCAGCCAAGTCAGATCATACTTCATCCACCACCCTTCACTCATAAGTCCTCAGCCTACGGCTCACAGGTTAGTGAGAAACAAAAAGCTTGGGAGACCTCCTCATACTTCTGAGACCTACAGGAAATTAAAAAGTTAAAGCTGAAGGCCATTAGGGAGAGTAAAGTATGAAGCTGCCCACAGCACTTAACACTGAGTGAGTTATTGTCCAGGGTCAGAAAAGGTTGGGGATCACCAGTCTACACATAATCATTAGTCAGAGCCTCTTCTCACTTTTTGTCTGTACGCAATTTAAATAAGTATTTAAATAACCCTTGACTAGGAATTACAATTAGTCTTACATGCTGTGATAATTAACACACCTCTTTCCACTGCCGCATTGTATCTGATTTTTGTTGATGCTGGAAAATAGGTAGTCCAGCTGGAAAATAGGTAGTCCAGCTGGAAATGCTTCAGAACATAAAATCACAGAATTGTCAGGATTGGAAGGGACCTCAAGGATCATCCAGTTCCAACTGCCTTGCCATGGGCAGGGACACTTCACACTAGATCAGGTTGCTCAGAGCCACATCCAGCCTGGCCTTAAAAACTTTCAGGGATGAGGCTTCTACCACCATTCTTGGGATCATAGTTACACAGAAGCACATAGGTGGATTATCTAAGGTGGTAATTTCTTAAAATTATAAATGCTATGGTTATCTGCCTTGGTTTATATAATGGTGAGACACTAATGGCCAAATGAAGGCTGCACATCTTTGGGATAAATTGCTACGCCCCTCATCTGGAAATCACTTCCCCTCCTCCCCAGTTGCCAGCATCCCACATCCTCAGGTGTCTTTCCCAAATGTTTCACAGTGAGTTGTCCACAAAGCTCACGGAGTGCTTAAGGAAAGAGGAGCAGTATTACAAGCTGGAGGAGCCAGGAAGGATTATGGTGACATAAGTGTTCTGCAGGAGTCTTAGGCCATAGGGAGAAGCCACGGGATTCTTATTGGAAACCAGGGAGACATATGTACATCACATTATTTTTCAAATGAATTTTACCACGTATAAATTCTTTTTTGACAGAATATTCCTGACTGCACTCATCAAAACAAGAAATTAATTTTAGGTAGGCAGAATGTATTTATTTAGTCAGCAATTTAAGTCAAACATCATGTCTTTCATGCTGTGTCTTAGGAGAAGTTTTATGCGTTCTTATACCAGGCAAGATTTGTGCTTTTTTCCTTGGCTTTTATTGGTATTCTATAATATCTTACTACCCTCTTTTTCTGAAGGGGGGGTGATGGGAAGACATCTTCACACAGCTGAACAGGGAAAGGTGGGAGGACTTTTGTACCTCGCAGTACAATCCCCAATCTGCCTTTTCTGCTTTCCAAACTAAGCAGATTATTAGTTCTCTACTCCTTAGGCACCGGCTGGCATGTGAGAGGAGGAGAGTGGAGCCTTTCTCTCTTTCTCATGTCAGCTGGCAGAGTGGGCACTGGGGAGATGCCCTCTCAGCTCCCCCACGCCTGTGCTTGAAGTGAACTCCGCTCGAAAGTGCACCAAATATGTTTTCTTTCCTCGTATACCCCTCTAGGGTCAAGTTCCAATCCAGCCTTTTGATTTTTGTCCTCTTTGGGATAGGGACATTGTCATCTTCTTGAATGTGAAGTGTGATACAAATGACAAAACATCTCAGAGAAATAATGATATCTCCAGCAACACAGTGTCCCCTGGCACCGTGCTAGAGCATTAACCCAGAAATGACTCCGACTCTCACTTGCTGAACCGCCGCCACCGCTCTGTGTAGGTTTTGTTCATCGCTGTCCGTGATCCAGTGAATGCTGCATTAGAAAACGCATTTTGTTTTCTGTGCACCATTTTGGTGACAAGGCCATACCATCCGTTCAATCCTGCTTTACCTCCCCGTGTTGAGATCAAGCACTGCGGGTGCTGGACAAACAGTGTGGGAATGTCAGTGGTTGTTAATATTAAATGCTTTGTCTTAGCAGTACAGTGGGAATGCTAATGAGGATGACTAATCTGTGAGAAACCATTTTTTTTCTGCTGAATTTGAAGTGGGCACTAACCAAACAACAGATCATGTGGGGAAGGATACCGTGAAGCTGACAGAGTGATGGACAAATTCTGGTTTCAGTGTCTCTTTGCTGATTAGAATAAGGAGACTAAAATAGATACAAGAGAAGGGAAGTCTTGGGACTGTGCAAGAGATAATTAAAACTCAAATGTCTCTTGGGTAAAGGGAGGAATTCTTCTTAGATTGGGTTTTGGCGAGATCTGTAATTCATGCTTTCTCTGTGAGAAGGACTCACAGCTTTTTATGGATTAAGGTCACTACATTCCTTCTTCTAGCTAGCTGGCGTCATCAAAATGGGTCTTAATCCCAGAATTTTATTTGCAGTACTCTGTTTAGCAAGAAATAGCCAAGTGGGCTAACAACATGATAAAAGAGGGACATTATCTATAAGGAGAGGGGACGTTGGAGCAGCCACAAGGAACACAGGGCAGATACTGCAAATCAAAAATGTAAAACCAGTTTTCTGTAGGCCAGCTTTTCTGACATTCCGGCTTTGATGGTGTTTTCTTCAGCAGCAAAAATTCTGGGCTTGCTTTTCTTAGCTGTCTTTCTCCAACCTTACATGGGTGAAGGGAGGACAGTGAAAGGGGGCAAGTCAGATAATAACACAGAAGCTACCAAGTGTCCTCAGAGAGGACTGTTTACCACAGTATAACACTCGGGGGAGCTACTTTTGATAGCAAGCCCCCAGCAACGTTTTGAAATCCTCTGAAAGAAGCAAAACTGAAGCCTGGAAAATTCGCAATCAAACATGCTCAGAGTGAGTGAACTTGGACAGCAAGCATCATACTGTGATGGGAGCGAGTTTTAAACATGATTTTTTTATCAGAGAACAGTATCTATGGGGTGTTTAATGCATGGATCTGTAATCCTCATGTGTGCCATCTATCTCTATTACACGTTGTTCCAAGCATCTCTGGCCCAGGAGATCTCCATTGTTTTTTAAAAGAAGGAATTCCAAGAATTACAATGGATTTTTTTTTCCCAGTAATTTGAAATACCCTCTCAATTCTCCCTCCTGAGCCAACAGTACATCTGATTAAACATCAGGCTTGATGTTCTGGCTGCCCTTGCAAAAGAAAATACAAGAAAAGCCTTTTTGCCTGTGCTGCCGAGACAGTTCCGTCCTCTGCTTTTCACTTCCACTTGCATACTCGCTAAAGAGGATCAGAGCAGTTCTGCTTACAGTGGTGAACTGTAGCAGATAATTTGGTGATTTAATTTCTCCCTGCTTTCTGTTTAGAAAGCAGGAAGCAGTTTGTTATATTTGTGTGTATGAAAATGCTATCTCTTCTTTGAAATTATCTGCTGAACAATTCTTTGTTGGCAGATCTGGGGGTGATGTGTTTGTTTTGAAGGTTCTGTAGTTGTGATGCACAGGCTGGTTTTGTCTAGACATGTAACAAGCTTTTGCTTTCTGCCTAGCTGTGACTCTTGACTTTCAGTAGCTGTTGCAACTGTCCAGATTGCAGTTTCTGGAGAGCCTATGCAAATTTTGAGACTGAATGTTGTTGTCTGTTAACTTTATCTTAGCTGCTGTTATTTTTTCAATTAGTGACTTCTTCAGGAATCCACTAGAATTAATTGATTGCAGAAATCAAATAACTGGGCTCAAACCCACTGCTGTGAATTGGAAGGCTTTTCTCAAGCTACTGTTTTTGTCAGCTCTCTTGGTTTGAGAAGAATTCATTAAGCTGGAAGTATTTTGATGTAAATGTTAATAGCTAGATGGATATTCACCACTTTTCTGTCCTGGAACCAAAGTTTGCATCCCAAGGTATTGAAGATTTTCTGCAGCTATCGGAGTTAGGCACTGTCCTGCTCCATGTGCTCTCATTTTCCTTTGATGTTCACTCTTGTGGAATGTCTCCTCAAGAGGAGGGGGCATTTGGCCATAACAGGTCTTCAGGCTCAACACTAGGTCTGACTCTTCCCTGATTATCCATTGTCCTGATAGAAATCTTGCACTTTTCCTCCAGAAATCTGGAGTCACAGATCCAGTAGAACTGTGTGCAATATCAGATTTCAAATACCTGCCAGGTACCACTAAGAGTATTGGAAGCATCATCTTTTTTGGTTCATTTTCAGCTGAACTTGTTTCACAGCTTTTCAACACTGTCATCCATCGTGAAGTTCAAAGAGGCTTAAATGCTGTAAAACAATCATCAAATGCTATCATTAAACTTGCCAGTCATCCAGACTTGACCCAAACTGCCTGTGTCTCGAGATGTCAGTCAGCTGTCAGGGTTAGGTTTCAAGTCAGCCTTTAAAAACATGAAGACACCTATCTCTCAGCTTCTGCACAAATCATAAGCAGGCAAACCATTTTGCTTTTCTGTCCAAGCATCCCCAAGCATCTAACCTGAATCAGGTTGGATGATACCTCAGGTACACTGAAAGGCCATCACCCTGCCCTAGATCTAGAAGGATTTAGACTGTCTTCAGGAGAACCTGCATGGCCAATAGGACCAGTCCCATGCAACTCTTCCAAAACTAAGCTAAGGGCTAGATTCAGATTTAGCATTGTTTCTCCTGAGAGGTCATCGAAACCTCTAAGCTGACCCTTAGAGAAGTACCCATTCAAAAATCATAGAAACACAAACTGAGGCTCAAACTAAGCAGTCACATTAGAAATGGAAATTGGCTATGTGATGTCTGTTTTCAGACCTAAATATACACATTCTCTTCTGGTGTTCAGTACACCTCCAGTGCTTGAAGGTCACAAAAAACTTCTGTGCATTGGAAATGGATGTAAGAAATGTAAGAAGAATCACAGAAACATTCAGGTTGGGAAAAACCCTCAGGATCACCAAGTCCAACCCAGAACCCTAGCCTACAAGGTTCACCCTAAACCATAGCCCCAAGCACCACATCCAAACCACCTTTAGACACATCCAGGGTTGGTGACTCCACCACCTCCCTGGGCAGCACATTCCAATGCCTGACCACTCTTTCCCTGATTTTTTTTTCCTAATGTCCAGTCTAAACCTACCCAGTTGTAGCTTGAGGCCATTCCCTCTCGTTCTTTCACTAATTACCTGTGAGGGGAGACCAGCACCAACCTCTCTACAATATCCTTTCAGGGTATCCTTTCAGGGTAGTTGTAGGGAGCAATGAGGTTAAGTGTCAAGGCTAATTTTGCCATCTTTGCAGAGAATAATCTTTTTAGTTTTTGACAGAATTTTAGAAATATTAGCAATAGAAACAAACAACTTCAAAATCGTGACCTTCTTTCTGCTTTTCTAATGAAACAGAAGGGAAAAAAAAAAGAAAGGAAGAAAGAGATTTTTATCATGCTATTAGTATGAGGCTTCTTCAGAGGTATTTCTCCTGGGTTTAAATAACTCATGCACTTATTCTGTCTGTATAGGTCTCCAAGGATCTGAGAGACCATTACCTCAGAAATTACCCAAAGTTATCAACTCCCTTAAGGAGAATTTCAACAAATACCAGAAAATTATGTTGTAGGAAAAGTTCTTAGTAGTGGAAGTTCTGAACTTCTTCATTTTTTTTTCCCCCTCTTCAGGATGTCAAAGTGCTTTGTAGGGCCTATGCAGTCACCATCAGTACGGCCCCATATGAGGGCAGACAAAAGAGAATTATTTGCACACAGATTAAATTGCTACACTTAAACCATTCCTTGCTGTCCTAAGCTAGCAGTCCCAGCAAGCAGGTAAAATACCTATCAACCCTAAAGCATAATGTCCTCCTCAAGTGAAAAGTCCCCCTTGAAGTTTGGTCTTCTTTACTAAAACAACACATTTAAGCTTCCTGCTCATTCCTAAGAATTTTTCCCAGGCTCAGCTGCCCCCAAAGTTTCTTCCCAGGGATTTTCTTCTACCAGAGGCCTACCCCACCTCTCTTCTGTTGTTGAAGGGCCTAATGGAATCCACCTGCAGCACTGAGTCAGAAGTGATTAATCTGTAGTTAAGTGCAGGACTTCAACACCTCCTGCATGTTGGTAACAGGAGAACAACAACAACCAACTAAAATAAAATAAAATAAAATAATAAAATAAAGTATTTTCTGGAGGAAGGAGGGCTGGTGTATTTGTTACACTTGGGCTTAACTTATCTCCCTTCAAGCCCTGGGAAACCAAGCCATGACTTCTCTAATTCTTTACCCCATGACTTCTCTAATTCTTTACTCCCTCTAATTCTTTACCCCAGAACAATATTTGGTGTTCTTGGGTGAATTTTTGTCTCTTGCTGAGCTGATGAATAATTCAGATTTTATATCATCATTGCCTCCTAGCAATATAAATTTCAATTTGGCTTCAGCAAGGTCTTAATATAAATATGTGATTAGAGAAGGAATCTAAATTAAATTGCTGTAGTTAAGTTTTATGTGCATTAAATGTGTGTACTCCAAGCACTCTTCTCCAATGTTAGTTACAACCCTTCTCTCTTTGAAGCATGGTTTATTCTTAGAAAACTCAAGCTGCTCCTAAAATTCTGCTCCCAGTAAGAGACAAATTAGATAAAAACAACTTATTGAGAGGAGGGAGCTTGCAGAGCTCACACAAGTAAGTCATGGAGTGCTGCTTGATATCATTCTAAGCAGCAAGAATTATCTAATACCCAGTCATGCAACAGATAAAATTTCACTTTTCCAAATATCTGTAGCACATCTTCTTCCCAACAGCAAAAGTTGGAAGGATTGTGAGGGCTGTGGGAATACTGTAAATTTATTTTGGCACTGCCTTGTGCTTCAGGCGTCCTGGAAATCAGCGCTGGCTATGTTCTCATAGTCTGGAAGTAAATTAGCCATATGTGCATTAGTGGCATTATTTACAGATTGAATTGTGCAACTATACTCAGAGCCCTAGATAAATTATTTCTACATTGGGTCCAATTTTTGCTGTCATTTACAGTAATATAAATCGAGGATCACTCCACTCAAGTCAGTGGGGTAATTACTTTGCATTTTCTCCAATGTGATGGAGTGCAGAATTTAACCTCTGATTATTTGCAGCTCTGAATCTCTTTCCCCTACACTAGAAATCTACTGAGGCTCTTCTGTCACTTTGTCCTCTATCACTTTAGAGCTGGGCTCAGAAAATAAATGTGTTTATGAAAGCAAAGCAATGCAGTTAGACTTGGTTCTTTTTAAAGTCTGGGTAAACAAAAGTGAAAACAGTTACCTGGTGTTACAGTCTCTTGTTAAATACATAACTTTGCTCTTCATGCTTTTTTTTTGTCTTGGCTTCTAAATAGGAATTGCTGTGAAAGTTTGCCTTGGGTCAAGTCTCACTAAAAAAAGTCTGACCATGTTAGCATATCACTAAAAAAGTCAAACTAACCATGTTAGCATCTAACTAAAAAACTCTGACTAACCATGTTAGAATGTATCACTAAAAAAGTCAAACTAACCATGTTAGCATCTAACTAAAAAACTCTTAACTAACCATGTTAGAATGTATCACTAAAAAACTCTAACTAAGCATGTTAGCATATCACTAAAAAGGTCAAACTTACCATGTTAGCATATGACTAAAAGAGTCAAACTAACCATGTTAGCATATCACTAAAAACCTCTAACTAACCACATTAGCATAGCACTGAAATCCTCTAACCACGTTAGCATGTCACTAAAAAAGTCAAACTAACCATGTTAGCCTATCACTAAAAACCTCTAACTAACCATGTTAGCATATCACTAAAAACCTCTAACTAACCATGTTAGCCTATCACTAAAACCCTCTGACTAACCATGTTAGCATCTGACTAAAAACCTCTAACTAACCATGTTAGCATATCACTAAAAAACTCTAACCATGTTATCATATCACTAAAAAAATCTAACCAACCATGTTAGCATATCACTAAAAAACTCTAACCATGTTAGCATATCACTAAAAACCTCTAACTAACCATGTTAGCCTATCACTAAAACCCTCTGACTAACCATGTTAGCATATCACTAAAAGAGTCCAACCATGTTAGCATATAGAACTCACCTTCTGAGCTTCTTCACCCCCCCACTTTGAATGGACCTTGCTGTGGCAAAACTGATTTGTTTGCTTAAATTGGTAAGGAAAGTATGAAATCAAAGATGGTCTCGATAGAAAAATAGAAACCATGCAAACACCTCAGCGATTGTGCTCCAGGAACACTCTCACTGATGCTGGAGTAAATGTGATTGTCCCTGGAAGAACTCCTCTGTCTCATCATCCAGCAGCATATGATGTTAGGCATACCATGCTGGATGCAGCTTCGGAGCTGTGGTTCAACTGCTCATGTAAGAGGAACACACTGGGACACTGCTTATATCTTTCTCAACTCAGTGTTTCTAACGAGAAGAAGATGTTTGAATGTTATTTTATGTAAGTCATAATCATTTGAAAAAATGCATTAGCAGGCACAGGTCTCATAAGGGATTTTAAATCATCTCCATATTTTGTTTTCCTTCAGCTTCTCCTTTGTTTCTTTGCTGCTGCTGCATCTTATTTTGTTCTCTCCCCCATACTACTGCAGCAGCATGTCCACCTCCAGTTGCAGTGATAGAAAAGGTTGTATAATTAAATGGTCCACTTTAGCCATCAGATAGTCTTCCTCATTAATTTATCTCAGGATCAGTGTCCTGCTACTCCCTGGGTCTTTCCATCCTTAGTGGCAACATCAAGAAGTCACAGAAATATTTAGGTAAGGCATTAATAGTTGCACCAGAAGCAGAAGACCAACATAACTGTGCAGGTAGCCTTGACTCAGGTAAACTCACCCAAAGTTTTAAGTCCTTACTGAAATATCACCTGATATTTAATTACTGAAATCAATGAAATGACAGAAACACAGATTCACTTCAACATTTAAATATCCAACATGTTCCCAAAGAAGACTTTTTTTCCAGACCTTGCTATCCAGAGGCAAGCCTGAAATCTAGGAGTTGGTGAGAGAAAAGAGGTACAGAGGTACAGAAGAAAGATTATAGAAGTTGGGTTGTTCATGGTAGCAGTATATTGGACAAAACAGATGACCTGGCTCCATTTTTATATTTTCTACAGGAAAGTCCAGGCAAGGAGAGTGTTGGGAAGGAGAGATGGAGCTGTGCACCAAGTCACAGATGGGTGAGAGGGCTTCCCAGATCATCAGCCTTGCTGTGAAGAGGGGACTGTTTGGGATGTGGGTTTTACTGGAGTTCATATGCCAACGTTACTTTTGCCAAATGGTTCAACTGAATAAGACTGACCCTGCCCCAACACATCCTTGGGCATTGGAATCATCAGGATTAAAAAATTTACCCTGACCAGAGTGCCTCACCTGGGAACTGCATACCCAGCTCTGTTCACAGACCTGTTTGTGTCAAAGAGCCATCCAGATTTGACAGAAAAAACCTTCTAGGGTGAAGAACCCATGACCCTTTTGTAGAATTTTCCTGATGAATAATTAACTTCACTGTTAATCTTCTCTGCATTATCCATAATCAGAAAGTGACCATTTCCAGCTTCCAGGGCTTGATTCATTTTTATATGCCAAGTGACAGAACCCTTACAAATCTTCTCCTCCTGTAGGTATTAATGTACCACGATCAAGTCTCTCTTAACCTTTATTTTGATAAACAGATTAGGCTGCATGCATCTATCCCTACAAAGCAGATATTCCAGATCTTGAAATCGTTCTTTTCTGATCCATTTTCAATTTTCCATGGCTTCTTTGAAGTGTGAACACCAAGACTACTCATGATATTCCAGTAGTTTTCCCACCAGCTCACACACAGCTGTACTTCTTGTGCCAGAACCCCTGGCCCAGTAATTCTGCTGCTAGCTTAGGTTGAGGAAATTCAATCTAGGGTATTAAAACACTTGCTATATATTTTCCCTGCATAATTGGAAAGCAGTGAGAGATCAAGCAAAGGATCAAATATGGGAGGGT
>VXBD01003071.1:1687306-1742525 GCA_013399975.1 Indicator maculatus
CTGCTCTCCAGCCAGTCCCTGCCCAGCCTGGATTTGTGCTTGGGATTGCCTCCACCCAGCTGCAGGACCTTGCACTTGGTCTTGTTGACCCTCCTGAGGTTGGCTTGTGCCCAGCTCTCCAGCCTGTCCAGGTCCCTCTGGATGGATCCCTTCCCTCCAGCCTGTCTGCTGCACCACACAGCTTGGTGTCAGCTGCAAACCTGCTGAGGGTGCACTCAATGCCTCTGTCCATGGCACCAACAAAGATGTTGAACAAGACTGGTCCCAGGACTGAGCCCTGAGGGACTCTGCTTGTCCCTGGCCTCCACTGGGACATGGAGCCATTGACAGCCACTCTTTGGGTGCAGCCATCAAGCCAGTTCTTTATCCATCTCGTGGTCCACCCATCAGACCCATGTGTCACCAGTCTGGAGACCAGGATGTGGTGTGGGACAGTGTCAAAGGCTTTGCTCAGTC
The DNA here is from genome assembly GCA_013399975.1 of Indicator maculatus. Lineage (NCBI taxonomy): Eukaryota > Metazoa > Chordata > Aves > Piciformes > Indicatoridae > Indicator > Indicator maculatus. Next base: position 1,687,763 of record VXBD01003071.1, read on the forward strand.
CAGGTATATATGACATCAGTAGCTCATCTCTTAAGCTGCATCCTGCTAGAGACTGAATCTTCCTAGTCCACCTTTCCTTAATGACAAAGTACATTTATCTTAGAGAATGAGGCTTTTGGCCAGTTTGTTTAATTAATGTTTGGGTGGGTGGAAGTTGGCATTAAAAAAAAAAACCAAAACCAAAACATTCAGCAAGCTTCCTATTCATTTTCTGAAGCACAACTTACTTTACTGGCAGGCACCAGCACTTGTTCACCAGTCCTTTTTTTTTTTTTGTTTCAGGAACTCTGCATGTGGCATGTACTGTGGAGGCTGGCAAATAGAAATGGGTGTAAGAGGATGCTTGGTTTCAAAGTGTCCAGTTTTGGGCACCTCAATACAGGAGAGGTGTGGAGGTGCTGGAGCCAGTGCAGAGGAGGGCAAGGAAGCTATGAAGGGCCTGGAGAATAAATCTGATGAGGAGAGACTGAAGGAGCTGGGGATGGGTAGTGTGAAACAGAGGGGGCTGAGGGGAGACCTCATTGCTCTCTACTACTGTCTGAAAGGACATTGTGGAGAGGCTGGTGCTGGTCTCTTCTCACAGGTAATTAGAAGAAGAGGGAATGGCCTCAAGCTGCCACTGGGTACATTTAGACTGGACATTAGGAAGAAATTTTTCCCAGCAAGAGTGGTCAGGAATTGGAATGCGCTGCCCAGGGAGGTGGTGGAGTCCCCAAGCCTGGAGGTGTTTAAAGGTGGTTTGGATGTGGTGCTTGGGGATATGACCCTTGTAGAGTAGGGTTCTGGGTTGGACTTGGTGCTCCTGAGGCTCTTTTCCAACCTGAAGGTTTCTGTGAGTCTGTGATTCTGTGAAAGGGGCAGTTCTAGCATAAATAATAAATACTGAGGGAGGAAGGAAGTAGGAATGTGTGCTATCTGAAAGCAAAAGGCTTGATTTTCTCTTAAAAGCAAGAAATGGGAATCTGCTCCTGTACACATATTGTAAGATCGGCTGTTTTGCCAACACAGCTCCCAGTGGGGTTTAAATCTACCAAACAGGAGCTGAACTAAATGAAGCCCTGGCATGTCAAAGGCAGTGCCATATCTGGGGGGCACACAGTTGAAATCCTTATCCCTGCCCTCCTCCCTTATTCCTCTTCACAAGAACTAAGTGCCAGCTGATGGGTTTGCACAACGTGAAGCACACCACCTCCCATTTCCCTCTCTCACCTGTTAGAGCTGGGCTCCTGCTGTGCTGCTGACATCAAATGCAAATGAGCACCTCTCTTCCATCTGGCTGAGCAGACTGAGAGCAGGGAATGGAGCACAGGCACCAGCATGGGCTGTGGAAACTGCTTCCCTGGCACTGGAGTGTGCTAAAGAAGAGGGCACGGATGGGGTGAAGGGGAGGGGGGCAGGAAGGGTGCTGGAGCTCGACTGCTGTGCAGAGGGCAGAACTGCAGCATCACTCCGTCTGCTGGTGCTGTGTGGGTGTGCACATAATAGTGTTCAATCATCAGCTCTGAACTCCACACCTACACCAGGGGCTGAACAGATTATGTGGGGGTGGATTAGAGGATCCAGCAGATACAGAATTCAGAGCCAGATCGTTTTTTTTTTTTTTTCATTATTTGGTTTGTTTTGGTTTGGTTTAGATTTGTTTTATGTTGTAGCTCATCATTGTCCAAAGAGGCATAATGAAACCACAAAGAAATTCAGCCTGAAATCACCTCCTCTAGGTTTGCTGGATTTTAGCTGTTGAAAGCCAGGATCTGGGATGTAATTGTGTAACATTACATGACACGTCAGGTGTCCTAAATCCCCCCTGAATTATAGGCACGTAATTTGAGAGGTGCCTCAGGTGCCCTGGGAAAGAAAAAAAAAAAGGTAAGTACATCTAGAGAGCAGTTTAGATCCCAGTGATCAGGCTGTGGGAAAAGGCACCGCAGCCAAGTGCCTGAAAATGGGAGGAAACTGGCCCTGAGGTGTTTTGGGGCAACAGAAGTGTGAACCAAGAAACTCATCTGCAGCAGCAATGAAAGCCTTAGACAGGGATCACACTTGGAAGTTGTGTCCATGAGAGTTTATCCATTATTTCTAGCAATATCAGTTTTCCTCACATAATACATAACCCCTCTCCACACACCTTACATCCCTTGCTCCTTCGAGCTCTCATTCCCAGTGAGTAATCCTACTGACTTCCACGCTCTTAACTTGGAAATACTCATCAGCTTTGGCTGTTTGGGGCCCAAATATCCTCCCATCCTGCAGGCAATTGTGCAGGAGAAAAGTGCAAGCTGAACTGGAAAAATTGTGGTGCTAAAATACATTTAAATCCTCTCCTCTCCAAATGTCAGTGGCAAATGCAGTGAGGAAAATGATCTGTTCTGAATCACCAGAGTTTAGTCTCTGCAGTTGATAGCCTGTGGTATATGCCAGTTGTGAAGGAGGCAGGCAGGCACTTGAGTGAGCTGTGTGCCATACAGCAAAGCTATACTCCAGTGCTAGCAGTGCTCTCAAAACCAGGAAGCTCCACAGAATCAAGCAGTATCTTTTTGTGTGCAGCTGTGGTGTAGTTGGATTATAGCAGTCCTGCTGGTGCTATCTGCCTGGTATCCTCTTGGTCTAATAAGCCCTGTCTCTAAAGTAATGGATTCTCTGACCCTTAGTCAGGCAATTACTTCTAAATTTTAGTTTTCAAGGATTTGTATTCAGACTGCTTGGGCAGATGCAGAGTCTGGCACTGCCTAACCCTTGTAGAGCATGTGTTTTGTCCCAGGCAGGGATATTCAGGGCTAATAATTTTTCCTCTGGGACTCTCTCATGGGAGTCTTCATTTCACTGTGGCAGGTGAAATCACTTCAGATGCTTCTCAGAAGACAAGTCTCTGCGTCAGAGACAGCATAGCACTTCTCTCTGGGTCGAGGCAATCCCAAGCACAAATCCAGGCTGGGCAGGGACTGGCTAGAAAGCAGCCCTGAGGAGAGGGACTTGGGGGTGCTGGTGGATGAGAAGCTCAACAGGAGCTGTCAATGTGCACTTGCAGCCCAGAGAGCCAAGCAGAGCCTGGGCTGCATCAGGAGAAGTGTGGCCAGCAGGGACAGGGAGGTGATTCTCCCCCTCTGCTCAGCTCTGCTAAGACCCCACCTGGAGTACTGCATCCAGTTCTGGAGCCTCTNGAGAAGGCTCTGAGGTGACCTTCTTGTGGCCTTCCAGTATGTGAAAGGGGCTACAAGAAAGCTGGGGAGGGACTTTTTAGGCTCTCAGGCTTACCTTCCACAACACAACAGAAACTCGTTTCATGGCTTGTGTCAGTTGGGAGCTGATCCTTCATATCAGGTAGTGACAGGACTGGGGGGAATGGAATAAAGCTGGAAGTGGGGAGATTCAGACTGGATGTGAGGAAGAAGTTCTTCCCCATGAGAGTGGTGAGAGCCTGGAATGGGTTGTCCAGGGAGGTGGTTGAGGCTCCATCCTGGAGGTGTTTGCAGCCAGGCTTGATGAGGCTCTGGCCAGCCTGATGTAGTGTGAGGTGTCCCTGCCCATGGCAGGGGGGTTGGAACTGGCTGATCCTTGTGGTCCCTTCCAACCATGACTGATTCTGATTCTATGAATCTATGAAATGGGCAAATTGCAAAAGGGAGGTTGGCAAAAGCAAGGGCAGTGAGATACAGGATAATACATCCCATAGATGTCATTGCCCTGACTGATTCTATGGTTCTATGATTCTATTATCCTTTGGGAATTTGGACACCTGAGCTTTAGCCTCAGTTCTCTTTCCTTTCCTGCTTTCACTGCCTCTTCTAGACCTTGCTAAATGACCTTCCACATCTCCAAGTGTCTCTTCACAAAGCTAGGAGAGATACTGCTTCATTTTTCACTTCCCTTGCAGATCCATCAGAAGCAAGGTTCTCGTTTCCACGCAGTCGCTCGGCGTTACCACCTAGCGTCAGGGTCTTTGCTTAGGGTACCTCCACTTTGACAGCTTCCCCTTTATTAAGGTGGTTAAATATGTTCATAAACATGACATTTGTTATTAACATAACATTCTTCAATTACATTGGTACAGTCTTGTCCAGCAAAAACAGACCTGCCCCGAATCTATCTGTAAAACATCTGCACTCATGCCAGTGCCAGCCAAGGGTGTGACATTTTGGGGTTGGTTTTTTTTTTGTTATTACAGTTTTTAAGAACACTTCACATTGGCAAAAGCTTTCAGGGAAAGACAGCTTATACTGGCATCAAGAGATTTTTGCTCATACAGCTTGCCTTGTTTGCAGAACTGTTTCAGGCTAGACCAGAAAAGCACTCTTGGGCCAGCACAAGCTGAATGTGTGCCAGGGCAAACGCAGCCCAGCCTTGCCAGGCAGCTGCAGCTGGGTCATATCAACCCACAAACAAGGGCTTCAGTACCAAGGGGGAGCCTGAGCCCTTTTTGCTGACCTTTATTTAGCCCCAGTAAACACCTTCTTGGATCTCATTAGGAAGGTTCACCATCAGAGCAAGGTATTGGAGCACCCTTTCTGCCTTTAGGTTTTTAAAACTTTTCTTAAAGCTCAGGTTCTTAGTGGACAGATCCTCAAAAGACGGTGTCCAGTATATGTCCTTCCTCCACAGGGGAAGGGACACAGTAAACTAAACAGTTGCTTATGTGCTTCTTTGGCTTGCATGATCTGATTCTAGCCTCATAAATAAGGAAATTCATTGATCCTGTTTTTTTTCTTGGTAGCCCCTTAATGCTCCCTGAGAAGACCAAAGGAATTGGACAGGACCAAAAGCTTTAGATCAAGAAGAAATGTCTGGTCTGGGAGGAGAGCAGAAATGCATAAAGAAGGGTTTGCATTTGATGTGAGGCACTGCTTAAATCCCTTGTTCTGGAGATGTAGGGAGACTTTGTGCAACGTCCCTAACTGTTGTGATTGAGGACAATTTCTCCATCTGAAGCTGTCATCTGAAAACTTGAACAATATGACATTTTTCTTTTGTATAGCTGCAGTTATTGTTTCCCCATTTCTGCTGTGCTTTGGGTCGAGAGTGGACTACCTGAGGTCAGATGTCAGAAGAACAATCTCTTTCCTGAAATACCTTTGAAATTGGTTAGTACCCTAACTGCACAAACATCTTGCACTGACCTGAACCTGGGAAATTGTTAATCCCTGAGATACTGTGTCAGGTCTCTAAGCAGCTACTGGACTATGAGTTTGGGAGGCCTTGCCCATGGTAGGAACTGCATCTCTCAAAGTCCATGGAATTCTGTTTCTCCTGTGGTAGGGTAACCTTTTTCAGTGCTGACCACACATTCTTTTGGGAATGTACAAGCCCCAGGTCACAGACCTCACAGATTTTTTTTTTTTTTTAGCTTTGAGAGCAGCAAGAACTCAAACTTCCTTTCATGTTACACCCTGAGATATTGAATCATGGCATCAAAGGGTTAATGTGGGCAGAAATGTTTGATCTCATTCTACTTGAACTGATTACATTTTGAATTTTGATACTGTTGCAGTGAAGCTGTAAATTTATCTTGAGGTAAGCCAGCAGACAGGCAGTGCCTTCTAGTTACCAGCAGCCACTCTGTTCCTTCAAAGGAGTCTGGGACAGATGTGTCTTTTTATTTCGACGAAATGGATTTTATTTCTTATGAAATAGATTTGCCTGTTCATCTCAGTATGTGGGGCTGTCAAAGTTGATAAATTTGGCAGTGTTTTAACATGATCATTCTGGTTTTCTTTAAACCAAGTTATTAACTTGATATGTTTTTATAAAAAGCAGAGGCTGACGGAAATTTTGTTTTCGTCTTTTGCCGTTTACTTGACGGTTAGAGGGTTTTAAGTAACACTGGCTCTTAAATCGGAGTGGCAGAAAGATTAAAAACTCTTCCAAAGATTGCTGAAAACCAGCTGAAGGGCAGGGATGCACTGGGTGGTTTGTTGCAGTGTTGGTAAGGCAGCCTTTGGTTGGTTTTCACTATGGATTTTTATGTCCCAGTGCATCTTCAGCTGGTTCTGAGCTGCTCTCACCTGGCTGCAGGGTGACCAGAGGCAAGCCACTCTGCTAAGAGGTTTGTAAAACCCACTCTCACTTCTTCTAACATGCACTGAGGGGGAAAGGGACCTGGGGGTCCTCGTGGGTGGAAGGTTGACCATGAGCCAGTGCAGTGCTCTTGTGGCCAAGAAGGCCAATGGTATTCTGGGGTGGACTAGAAGGGCTGTGGTTAGAAGGTCGAGAGAGGTTCTCTTTCCCCTCTGCTCTGTCCTGGGGAGGCTGCATCTGGAGTACTGTGTCCAGTTCTGGACATCTTCACAGAATCACAGATTCAATAATGTTGGAAAAGACCTCAAGGATCATCAAAGTGCAACCTGTCACCCCAGACCTCATGATTACTAAACCATAGCACCAAGTGCCAGGTCCAATCCCCTCTTGAACACCTCCAGGGATGGTGACTCCACCACCTCCCTGGGCAGCACATTCCAACAGCTAACAACTCTCTCCATGAGTTTCTCCTCAAGATGAGGAGAAAGTTCAAGAAGTACCAAGAAGGTGCCCAGAACTGTCTCCTCCCAGGCCAGTCAAGGTGAATCCAGAGTATCAGTTCTATGAAACACACAAAGGAGCAGCTACAAACTTCACCAAGCCATGGACAGTGATGGATGCTAACAGCTCTTCTGAGCAGGAAAATGGTGAAAAGCATAGTCTAGCTAGGTCAGATCTGCCATAGCACTCTGGAGTAGGCAGCTCATGCAGGGGGGAGGGAGAGGGTGCCTGGGGTGCCTCATCCATGATCCCTTCATGCCATCGGGATCTACAACCAGCAGTCATTCAGTCATCAAATCCAAATGATGTTTCTGGGAAGAGGAGACCCAACTGCTCTCAGTGCACTTCACTTTAAAGTGGCTGGCCATGGCAGATGAAATGGAGAGACAATGATTGCAGTTTACCAGTGAGAACAACAGTTTTCCCTCCTCTTATCTGGACATAATGGTGGACCATTGCAGGTGGGGTTTTTTCACCCTTTTCCCAGCACCTGTCTTTATTTGTTGGACAATTTATAGCTCCATCTGAAGTATTATCCTGCTAACAGTAGGAGGTATTTGCAGTGCAGCACAATATAATCCTCCCCTCAGAGATTAAGACTATTACCTCATTGATGCTCCCAGTCTCTGCCAGCCTTGGCATACCAATGTACAGCTTGAATGCAGGTTTGCAGCATAATAGCTCACTATGCTACCAGCTAAGCCACTGAATGCTTCTACAGTCTTTCTTTTTATTAGGAGAATGACATGACAGTAATAATGGATAATGGATTCTGTTAATGAGATGACTTATTTCGAAGGTAAATAAAGCTCAGGTGTCACGTGAGTGAAAAATCTGAAAGATCTGCAAATGTAATTTAGTCAAATGGTCCAAGCAAGAAAATAAAAAACAACAACCAAAACAAACAAAAAAAAAACCCCAACCCACACAAGCCCTCCTTTGAGGCAGCTGCAATGGCATGGGTAAGGCTCCAGAAGAAACAAGAGGTAAAGTTGTCCCTGGTGCAGGTGGCACACTCACTCCAGTCCAGTATAGATACATATCACCTCCTTAAGGGGGGGAACCTCTCACACAGAGAGGCTGAGCTCCCATTCCCAGGTGTGGTGGGGTGGAGGTGGCTCCCAGCTGGAGCTGCATCCCCCCAGCAGAAGATTTCCCAACTGCTTGGTCTCATCCAGCCATGGCTTTCACTGAACTTATCACAAGAGCCTCCTATCTTGGGTGAACCAAAGCCAAGGGAAGTGCAAATACCCACTGGTGTTTCTACTAAATTTTATGTACTCCCTTAACATGTTGTTATGTTTTCTCCTGAATCTCATCCTATCCAGAAACAACTTGGACAGATACTGGTCTGCTCATGCTTTCAGGTAATCTGAAGAAGCAGAGTATGCTTCCAACCAAGCACCAAATAACCTTCTAGAACAAATACAACACAAACAATGACTGCATCTCCCTAGAAGATCTTTCTTCATTTAATGTTGAAATGGTGCTGTCTCCTTCCTCTCCTCACATTCTCATCTGATTGAGCTGTGGCTTTGTTGAGTTCTGCAGAGCAGTTCACCCTCCAGCCCAGCCCAGGTTTGGTTTATCATACACGGGAACGTTACTGAGGACATCAGCATCACGCAGAGATACAGACAGCATCCACGAGAAGAAGCTGTGGTGGCAGTGCTAAGAATAGAACTGCCAGACAGCCTTTGTAAAACTCAAGGTTTCTTTAGTGACCATGAAAGCATTAAAGCATCAAAGAAGGAGACTACTTGGTGTCTACAGGCGTATTTATCTTCCCTAGGGTTTGTTTTTTTTTTTTTTTTTTGCCCCGACGTGGACTCTGCCTACTCACATCTTTAATACATTTATCCTCACAGTATGCCTGTGAGACACAGAAGAGCTACTATCTGCATTCTACAAACAGAAAATTGAAACACCAAGGGAGAAAGCAGGCAGGCTGCTCTCCTGCAGACATGAGAGCAGAAACCTCTGCAAGCTCAGGTGCCCAGACAGCCATGGCATGCACTTGCTTTGGCTTCCTCCTGCTGCTTGCTCCAGTGCAGTGACATCAAGAGCAGGGCTCTGTGAGGTGTGGTTTCATCTATCACACATTAACACCACTGATGGGCTGGTTGCTGACCTAGCACGTTCTGTGGAGGAAAGGAAGGTTTTAAAAACAAAGGGATGGATGAAGAGACCAATGACAGGGCCCAGGGCTTTGACCTTCTTCAGTGGTCCTCAGAGGACTATGTGGATTTCCACCACTTGTGTCTGGTGGCTGGAGCAAGGCCATTTTTGAGAAGCCCAGAGAGTAAGCAGACTGTGACAGTCCCTGTGGCAAGTAGAGGGAAGACAACCATGGCATCCTAGAAGGTATTTTCTACAGCACCAGGTACATGTCCCTGCAGCAGCTGGCTTACAACAGCCTCCCACTCAGCACAACTACCCTGCCATTGGTACCCAAGGAAGCTGCTATGATCAGGTTTGGGGATGCTCTGGGAGCTTCCTTTCCTAAGGGCTGAGGGGGCACTCAACAGAGAGAGAAGCAGGGTAAAATCTGATGCCTGTGTGGGCGAGGGGAAGGAGAAGATGCAGAGAGATATGAAAGTAAAAGATTTGGGTTCACGACCTGATACATTTCTCAGCCAAGCCCTGTGGAGTTGCTAAACTGGAGTAGGAATTTCACCCAAAATAATCACAGTATCACAGGGGTTGGAAAGGACCTCCAGAAATCATCTATTCCAACCCCCTGCTAAAGTAGGGTCACCCAGCACAGTTTGCACAGGATCACACTCAGACAGGTTTGAAAGTCTCCAGAGGAGACTCCACGACCCCTCAGGACAGCCTGTTCCAATGCTCTGTTACCCTCAAAGGAAAGAAGTTTTTCCTTATGTTCAGGCTAAACATCCTGTGCTCTAGCTTGTGCCCAATGCCCCTTCTCCTGTCACCAGGCACTGCTGCATAGTCCTGTCCCCATCCTCTTGACACCTGACCTGCAGATATTTATAATCTCTCTCTCTATATATAAATATATAAATTATGTTTAGATAAAACATATATTTATATAGAGAGATATATTTATAATCACAAAATCTGGACTTCAGCACCGCTCCTGTTTTGATGCTCCTGGGGTTCATCAAGAAAAGTGTGGCCAGCAGGGCTAGGGAGGTTCTTCTACCTCTCTACTCTGCCCTGTTGAGACCACACCTGGAATCCTGTGTCCAGTTTTGGGCTCCCCAGTTCAAGAAAGACAGAGACCTGCTGGAGAGAATCCAACAGAGAGCCAGGAGGATGCTTAGGGGACTTGAGCATCTCCCCTGTGAAGAGAGACTGAGAGCCCTGGGGCTGTTTAGGCTGGAGAAAACTGAGAGGGGATCTGATCAGTGTCTATCAATATCTGAGGGGTGGGTGTCAAGTGGAGGGGGCCAGGCTCTTTTCAGTGGTGCACAGCGATAAGACAAGGAACAATGGGTTCAAACGTGAACATAGAAGATTTCACCGCAATACAAAGAGAAACTTCACAGTGAGGGTGACAGAGCCCTGGAACAGGCTGCCCAGGGAGGTTGTGGAGTCTCCTTCTCTGAAGATTTTCCAAACCCACCTGGATGCATTCCTGTGTGGAGTACCCTAAGTGATCCTGCTTTGGCAGGGGGGTTGACCCAATGATCTCTGGGGATCCCTTCCAACCTCCTCAAGTTTTTTGATTCTGTGATTCTAAACCAAGGGGGGAAAGGTCCCAAGAAGACAGCCAAGGGGAATCAGCCTTCTCAGGAAGGTTTGCATGCCCCGCGGCCAGGAGAGCACCCAGCATGTGATGAGACAAGCCCACACTGGCAAGGCTGGCAGCGCCTCCTGCCCGCAGGGGCATGCGCTGAGAGCTGAGCAGCGCTGCCTGCCCTGCGGCAGCCGTTCCCAGGCGCTCCGGGAGGAACCAGGCTGCTGAGGAGCTGCCCTGCTGTTTGGTTGTTTAAGCTGCGGCTGCAGAAGAAAAGAGAAGCAAAACCATGGGTTGATTTATATCTCGTGGTTGTTGCAAGTCGTTCCCAAAAGAAACAAACAAACAACTCTAGGCACTTTTAAACCTAACTGTTTTTGAAAAGGCAAAGTGTTTCTATCGTTTTCGGTAATTAAAAACTCGGCTGCCTCTTCTCATTCGATGGTTTTTAAACCTATTCCCCCCCTACCCCTTCGCAGACTCTTGCATATTTCATTCCTTGCAATCCTGTCCCCATTAGTGGTGATGACAAAGCTCCCATTGCTCCCCATGTGTGGGAGAATCACACTGTAAGTATGGATTTAATCACCAACCTTCAAAGTGACTCAAAAGGCAGATAGATGGGATTCCTGGGGAGAGTTTCAAAAGTGGAGTTTGACGTCCTGGCTCTTTTGATAATGTTGCTGCTCTTTTCTAAAACATTTTGGAAAGCCTGCCCTTCTGGGCCTAATTTCAGGTACCCCAAGGTACAGCTCCATAACTGGTTCCAGCACTGAGCTGGCAGTGCTCCATGCTGGCACACTGGAGAACTTGGGCACCCCTCACGCCAGCACAATGCTGCTGCTGCTGCTGAGCTCCCACACTGGTTTCCAGCCTGCTGACATCCAAGATATTGCACAGGATGAGCATGAAAATGTTATCCTTCTGCAACTTCCCACATACTCAGAAAGTGGTTGCACAGCCCCTCTGAAGTGCTGACTCCTGATATTGTAGAATCATAGAATTGTTAAGGTTGGAAGGGACCTCAAGGATCATCCAGTTCCAACCCCCCTGCCATAGGCTGGGACACCTCACACTACATCAGGCTGCTCACAGCCACATCCAGCCTGGCCTTAAAAACCTCCAGGGATGGGACTTTGACAAGGGGAACCTACTATGCCACATTAGAAAGAACAGATCAAACTCAGAGATTATTCTCTTGAGCATCTGGAATTAAAAACAGTAGTAGAGTTGATTCAAAGACATGAAGAGCAGAATGTGCAGCACTGAGCCAGCTCTGCCCTCTCAGTCTGTGCTCAGTATGTGCAGGTGAGTCCCTTCATTAGCCTGGGGGCAAGGTCTTCCAGCCCACTGACCACATAAGCTTTGCAAGGCAGATTGGTCTGAGCTCATAGCAACAAAATGAGCATCAGAACTCTTGGTTTTATTGGTATTGGGCTGGTTTTATTTATTTATTTATTTGTTTGTTTGTTTGTTTATTTATTTGGATTTTTTGTTTTTTAAACAATGGCAGGTATTTTCAATCTCCTTTTATTTCTATGCATAGGAAGGGGAAGCCATGAATAACATCAGCACAGAAGAATGGAAAACAGATCCCTTTATACTCATCAAAATTTTATTTTTCTTTTAATTTACACATTTAGGAAGCTTATCTCTGAATACCAAATGAACCCACCTACTTTAGTTTGCTCATTAATTATAATTTTATATGCATGAAGTGGTGGGTTTTTTCGATTTTTTTTTTTTTTGAGGCAATATTAGTGTTGGCAGTTGTGTTGTGGATCTGAAGAGGCTTTCTGAAGAGGTCAATGGGAAAATGCTCATTTATTTCAGTGACAGGGAGGTTGGAGCTTAGTGAATAGTTATCTGTCTGGACAAACAATTCTCTGATTCTATGAAAACAGAGCAGGGACTGTCAGTGGATGTACAGATAGTGGTCTGCTCATGCTTTCAGGCAGTCTGAAGAAGCAGAGTATACTTCCAACCAAATACAAGAGCACCTTATGCTACACCAAACTAACTTTCCAGAGCAAATACCACAAAAATATTGAATGTATCTACTTATTAAGCAAAGTAGTGCTGCATGAAAACAATAACTGCATACTGAGGGGTAAGTTTGGTTCCACAGACCATAAACAGCCTTTGGGTCTAAAAACTGAGAAGTTCTGCTGGTTTCTGTGCTATCAGGGCTGGAAAAAAAGGAGAGATCCTTATTACAGCTTAGCTGTGCTGGCAGAAGTCCTGACCACTGATGCAAGCTTAGTGGTCAGGCTGTGCTTTTATCAGCATACCTTTTATTCCTCTTGGTAGTAGTTTTACTCTGCTGGTCAAAAGTAAACTGGAGCCTTTGTGTATATTAGCAGGGCTAATTATCAGGGCTAGACTGAAGGAAGTACCAGAAAGTTAATATACAAGTACAGAAGGGATTATTTATTTTCTTGTACAGATTCCAAGGAACCAGTTCAGCCTGCACCAGCACAAGCTGGGAGCTGCACACAGGACTCCCAGGACATGAAGCTGAGACTTCCAGCAGAGATTCAAGCCAGAGCTCAGTTTGCAGCACTCACACTGCTAATAAACCCTTGAATTAGAGTCAATTGTGAGTTCCTTGCTTATTATGAATTATCTTCATGTATCAGCTTTTTATGAGTGCCATGGCAGCAACTGCATGTGAAAAGGAGCTGGGCTTGTGCTTGCAAAGCCAACTCATGCTACCTGCTTAAATGTCAGTCCCCTTTCACTGACAGGGAAGTGTTTTTCACAAACAGTTTGGAAGTTGCTTCATTTCACTTTTTATGTTTATAATGGCTCAGTGTTGATGGTATCAGCAAAGCTATCATGCTGAGGCCCTGCAGTAATTTGTCAAATAATCATCTCCTGGCACTTTCTTTTTTTTTTTTTTTTNNNTTTTTTTTTTTTTTTTTTTTTACTACTCAGGTGCTAATGACTACAAGTATGATTAATAACTGAAGTAAACTGTTATTGCCAGGAAGTTCAAGGAATTGTGAGCTGTATAAAAACACCACTAAGAACAACAGAAGCTGATCATACTTCACAGACGGAATGCACGACCTGCAGTCCTGTTTCCTTTTACCCTGCCATGGGTTTTTATTAGATCTCGGGATAGTAACCTTACGTGGGTCATCCCTCGGTCAGCTGCTCATCTCCACTGTTGTTCCAAGCAGGCTTCCTGAGCCACTGCAGGAAGGACCAGATGATTTCTTTAAGGAATAGGGCTATTTCTAAAATAAATATAAAAAATTCAGACCTCTATTCTGCACGAGTGACAAGCCTTGAGAACTCCAGCAGCTGTATATTTGTTGAACACCCGCCTCCTGCGAGTATAAATTGCACCTTACTGAGCAGAAATAAAATACAGTCCACCAGAGACTTTGCTGCAAGGTGTAGCTGCTTGTCTGTGGGCAAGTAATGACTTGAGTTTTCAGCTGCTCCTTAGTAAGAGCCTTAGTAATTGGAATCAGTTATTCAAAACATCTCTAAATGTGATTTAAATGGCAAGGATTTAATAACATAGAAAGAAGTCATTACAGAGGTTCAAGCAGGGGAGAAGGGAATTCCGTTTTTCAGAGCAGAGGGAGAAAAATAAAGCAATTACTTGATGTAAAGGCCAGAAACAGGACTCCTGCTGTCACAGAGAAATCAAATCTGTCAGCAATTAGTGGGATCTTAGGAGCCAAAGAACCCTTCAGTGTTGAACAGTGAATAAGGGGTTAGCAATTATATGAACTGATAAAAGTGTTCTGGTTTTCAAACAGCAGGTTAACAAGGCTTACTTTTTTCATAACTTCATGCAGATGTGATGAGTCACACTCAGTGACATTTTTCAGGAGGACTGTGTGGAAAGGTAAGAAAATAAGAAAGCACATTGCACTGCTGTTGCCTCTCAGATGCTGCTCTCCTTACTTATTGCAAACTGACCCCCGGCACAACGATGGAACCAGCCCCAGCGGCTGTCAGTGCTCACCAGCTCCAGGCAATAGCTTGCTTGACTCTGCTCTTAACAGCACTCTTTGTCTTCCATATGTGACCACTTGTGTGAGCAAAAAAAAAAAAAAAGAAAAAAAAAGAAAAAACAATCATAATCAGGTCTCATTCTGTTTGACATCAGAAATACTCAAAATCCCAGCAGAATGTATTTATGCCCTACAAGATTGATTCTTGAATGGAAGAGTTCATACAGGGAAACGGAAACAGACGTGATTATGCCTTTTTAGTCTTGACTCTGGCTAATGCTTTAAACACTGTACAGAGGTTACATGACTAATTTGCACAATAAAAAGAATATTTGTAGGAAACTGCAGGAGGAGGGCACTTTCTCGGTGCCTCAGAGTGGCTGAGGCAGAACTAGAACTTGAGAGCACATGCTTTGATTGACCTTAATAGGCAACTCTAAGAAGCAAGAAGCATAAAGAGACTAGGAACTCCAGATACACAGCCTGTACCTCAAAAAGACGTATAGGGAAACACTGATCTTTGAAGGCTTCATCTTCCTCTTCATCCTAGCCTATCCTACTTAGCTCACAGGCACCAAAGGCCTTCAGAATGAGAAAACAAAGGAGCTCCGGCAGTTTCAAAAGGCTTTCTCTCTCAAAACAGAGGGATGAAGTGTGTCTAGACTATGAGACAAAATCCTCCTGGAATGTCTAAAGAAATTAGGGCTATTGAGATTAGCAGGGAAGGCCTTTCAGTGGGATCAACATACACAGAGAACGTTGCTTTACAATCGGTTTTCTGTAAGCTCCGAGGACGTCCACCGAAGCAAAAAAACTCACTGGCTTTCTGACTGCTGCTGGGGATATGGTCTGTCAGACCCTCCAGGCAAAGATGGTAGGTTGCTGAGCTGCTCCAGCCTGGAGAAGAAATGAGAGCAGTTTGTGACTGGTCAGTGAGACACACTGGGGTTCAAGCTAGCAAGTGCCTTGAGCACTGACCACAGAAAAACTGTGATCTGAAGCTCTGAGATGGAGAGGTGCAGCTGGTCCTGCTACCATACTGACCATCACCACATTCCTTGCACTGCATGAAGACAAATCAGAAGAAGCTATAGAAACCCAACAAAATCAAAATCCCAGACCAGATCAAGGTTTCTCTTAGCTAAAAATCTTACAGAGGCATTCCTTGCAGAATGGGGAACAGAGGTAAAAACAGAAAATACAACATTTCTATTAAGAAGCTGTTATTAGCTTCCCAAAGAAGCATGGAAATCATGTATCAAATTAACATGGGGGGAACATGTGAAGGAAGAGTCAGATCTAGGCAAACATCACCTAGGCATCTTGGACAAGCAACATTTTAAAGCAAATTCAAATATAGACCCTGAGAATGACTAAAAATCCCTTGAACTTCATTCATTTCCCAAGCCCATGGCAAGGGGGATTGGAACTAGATGATCCTCGAGGTCCCTTCCAACCCTAACAATTCTATGATTTTTTTTAATTTCTATTTTTCATTAATTTATTCATGTTTCCATTTATGTATTTTAGGTTCTAGGAAGGTTTGAAAACCACTAAGTACTTACAAGGGTCTACAAAGATGTATGCATTGGAGGATGAAACTGCATCATCATGTCAACACATATTTATTTTTCAAAGTAAAGCAAATTCTTTTAAAGGAAATATAAAATTCAGGGGGTTGTGTCATGCACAGTGCTGTAGAAACACCCTGGTTTTCATAGTGCATTGCAAGTGAATTGATATGGTCAGGTGTGTTTGTGTGTGGAAGGCTGGTGGATGTACACAGGAAAGAATATTACTTCCTAACCCTTAACCCATCATCCTCTTCTTCCCTCCTGTGCACTTCAAGTGTTGCTTGAGCTGACTATCACAGTATCTGTGAAGAACTCCTTTTCTGATCCCTTGTGGTCCCTCTAGGATGAAGGAAAGCTTCCAAGGAGATTCACTGTTCAGTGAACTCATCAGGTTGCTGTGAACTGGGTAAATCCTCTGGATGTCATGTCAGAACACTTGAAATGCTGCAATGTGTCCAGAGAAGGGCCATGAGGATGAGCAGAGGGCTGGAGCACCTCTCCTGTGAGGAGAGACTGAAGGAGTAGGGGCTGTTCAGTCTGGAGAAGAGAAGGCTCCGAGGTGACCTTCTTGTGGCCTTCCATTATCTGAAGGGGGCTACAAGAAAGCTGGGGAGGGACTTTTTAGGCTATCAGGTAGTGACAGGACTGGGGGGAATGGAACAAAGCTGGAAGTGGGGAGATTCAGGCTGGAGGTGAGGAAGAAGTTCTTCCCCATGAGGGTGGTGAGAGCCTGGAATGGGTTGTCCAGGGAGGTGGTTGAGGCCCCATCCCTGGAGGTGTTTGCAGCCAGGCTGGATGAGGCTCTGGCCAGCCTGACGTAGTGTGAGGTGTCCCTGCCCATGGCAGGGGGGTTGGAACTGGATGATCCTTGTGGTCCCTTCCAACCCTGACTGATTCTATGATTCTATGAGATTGCTTCCCATTTCATCACCTTTTGAACCTGGTCCTGAGCTGCTTTCTGGTCACACTTTTGGTTCAGGATGTGTGCGTTCACACGCAGTTACCACTGATCTTAATAGCAGTTCACAGATTCCTTATCTTGCCAGATCAAGCCCAATTGCACAACCTCCCATTAAGAAAGCACTAAATTGTGAGTGCCTACCGAAAAACAGAAGCATAAATCCCAGGGAGGTGATTTTTACTGCAAAGGCACTGAGAAGTGAGGCAAGAGTGACTGTCAAAATGAGACAGGGAGAAAGAGGGGAAATCTTGGCCTGTATGCTGAGCCCTAGGTGGGGCATAGTGATGAGGGTAACATGTTTGACACCTCCTCTTTTGCTTCCAGGATCTGGTAGTGAAATATCTCTTCTAAATCTGAGTGTGTGGAAGCTGCCCATTCCCAAAAGAATTTCCCACAATGCTGAGAGCTGCTCTCCGCTGTGTGGGTGGAAGGGTTCTCCATAGGCTGCTGCAAGAGGACAGGAGCTGATATCCTCAGCTCAGTTTCTGGTCCACATCTTAGCAATTCTGGAAGGTCTCCTGTCTTGTTTTGGGACTGATGCATCCAGACTTAGCAAGAGCAAGTTTCCGATTTCAGTCTGAAGTTTTGAGTTCTCTGCTTCTCTGAGAGTGGAGATCCAGAAGACTTACCAAGAAGGATCTGCTAGAAGCTGGCAATCATGCTGGCAGTCCAGCTGTCTCTGCCTCTTTTGTCTGGGGAAAATCAGTAGTTCCTAGGGGAAAACTTGAATCAACCCCAACATGACTTCATATCTCTTCAAACTTCCTTAGTTTGCCTTCAGGACTGAAGGTGACACAAAGGCCACACTTGTTGCATTGCTTGCTGCTCATGAGCAATTCCTTCGTTTGCCCTCAGGACTGAAGGTGGCACAAAGACCACACTTGTTGCATTGCTTGCTGCTCAGGAGCGATTTTCAGATTTTTATGGTGCCACAACAGCAGCTGTTACGGTTGCTAAGAGGAGTCAACTCCTCTACAGGGCATGTGATGGCCTTTCCATGAATCAGGGAGTGTCTGTGGGCCACTTGGGCCATCCCTAGAGCATTTTTCCTTTCCAAAAGCAGCTCCCTAAAAACCTGGTTCACTGATTTTTACAGCACAAGGTAGTGCTATATTTTTCCCATGAAAATTTGTGTAGGCAGAGGGAGGAGACTGTCAAAGCATCATAGAATGGTTTGGGTTGGAAGGCACCAATATCTACTTGGGAAGCTATATCCTGTTCCTTTGCTTCTAGAAAGACAGGTGGAATGGGAGTAATTCCACCAAATGTTTTTATGCCAGATTTCTGCAGCTGGCAGAAATTATTTAGAGGTGAATAAACCCAAAGCAGTGCCTTGGGACTTGCAAGCAGAGAGAAGAGCTGCCACTTGGGAGGTGCCACCGAAGAAGGACTATGCTGGGATGGGCTATTTGGTAAAATGCTTCCTGTGGGTCCTGCTAGTGCTGAATGTCTGCAGGGGGTTGCCTGGGCTTCCTTCAGGGAACGTGCCCCAGCATCCTTATGGGGCCCTTTTCTCAATCTCTCTCCAGATCTGAGTGATTAAGATCTTATCTTTGGCAACTTTCATCCTCGAATATCCGCAAACACTTTGCAAAACAGCCCAGGAGATCTCCATAGCTATTTACCACTTGGTCAACTGATTGCATCAGACTGGAGGAGGAAATTTATTTCCTGGTGAAATATGATCTCATAAAAATCCCTTGGTCAGCAGGCACTGCAATGAACTGTGCATGGCATTGTTACCTCCAACAGAGGCTGGAGGTTTGCTTCAATTATACTCCGGTTTGCCTTTAATAAAAAGGATTTTTTTTTTCCACAGATGCATGCTTATGTGTAGGAAACTGGGAGAGAGCTATGTTGTCCCCCTGGCTCACTGGGCTCTGTCAGGAATTTGGAAGGCAAGTTCCTTATCAGGAAGCCAGGGGAGAGGAATTCTTCTCAGGTAAGTCAGAAGCAACCTTGTAAAAGCAGCCTGTGCCATCCAGAGAGAGGCCTCTCCATTTCCACAGTTAGTTTGCTTTGTTGAGAATTATCCAGATTGCAGATTTGTTTCTTAAAAGAATCACTTTCCTCAGCACTGTCTGAAACCCTGATTTGTTAATTTTTTACTGTCCTTGCCAGCCCCTTCCCCTTGACTGTATTTAAGTTGCCCACAAGGAGCATCAGCACCATGGTTCTGCTGACCCTAACATATTTGGCCAGTCTGTAACCAAAAGCTCTGGGCAGAAGCAGCAGGCTTCGTGCCTTCCTCAGAGTTATTGGTGGGCAAAGGAGTCACTTGAAGGCTGGAGCTGGGAGCTGTGGTGCTCAGCATCCAGCCAGTTTCAGCTCTTGAGAAGTGAAAGGCAACCACTTGGGGTTCATTACAGGGCGCGGAGGGGCGCTGACACCGCGGCATTGTGCGGCACGGGAAGCCTGGCTGCCTCCTGGCTGCCTCCTGGCTGCCTCCTGGCTGCCTCCTGGCTCGGGTACAAGGCCTGGTTTTCTGCCTGGATGCTCAGGTCTCGCTTTCTTTCCATTGTGTTGCCTGGTGTCCTGAAATAAAGGATACTCAGCAAAGGGGGAGGAAGCAAGGAGTGTAATTTGTAAAGGAAATATTTCCACTAGCTGAAGTTTAACTTGACTGAAGCCAGATTTAGTCATCGGCTTCACTTTAGGAATTGTCTTTATGATCTTACCAAGTATTTCAAATTATGCTAGTTCCTTCCTCAGAGTTTTATGAATTTTCATACTTACCATTGAAATGAATGCTCCATTCAAACAAAATGTGCACAACAGTTTTCTACATAAATGTAGTCAAACCCAGAAATGTATTGCCTTCTAAAAATGAAAGAAAAAGTGTCTTCAGAATTATTTTTGCTAGTTTTAAAGGAGTCAGCTCTTTCTATTGATTTTTCAATGAGTGACGAAGCAATGGTTTTAAGCTAAAGTCTTTTATTGTGGTACTGGGAAATCCTTTATTCATTCAATAAACAAGAAAATAAATAAACAATAGTTTCAGAAACTATTTCAGATCCTTTTTTTTCTTTTAATGCAAAAGGAAAACAAGGGCATGCTTAATCAGTATGACTTGGCTGAACAGTATTCATTTACTGAAATTAACAGTATTAATCTACTAAAATTGCAGCAGCCACACCAGGGTCGCATCCATCTTTGCTTCCAAGAGAGCTCCCAGGCAGGAGGCAGCAAGCTCATCACTGCTGCTCCATGCTGGGCAGGTCCCGGAGCCTCTGGGGGAGGTGGCCACATACCAGCCCAGGGCAGACACAGCCACCTGCAGAGCAAAGCCAGAAAATCCCAGCAGAAGCAATCTTTATAATATATACTTCTCATTAACAAGTCAAGTATTTTAAATTAATACTTTGCCAGCTCGTTTGTTTTCATTCAGGAAGAAAATCTTCTACGTCTGCATGCACATAAATCACCTCTTTATGATGGGTTCCTGATGCCACAGGGCTTGCTCCAGTGGAAAAGAATCCCCCTTGGCTCCAATGATCTCTAGTCAGGTCTGGGGTTTGTTGTTTTTTTTTTTTAGTTTAAAAAACAGTGTCTATCCATCATCATAAGACTTTGTATTGAGGCTGGGGGTACTTGCTGTGGACACAGCAGCAGCTGAAGCTGAGATAATAGCTGAGCAGGTAGTAATTATTGTGATTAACTGCCACTGTTTGCCAGCAGATTTCAGGCACTTGCTCAGGTTCAGCACAGCCTTCCCCAGCACGTCCAGTGCAAACCCATCGACCTTTTATGGGGGTCTTTGCACTTGGAAAACTCTCTGTGCTCTGGATGCTGTTACTTGTGCATTTATACAGCACCTAGCATAACCTGGCTGAAGCTCTTTCGTGCATCTGCTAGATAATACCATCCACAATGGTTGCAATTTGCTATTTTCTAAGCTGCACCTGCAGTTCTGTGTGCCAGCAGTTCAGTCACTTGTTGCACACATAGAAAGAACACTAACCACAAGCACCAATCTTTCTCTCTGTTAACCTCAGGGCTTCCAGCTTTGCTCCTCCCTGCTTCTAAATCATTGTTTATTGCTATTTTTACAGGAGAAGATTAATGGACTTAAACAGGCACAGGTAATTCTGCATTGTTCGAAGTCTCTTCAAATAGCACCTGCTGTAAATTCTTCAGTGCTCGTTATCTCTGCAGCACATCTCAGTTTTTAAACAGTTTGTTCAGTGGAGGAGGAGTGTGAAGGGTCACAGTGCCCTGGGAGCTTTTCAAAAGCATCTATCAGGCTTTATGCATGCTGCAGTGTTGGCTGGAAGGGTTTTGTTTTTGCAGGTTCTCAGGCAGACTGGACTTTGAACATCTCTCTGAGCCGGTGTGCTTCTTAGAGTGAACTTAGGTTGCTGCTCCAGGGTTCACTGAGGCTGTGGGAGAAGTGCCCATACTAATGACTTTAGACATTAACTTTTCCTTTGTAATTTCCTCTCGTTCAGTGTGTTCAACTCTCAGCCGAGCTTTGTTCCAACAGCCTGGGGGGGACGTGACTTCACTGAGATATAAAACACACAGGCACAAAAAGAAAATGCTTGAAAAATTGCAATGACATGCTTGTGTTGGTAGCTTGTGATTTTCTGAAATGAAATGTGCCTAGACAATGAAAATTGAGCCAAGATATTATATTTTCCAAGCCACCTTTTTTTAGCCTTCAAAGAAGCTCCTTGGTAAAACTGCATGCCAGTAAGCTACCTTCCTCATGCAATC
This sequence comes from Indicator maculatus, assembly GCA_013399975.1. Taxonomy (NCBI): domain Eukaryota; kingdom Metazoa; phylum Chordata; class Aves; order Piciformes; family Indicatoridae; genus Indicator; species Indicator maculatus. The sequence goes on from VXBD01003071.1 coordinate 1,709,204, forward strand.
ACTTTTTTGCAGTCCTAAGAGGAAAAATGCACAAAGTAATGGCTAATGTAGGTGCATGACATGGATGGGTTTGTGTTGCAACAAGTCCAGATGAATGGACAGCAAGAAACAGCAACAAGCAGAGCCAAATGGCAGGAGGTACATGTTTATACCATAGAATCATAGAATTAGGGTTGGAAGGGACCTCAAGGATCATCCAGTTCCAACCCCCCTGCTATGGGCAGGGATACCTCACACTAGATGAGGTTGCTCACAGCCACATCCAGCCTGGCTGCAAAAACCTCCAGGGATGAGGCTTCCACCACCTCCCAGGGCAACCTGTTCCAGTCTCTCACCACCCTCACAGGGAAGAATTTCTTCCTAACATCCAACCTGAATCTACCCATTTCTGTTTTTGTTCCATTCCCCCTAATCCTATCACTCCCTGACACCCTAAAAAGTCCCTCCCCAGCTTTCTTGTAAGCCCCCTTCAGATACTGGAAGGTCACAATAAAGTCTGCTCAGAGCCTTCTCTTCTCCAGACCCGTGGGTGTGGGTGGAGGCAGAGGGCTGCCTCTCCAGCACAGCACACACCCAGGGGTCTGGCCAGGGAAGTGTGCCCCACGCAGGCACTAGTGCAGTTGTAAAGCAGCCAGGTATTCAGGGATGCAAATTAGCTGTGCCAGTGCAGCAAATACAGGACTTCAGTGTCTAACTCGTTGCAGGTGGAAAACCACGGGCAACGTTTCAAGAAGTGGCTTTGAATGTTGGCCCGTTGTGACCATAAACAAGAAACTCAAGAGCTTTACAGTATGTACTTACAGCTTTTAATTTTCTCTCCCTGTTCACAGATATCTGAGTATCTCACACACACACCCCGACAAGTATTTTGATTGTTCAGCCCTGGTTTTACGTTTAATAGCCTCGCTACCTTCTCCTCACAGTGATCACATTCTGCTCCCACATGTGGAACAGTTTACATTTCTCTTTTGCATAGAGGTGGAAGGCAGTTGGGCTCAGTTTTCAGGGTGAGCAGAATGGGCTCGCAGGTTTTAGCTGAAGCCCGTCAGGAGCCTGGTCTCAATACATGATTCTCCCCCCCTACTCTGCTCTGGTGAGACCCCACCTGGAGTACTGTGTCCAGTTCTGGAGCCCCTAGGGATCTGGACATGCTGGAAGGTGTCCAGAGAAGGGCCACGAGGATGAGCAGAGGGCTGGAGCTGTTCTCCTATGAGGACAGACTGAAAGAGTTGGGGCTGTTCAGTTGGAGAACAGAAGGCTCTGAGGTGACCTTCTTGTGGCCTTCCAGTATCTGAAGGGGGCTACAAGAAAGCTGGGGAGGGACTTTTTAGGCTGTCAGGTAGTGACAGGACTGGGGGGAATGGAATAAAGCTGGAAGTGGGGAGATTCAGACTGGATGTGAGGAAGAAGTTCTTCCCCATGAGAGTGGTGAGAGCCTGGAATGGGTTGTCCAGGGAGGTGGTTGAGGTCCCATCCCTGGAGGTTTTTGCAGCCAGGCTGGATGAGGCTCTGGCCAGCCTGATGTAGTGTGAGGTGTCCCTGCCCATGGCAGGGGGGTTGGAACTGGCTGATCCTTGTGGTCCCTTCCAACCCTGACTGATTCTATGATTCTATAGGGGAGGAATCACAGAGGAAGGGCTGGGATCCAGCAGTGCTGCCTGGAAAAAGGATTTCTGCCTCTTCTGCAGTAGCCTGGTGGCACCCAACAGTCACTAACAACTGGTGCAGTGTTAGAGCAACTTGTATTGGCACATAAGGATGAGGACTCATTATCGTCAGCATCTACATATTGTTGTTTTACATAGCTGCAGCACAGAAAGTGCACTTTGGTCAATAGTTTCATTTATAATAAAGTAATAAATTAGAAATATTTTTCCCCTGACAATAACTTTTATGCCAAGATTTTGTGTAGCTTAAAGCAAGTTGTCAATTAGGCTACTTAAATTAATTTTTGGCAGCAGTTAATTGGAGCCTAGAGTCTTTTGTCTTTAAACAGCTAATCCTAAACACGAAAATACAATGATTAAATGTTTCTTAAACAATATTATTCACAGAATTGAAAATATAGCATTTAATTAAGATTTGGACTTGTTAATCTTTTTTTTTTTTCCCCAGAAAGATTAATTTAAATTTCTTCAAATAAAATTGCTACCATGACTCTGATTAAACTGACTTACTGCAAGGCTATGGCCTGAGACCTTCCAACACTCCTGGAGCTCTTAGACCCAAAGGCAAACTATTTTGGATTACTTTCTACAGAGACATATTTTGTCCTTTCAGAGAAGCAGGACATTCCCACTTGGAGCTCCAGAAGGCCAAGATATGTGCTCACAGGATAAAAATGCTGTATCTTTACACTCAGGCACTGGTAAATATGCTAAACAAATGGAAGATTTCAGTGAGGCTTCCCAGCATGGCTGGCTGTTCGGCAGGAAACCAAGACTTCTTGAAACCAAAAATCACAGAGCTTTGCTTCATAAAGGCCAGTAACCAAAAATTCAGTCCAGGGTTATGATTAGACTAAGATGCTTCATAGCAATGCAAGTAGAGCAGCTAGACAGAGATCTCCCAGTCTTGATTTTAAAAAATTTCCAGTTCTGGAAATCTGCTGTATTCCTGGTGATACATATCATATGGTATCATGATCTGCAGAGAAATGAGTCCTGGGAGAGTAATATTCCTGATTGAGTCTCTTCTTTGTATCCACCATCAGTTATGGAGAGTGAATTCACAGTTCCACGGTACGTCACACAGGAGTTAAGATTAGAGAATTGTAAATCTTGCTACTGTGAAATGCTGGAAGCTAATTTGTAATTAATGAATTCATTAAAGAGCAAAAAAGATGATGCATTTCAAGTGATAAGTGTATCCAGTCACCTTCTCTCCTAATTCTGGTCTTCAGTGCTTCCTTCTTTACTGACAGGGAACAAACATCAGGCAGGCTTCATGTATTTAAGAACTTCTGGAGCAAGAGCCTGTTGGTTTCAGTACCCTACACACACAGAAGCACAGCAAAACAGCCTTGTTTAAGGAACAAGGCACAGACATGTATGGAGAGCACACCCAGCTTTGGGGCAATGGGAGGCCTCACTCACAGCATTATTTCCTTTGCCAGGGATAGAAGTGTTTGGGGCTCCAGGCACAAAATGCACCGTTTGGACTGACTTTCCACCCAGCTTTCTCATTACCACTGCCACCATCCACATGGAGGGAAAGCCCATTGCTACTGTTTTATGGTGGGAAAACCCACTGATAGAGAACTCATGGACAAGGACAGCAGATGAAAGCAACTAGAAGTAATCCAAGATGAACTACTTTGGGTTGAAACCAAGGAATTGCTATTAGGAAACCATTTTAGAGAGACATCAGTAGTACTGCAAGTCCTATTTATTCAGAAAGCCCCTCCTCATTTATGGGGGTTTTGCACAAAGAATTGTTTGGTTCCTTAATTAATATCTTCATGTGTTTGAGCCTTTGAGCTTTGCATTCTTGACCACTTCTTTGCAGCCAATTAGCTAGAAAAGTCTTCACTTTAAAGCAAACTGCAATTTGAATGCATTTACAGGACTCTAGCAAGTGGATCTTCAAGAAAACCATCAAAATTCATGACTCATCCTAAAACCACAAGGGAAGCTAAGAATGCTGCTCCAGGCTATATGTCTCACAAAGAGCTTTGCTTTATAACTGGAAGCACTGAGCCTGGTTGTTATTTGAAAATTAATAGGAGAGCTTCTCTGTTACGTTGATGTTTTCTTATGTCTCAATATTCTCCAGCACAGCAGCACTGAATCAGTCTACACACACAAAAATCAAATGTGAAATGAATGGGACTGTTTTCATCACCCAAGCTGACTGAAATGCAAAAAACAACCCACCCAACCTTTTTAGTTATTCAAACCCAAGTTCAGTTTACTTGTAAAAAACCCCTGATTTTTCGCTTGAGACAACACAATTTAAGTTTTCAGGAAAGGACACACCTCAGAAAGGTGACCATCAAATATAGACTCAAAATATGGTATCAAGATCAAATGCTTACTTCTGGGCAACTGCTGAAGAAAAAAGCCTTGAACTATATAAATTAAACCCAGGTGCTTTAGATTAAAACACATAAATTACCAATGCTGATACTACTATAAATTTCAATGATGAAAACACATCACTCAAGACTTTAAGGGAGATTCTAAAGGTTATGTACAGGAGTCTTCTGCATTATTAAGCAACGTGTCACCTGAAGTTCCCTGGAAGAATGGAGGAGGCAAAGGATCTCAGGTTCTTGTGATGTGATTCAACTTACTACTGCTGTTGTGTTCTGAGGCAGTCTTGTGTATCTTAGGAGTTTCTTTGTTTAGGTTCTGATGTGTATTCAGAGTCTGAACACAGAGCCCCATGTAGCTCGTTCTACTTCCAGCTGACAAGAGGACACAGTCTCAAGCTGTGACAGGGAAGGTATAGGCTGGAGACTAGGAGGAAGTTCTTCACAGAGAGGGTGATTGCCCATTGGAATGGGCTGCCCAGGGAAGTGGTGGAGTCTCCATCACGGGAGATGTTCAAGAGAAGCCTGCATGAGGCACTTAGTGCACCAGAACAAGAGGACACAGTCTCAAGTTATGCCAGGGGAGGTTTAGGCTGGAGGTGAGGAGAAAGTTCTTCACAGAGAGAGTGGTTGGCCATTGGAATGGGCTGCCCAGGGAGGTGGTGGAGTCACCATCACTGGAGGTGTTCAAGAGGGGATTGGACGTGGCACTTGGTGCCGTGATTTAGATAGGCATGAGGTGTAGGGTGACAGGTTGGACTCGATCTTTGAGGGCTCTTCCAACCTTCTTGATTCTATGATTCTATGGTCTAGTTGATTGCTTAGGGCTGGGTGATAGGTTGGACTGGATCATCTTGGAAGTCTCTTCCAACCTGGTTGATTCTATGATTCTGTGTGCTCTCTCCCTATCCCTGCTACAGAAAACACAGCTGCAACCAGTAACATCTCTGCAAATGAACTGAACTTTGAAGTTCAACCATTGTATCATGCTTCACGCTGCTTAGTGTCTTTCTAACCCTAGTGTAATTTGGTATTATTTCCCCTAAATAATGGTCAAATCTTGTCCAGGTTCCCTTACTTGTGTAGTATGGAGAACTTCCATGTCCTCAGGATAATACTCCACTTAAAAATAAAACTTACCAGGTCAGTAAAAACAAAAGTTGTGTTTATAGCTCATTATTTTAGGAGGGTGACATTTACCTCCAGCTGGAGTCTTAGAAGTTTGCATTAAGCAGTTTTGGTTTGGAAGGGTTGGAAGCAGCACAAGGGTCTTGAAAACCATCTAGCAGGGTAATAAGCAGATGTTATAAATGTATAAAATATGTGTACACATGTATAGCTGAACAATGTGAGTGCACTATATATATACACACACATATATATACACATTCACACATATATGCATGTGAATATAGACCTTTTTTTCTTAATTACACACACAAGAAGTGCATTTTACTAATTTTTTTATTAATTATTATTTTACTTATTAATAAATGTATTATTTATTATTAACCTTCCTGTATTTATTCTAGCTATTTACATGAAAGCTTCTTTGGTTTCTTTGAAGACCATTCTCAGACTCTTCTATTATGACCACCCAATGTTTATATTCTCTACCTAGTAAACTGTTTCTGATCTAGGACTTTACTAAATACAAATGAAGCGTTGCTTAAAGAGAGGAAAAATCAACTCATAAAAAATGCACCTTGTAAATACCATAAAGTATTTGTTCTTGAGTTTCTTTGAATTCTCTGTTTGTACTATTATTTTTAACCACCAGTGGGAATGGAGTATCTACAACTGGTGCAACCAGAGGTGGGAGAAGTGAAAATGATGGAGATTTACTCATATTTTTCCATGCTGCAATATTTGAAGACCATTTGAGGTCCTTGATTATTATAAATTGACTGCACAATATTTTTCTGATGTGTGTCCGTCCCCCCCCCCCCAGTTTCTATTTCTTCACAAAGAAAGATTTTTTTTTTACTGTAAATTGACATTGCCTTCTTGAAGACTAAACTGCCTGAAGATGATTTGTTGGCTTTGGACATCCAGCTAACCATTAATTTATCATGAGATAGGAAGTCAAACTCTTCATGTAACTTTGGAAGTATTGAAAAATCATGTTAAAGAAACAGGAATTTATACATTTTTTTGTTTTGTTTTGTTGTTGTTACTTTAAAACACTACTTGTAAACAGTAAAATGAGTTTCTTCAGCAGTGAAAATGATTCATTCACTGTCTGCTTCAGTCACTTTGTCTCTAAAGACAGAACTGAAGTGACCTAGCATGGTTTGCAAAGTCCCAATGTCCATAAAGATTTTCTAAAAGGGAGTTTAAGAAACAGTTTCTTATGTCAGGAAGCTCAACCAGATTATCTCCAATAACCCAAACTTCCTTGTAATTACTCAGGCGTTAAAAATTAATTTCTATTCCCTCCCCAAAATGGGATTTATGCAATAATGAACCTACTCTAACACTACTTGTTTAGTAAGAAACCCACTGAAAGAGAATGGATTGCTAGCAGGTTTGATCTACAATCCAACCAAACCCCTGCCAGTAAATGCTGACATATTCTCACCTGACAAAACCAGAAGTGGGTATTTTAAAGTTTAAATACAAAGGGGAGCTTAAGAAACATTTTCCTCTGTCAGGAAGCTCTTCCAGATTATCTTCAATAACCCAATGGTAGGATATCAGCAGCCTGCCATATATTATGCCCAGTAACTTCTTTTGTAATTGAATCACAGCTTCCAGAAAACAACAGAGGTAGAGAGCCTACAATTTTCCTGATTGTTTTTGCCCATGGATAATCACCAACATACATCTTTCTGGTAAGTGAAGTTCACCCAGCTGTGACATTAAAATCTCTCTGGTCATTACACTTTTTTTTTTTTTTTTCTCTCAAAACACATAGAAAAATGCACAAGCTCCACAATTTTGCACATTCCTCTCACCCTGTCTGCACTTCACCTTCCTGGTGACCACCATCCTCCACCATTTCAGCAGAACAACCTTTTCAAAACAAGACCCTGTATTTTCCTAATCCACATTTTGTCATTCTTCCTTTCAAGCTTATGCAGCAATTTGAAGCTGAGCTAACCTTCCTGTGACCTTGAAAAGGTAAGTGAAACCCCTTTGTTAACAATTCTTCTCTTTCCTTATTTGGGTAAACTAGAAGCCATGAGAGCCCTTTATTGACTTTCACTATAGTTTTCACCCTTGGCAGTACAACTGAACCTGCCCTGACCTCTTTTGACCAAGCGCCTTTGTCCAACAAACTCTTCAAAGCATCTTGCAGCCAGATGTGAGCCCCCACACCCTGAGTGTGTATGCTCCACTGTACAGATCTCCTGCTACCTCCCCTGACTGCTGCACTGCCAGCAATTGCCTTCAGCTTGTTGCCAGCTGGCCTGATTCTGAGATAAGACCCACTGTCCGGGTTAAGAAAATGACACCTGATCACGGGGCTGGTCTTGTTCCCATGAGCTGCACCCTCTCTGGAGGCTCAGTTGTGTCTTGAAAAACTGCTCCATGCTCAAAGAAATAAAAGCAGCACCTTCCACAGGCCGTGGGAGGAACACTTGCACTTCCTCTCTCCTGCCCTTCCACAAATTCCTCTCTCCTGCCCTTCCACAAATTCCTCTCTCCCGCCCTTCCGCACATCCCTCAGAGGAGCAGAAGACTATGCCTGCAACCACCCCCATGACAAAGGGAAGCAATTGAGGATGGGAAGGGACTCCTGAAAGCACAGACCTGTGTAATGCAAGCTGTCCATCTGCTTATCCCTGAATAAAATGGGCTGCTTCTTTCTACATGGACAGTCATCAGCCTGCCAGGCAATAAGGTCACAAAGATCTTAGCCATCTTCCCATATTTTCCATATTCCTGCTGTCTTGTGATATAGGCAGCACTGCACTGCCTGGAGCTTGGCTCGTTGGTTAGGCAGCTGATTTTGATCTCATGTCTTTCAGGATGAAGACAAACCAAGATGAATAAAATCAAACAGAAAGAAACAAAACCAGCCCTTCTGCCTTAGCCCTTGCACAGGGCTTACACTGACTCCTGTAGGCTTTGGATTAGATGTTCAGGATTGTTCCTAGCTCTTATCCTAGCTCTAAATTTCTTTGAATCACAGTTCAATCCTTGTGTTCCTTGTGTTATTTTGTCCTATGAGAAAGAGTGGTTGGGTTTTGCCCTGTTCACCAGCCATTTCCAACACTTTCTTTTGCACTCTTGTGGCCGTATTTAGATCTTGAGCTCTAACAAATTACTGCTTTCAGTCCCGTTTTGTTCCCATTTTGATCTTATTTTGGTTCACTTCTCAACACACACAGACATCCCTGGTTCTGTCAGCAACAAATATTTGCTTATCAGCTTTTTCCCCCTGATTTACACAGAGTTGCAAATCTCAGTGCTACTCATTGCAAGCACAGCACTTCTAACTTATTTACTCCAGGGTTCTCCTTCTACTTAGCTGGCATCTGCGTCTCCCTGCTCCACTTGACTATATGCAACATCTGGAAAGCAGATCTATCCCTGAAGTCAATCTGACTCACATTATCTAGAAATAGCCTTGTTCCATTATAACAAGACCTTCACTGCCCCATTGCCTTCATGGCTGAAAGACATCCCAGCCAATGGGGGCATGGATTAATGTCCTGAAGGGAAAATGTGCAAACCTTCTAATGAGCTTTTTCTTCTTGGTATGAAAGAATAACCAGCAGCTGAAGCTTCCTTGTAAGTACTCAGGCATTGAAAATTAATTTCTATTCCCTCCCCAAACTGAGATTTATGCAATAATGAACCTACTCTAACACTACTTGTTTAGTAAGAAACCCACTGAAAGAGAATGGATTGCTAGCAGGTTTGATCTACAATCCAACCAAACCCCTGCCAGTAAATGCTGACATATTCTCACCTGGCAAAAATAAAAGTAGGTCCTTTTAAGATCAAATATTCACATACCTAAGAGTCTTTCCATCCAGTTCTACAGGATGCAATATTGCTGATAGCCCTTGAAAAAAAAAAAAAAACAAAACAAAACCAAAAAAACCCCAACCAAAATATGAAACCTTCTTTCTCACCCCGCCGACCCCCGTCAACACTGTTCATTTGGATCAGGTGTTTTTGAAGTTTGCACATGGCAGTCTCATTTGCATTTAATGTCCTTCAGATTACTTCCTTTTTGTTGTGCTAAACACCTCTCTCCGTTGAGTCTAATTTGATGAGGTCATGCTGTGACTCCTGACCCTTTTGGTTCTAAATGAAACCATCTGACAGAAAAAAAAAAAAAAAAAGAAAGAAGTAAGTGGAGTGAGTCTTTTGCCTGTTCATGGACATTTGATATTTGCAGATGTGCAGCAAGCTTTACAGATGCCTCTTTTGCCAGGCTAACACTTGATTGGAGAGGTGAAAAATAAGTGAATTCTTCCAGAGAATAAAGTATTCCAAAAATAAATAGGTCGTGGCAATCCAGTCTCCACAGCTCCACTAGCTAAAACAAAAATAAATCAGAGGTAAGTATGATCATTACCTCAGTCAAGGGAATCCTATGTTCCTAAAAGGCTTCTTAACCCCCCAAATGACTTAATATTTTGGGATATTCTTGAAATGTTTGTGAATGGAAACACCTGCATGGCTTGGCATGGACAGCTTGGCACTGTTTGGTAACTCCTCTAGAGGTAGGCTATCATGCACATGGGACCCCCTCCACCTGCTTTGGCCTGAAGTGCCCACTCTGACACAGTATTTCACAGAATCACAGAATATTTGGGGTTGGAAGGGACCTTGAAAGCTCATCCAGTCCAACCCCTCTGCCAGAGCAGGATCACCTAGAGCAGATCACACAGGAAAGCATCCAACTGGGTCTTGAATATCTCCACAGAGGAAGATTCCACAACCCTCCTGGGCAGCCTGTTCCAATGCTCCATCACCCTCACAGTGAAAAAGTTTTTCCTCATGTTTACATGGAAATACGTTTATTGAAAGGCTAAAGAGGTCTATATTTATTTCCAGTTGTCTATAGCCTGTGCCATAGAAGAGGTCAGCCTGGATGATCTTGCAGTCTTCATCTGGCCTTAAAAATCTGGGTCTGTTACCACAGCTTTGAAATGCTCTCAAGTGCATCTTAATTCCAGGCTGATTTCGTGTAGAGGGGGTCACACATATGGTCAAATAAAAAGTCAAAATGCTACTCTAGACTTTTCTGGCCCCAAAACAGATCTACATCTTACTAGAATATTATGATATAAAACTGAAAAAAGAAGTAAGTAAGCTTAGAAATGTCTTCAGCATGTTTTCAGTATTCCTTTCCTCATCACCCCTTGACTTTGAGAGACTGAAAGTAGGACCATGCTGAAACAATATTTAGAATTTAGCCAAAATATACTGAAACTATCCCAAAGGTCTCATGAGTGAACACTAGATGAGGCCATATATCTCTCTTTATTTGTAACTTTTTCCATGCCTACCTTCCCCACCTCCCCATGCACATGGAGTTTCCCCTCTGAACTCCATGGCTAATTGTACAGCTGCCTGTGGTATGCATGCCCTCCACAGCAAGCCTGCTTCAGAATTGTCTGACTGTAGTAAATCATCTTGAGATACACTGCAATTAAGGAGGAATATGCAAAGCATCAGACAGATTATCTTTGAAATGCATCAAAGTACATTATATTATATATATATAAAAAAGGCAACCAAAACCCAAAATTAGGAAATTCTGTAGGTCATATATTCACTAAACTCCTCTACCTTACATGCAAATGAGTCATTTTCCATCATACCCTGGGGGTGAGGAGGCTGTCAGATGAAGAAATAAAAGACACTGCTAGTTAAGAAGAGCAGACCATGCCAAATCACTAATTAAAATTGAGATACTTTGTGTAGAAAGCAGGTGCAGATGCTAAAAGCTATTTGAGAACTGGACTAACTTTTACCTCACCTTTTTTTTTTTTTTAATTATTTCTAATGCGGTTTTACAGGGCCTCAAAGACTGAAGGTATTATTGAACCAAAGTTTTAAGTGTACACACATAAAACTGGAGCACTCAGGATTGCATCTTAATTTCCAAAGAGCATATTTTCAATTAATCTGACAGCTTCTGAAAGAATAGGTTAAAACAAAACAAAACAAAACAAATTAAAAATAATATTTTAAATGGCATCATTGAGCAAATTCTGTTTGTAATGTTCAGGACTCAGGTCATAGAATCATAGAATGGTCTGGGTTTGAAGGGACCTCCAAAGGTCATCCAGTCCAAGCCCCTCTGTACTCAGCAAGGACATCCTCAACTAGATCAAGGTTGCCCAGAGCCCTATAGAGCTTCACTTTGAATATCTCCAAGGATGGGGCCCCAACCACCTCCCTGGGCAACCTGTCCCAGTGTTTCACAACCCTCATGGTGCAGAACTCGTTCCTAACATCCAATCTGAATCTGCTCTTCTGTAGTTTGAATCCATTGTCCCTCATCCTATCACTACAGCTCTTTGTAAACAGAGACAGATGTATATAAAATATAGGTAGTTATATCTTCATCACAGAAGCGCAGAATGTTAGGGTTTGGAAAGCTCATCCAGTCCACTCCCCCTGCCAGAGCAGGATCACCTAGAGAAGATCACACTGGCACTCATCCAGGCAGGGTTTGAATACCAGCAGCCTTGATTCTTGCAGTTCCAAGAGCCCACATCTTTTCAGTTGTCCACTAAATTAACTCTGCACCTAATAAGGGGTGAGAAGGAATTTATGACCATTGCTGTGTTCATTTATGATAGTTCTATGAAACTTTACCCAGCTGAATCTGAGTTATGTTCTCCATTTTGGTAGTAATTGTATAGACCAGTAGTCAAGATGGTTCTTTAGAAATGAAACTGTTGTGAATGAAAAGGAGCAGTGGTAGGAATTACAGCCCTAGTAGTCCTATCACCAGCACTTACAGAAATGTGAGCTATTTTGACACATCTATTTACATTCATCTGTCCCCAAAGCCTCAAAATTACTTGGAAAATTTTACTCCCATTGCTTTCAGCAGGGATCACAGACAAATCACAAGATGTACTATACCAGGCTCTCATGAGAGATGCTAAAACCCCCAGACTCCACAGGAATACAAGAGAATCTGAGGGACTTACCAACTATAACATCCATCCCTTGCTTGCCCACAACCACACAGCCAAAACTGAGTCACTGAGGTTTGAGCAGCAGATCAATCCTGGGGACACCTTAGAAGGGGAGATTTAAACAGTGAAAGAATTACATCCATAAATCTGTACAGGGCTCAACACTTGAATGTCAGTATTTCAATTCAGAAGTGTAGGGATCTAAGCTTGCATCTGAGAGCATTCTGGAATGCCATGTGTGAGGCTTACTCGTTGGGATTAGAGCAAGGGGGATTTTCTGTGCCTTGTGCATGCTGCAAGAGAGGTGGGCCAGCAACACATGCATGCCTGCTAGCAAGTGAAAGCCTGCTGATACCTAAACCATTGGGGGCTTTTTCCAAAAATGATTTATCCCCATATTACTTGAAGATTACTCCTGTAATCCTGTTTGTAAAGCTGAAGGAAATTGTAACGAGTTTCCTACAAATATTCATCTGAATCCTTAAATGATTTTTTTCCCCCCCACTATGCTCACATGTCTTTGGTGTTTGCTTTTCCTGCAAATGCATTGGCAAGGTCTGAAGAAAACTCTTTTTCAACAGACATGCTGGAGTACTCTTCTTTTGGAATTTATAATTATTATTCACAGCACAGAAGTCTTCAGAGGTGCCAATCAGGCTAAAAACCCTATCATGGCAGATCAAATTATAATGCTGAGAACTGTACCAGAAACCTGATCCCATGTGTAACACTCTGAATTACACACATGGCTCTTCCCCATGGAGACAGAAATCAGCTGCTTCTGTGCCACTCCCAGCTCTGGGTTGAGAAGGACAGGAGACAACGAAGACTGTAAGTGGGAGAACGATGCTCAACATTAATCTTCCCTCTTTGAAGTTTAGATCATGAAGTAATGTCAGCTAAAATGGTCTTAACAGGTCTGCTGTGAGTATCCCCTTAACTTAGAAGATTGAAGTTAGCATGGAAACAGTGGAAAAGAGAAACTCTGGTGGGTTATGTCACCAAGAAAAAAAAATGAACAAACAAATGAACAAATGAAACAGTGGAAAAGAGAAACTCTGGTGCTGGTGGGTTATGCCACCAGGAAAAAAAAATGAACAAACATATGAAAAAATAGTCTCAGGGATTGGAGAGCTGAGGACTTTAACAAAACCTATACAAATCAAGGTAGACTTTCACTGGATAAGGCTTTGCATCCTTTTGTCAAAGTCAGGCTCTACTCACTCAATAAATATAGTTTCAGTGGGGAAACTAACACAGAACCCACAAAAGCACCCCTTACCATACCTTCTGTCCTGGAAAGGGGGCTGCCTGGCAAGGCAAATGAAACCATGTCAGATGACATGGATTGTCCTCATTTAAAAAAAAAAAAATCTCAAATAAAGATCAAATTTCAAACAGCACAGTTGAAGACCTGAGGAGAATAAGTTTGGAAGCCATATCCGTTTCCAAAAGGCACCTCCAAATTCAATAGAGTAAGCAGCTAGGAGCAATAAAATCAGACCATATGGACTTGGAGCAGCCTATTAAAAGTGTGCTCTGCTGAAGGGCTGAGGCCACTTATTTGGCTGTTATCTGCCTTTGGTGACCCTGAGATGTGATCATTTGATCAGACCAAAGTCACGTTTCCCAGGCTCACTTCTTCATGACTGTGAGGCTCTGCTGGCTCATATTGCAGGTCTGATTTAAACTGCTCATTTCTATCAGCATAGCTGAACTTCTTCTTAACTTCTGACAGCACCTCAGAAGGGATTTTGCTTCTCAGGGGATTGTTGGAAATGTGTTCTTTGTCTGAAGCCCTCTTAGAAAGCCACTCTTCTCTCCAAGAAGTGACTGCCCTTGGAATCAGGAGTTGTTTAGGTCACAAATGAACACCAACAGCCCAGCCGGTGTCCGTATGGACCATACATCAGGATTGTCAATGACTGGAAAACCCTTGTTTGGAAAAACACCCCTAAAGCCCCCACTCAACTTGCATGAAGCAGCTGCCTCACTTGGCAGAGCAGGAGCCCTTTACCATGGAGGCAGCTCTGTTGCTGGTTCCAGCAAGGATAACTACCTCTACCCCTTTCCTGGTGCACCTTACCTCATCCTGTCCTCAGAGATGTGCCAGGGGATGAGGACAAGACCTGCCTTCCCTATGGGCTGTGATGCTGTGGACATCTCTGGGGGCCCATGGAGAAGGGTGAAGAAGGCTTCTCTGCACCCCCGCCTCCCATGATTGTGTCTGCCCAGTGATGCTGTGGGTGGGAAAAGGGCTTGTCCTGCCCCACAGCTCTCCAAGGAGGGCCCACAGCTCCACCTGAGGGCCACAGCAGGACCTTGTGCTCAGAACTCATCTTCCTTGGTCTGAAACAGCCCGATTTTGTCAACCCTTAGGACATGCTGCAATGAACATTTGTTTCCCCAAACTGAGAAAAACTGGGAGAACTCTGGCAGGAGATCACAAAGACTGGAAATTTCTTTTCATCTGCGAGGTTATGATTTATGTTAATGATTGGGCAAGAAGGAGGAGGGGGACTCGAGAGCAGGCTGTCTGTATGGCAAGGAAATGTCTCCAGACAGTGGGAAGGAGCACTCAGCACAAGCAGCAGGCACCACTGCCTGCCTTGGGAAGAAACAAGCCAAGAGAAAAGGCAGGTGGTTGCACGGCAGATCCATCAGACAAAATCCTCTCTCTGTGGAGAGCACAGGAGAAGCAATCATTGCTAACCCCTGGAAACTGCAGTCAGAGCCATGCCAGCAGTCTGCAGAGGGAAATCCCATCCCTGCAGAGATCCCCAGTGCAGAATATGGTTCTTCCAGTTTTGCTCAGGAGAGCAGGATTTGGCTGCAAGATGCAGGCAAAAGTAAAAGTTCAAATGCAGAGATAATTGCATGAGGTAGGAAAGCTCTTCTCTGTCTCTGCCTTGGAGTGGATTTCTTAGTGAAAACATTGCTTATTTCATTGCACACTGAGCTGGAATCCTTTAGCACTGTAAATTTCAAACCTGAGACACAAATAAGAATTTCCCAGCCTTACCTACACATACTTCCATGCCCACACAGAGCTTACTCATGCAACTTCAGCTGCAGCTCCTTTTCTAGTAGCTACACCTGCCCTAGGTGTACCTGCTTGGGCAGACTTGATGGTCTCTGGAGGTCCCTTCCAAACCCTAATATTCTGTGAGTCTGTGACATATAGAAGATGGTTCAGGAGAGGAAATGTGAGGGAGAAGTGCAAGAGAAAGACCTAGGCATTGAAACACTTAAGCTTAGATCTTCCAGCCATCAACAGGCTTTGTTCCCAGTTCAGCAGCCAACAGTTAGCATTTCAGCCATGCATGCTAGCACTGACCCAGCAGTGAGGGGATCTTCACCCAGTCTGATGTTGATAGGCATCCTTCAGGTCTCACCAGCCTGCCTGTGCAGGGTGAGCCTGAGTCTGTGCCCAAGCTCCACCCTAGTGGCTCTGTGTTGCACAGAGGTACAAACACACACTCGGACTGAGCTTCAGCTGGCCTTTGCTTCCATGGGAAAGACCATGCCACGGGGCAAACCCAGGTTTTGTTGGTGTGACTGGCTGCAGAAGGCAGAGAGCCAAGACAGCAGCCAGCATCAGATATTAGAATCTTTCAAAACACTCTGTAGAAAGTTGGAAGAGATTCCACAGACAGTGTCATACAATTCCCAGTGGCAAGAGTCTCTTACTGAGGAGCTGCCTTCAAATACCTTGAGCCAGCCAAGGGACAATGATCCTTACCAGGCACTGTGGTGCACTGCATGGAAATTAAATCTGACCCACTCTACCTTCAGCTTCAGGCTGTCTGCTCACAAAGCTCTCTGGTCTGCTGCTTTGCCTTGCTATGCAAGCCTCCATGTCACATATGCAGAGGATTTTTCTCTAGTAGGACTGACAGTGCCATTCAGTCCAAGGTCCCTGCTAATGACCCTCAAACCTTGCATGAAGCCCTGCTTCACTGGGATCTATCAAGCATGAATAGAAGACAGAGGACATTACCACCACTCCTAACCCTTCCTTTCCCCATGGGATGCTCAAGGGGCACTTCAGTTCCTACATGGTTGTACACATTGTGTGCCTGCCCCGTTTCAGCAGCTCCATCTCTCTTTCAGGGTGGGATATTACTGAGGGGTGCCTGAATGACACAGAACTGAAGAAATGCATGTAGATGTTCTGCAGCTACTGGGTGGTTGCTTGAACTTGACCTATCAATGGCTGGTGTCATCCACCTCAGCAAAAGATATAGCAGAGGTGACCTTCCACTTGGAAAAGCTTAAGGCTTTGCTTTACTGTGAAGGTTCCTTTCTCAAGCTACTGTGAAAACACAAGAAACAAAAGTTACATCCAAGATTCCTCAGGGCTTTCTGTGCATTAATTAACCCCACAGCACCCAGAGAGAGACAGAGAAGTGTAGTGAAGCCAGGGGAGGAACTGGGGGTTTGGTGCCTTGCAGATGGAGGGACTAGAACCCAGGCTTCCTGGCTCACAGTCTCAGTTCCACTTCCCAGGAGTCCTGGAAGAGAAACTTTCCCTGTAGAGCTGTTGCTGTATGAAATCAGCTTGGCAGTGTGTGACAGACATAATCCTTTCCCCATATGTTTTATTTTCTATAAATAGAAAGACATCTCATTAGCATTCTGTAACTTCATGAGATAAGGAGAATGAGCAAACAGACAAACAAATATCTGAACTATTCCCAGAGAATTGCCTGAAATTCCAGGCAGGCCAGAGGGACAGCACTGGGTTCAGCCTTCTCCTCTCCAGTTTGACATCACCTGCAGTGCCAAGCAACTGGGAAAATATTCTTCCAAATGCAAGGGGTGGCTGAGCCCCTTAGACCACACTGCACTGCTGGGGATGAAACAGGTCGTGCAGCACAGAGCACAATTTTCTTGGGGGCTATAGAATCACAGAATGGTTTGGGTGGGGAGGGACCTTTAAACCCACTTGCAGGGATCAGGGACATCCTTAACTAGACTGGGCTGCTCAGTGGCCCAGAGACTGTGTAATCCCAATCCTAATCTTTGCCAAACCACAGCCACATAACAGGCAGAGAGAGTATTTTTCACTCCCCACATCACAAAACCTGCAACCCTCCTTGTGTTCATGTGAAGCCATGATGGCTTTTTTACCACTCTTGTGCTAGCATCACAGGAGACTTGTGTGACTGATGCTTCTGAAGATGCAATACTGTTGAAACACCTCTGAACAGTTTATCGTGGTATAGTTTATCAAAATAGAAAATAATATCACCTGCCCTTGACATCAGACATGTAATACACAAACTTCCAATTGTTTAGTCCCAATTAAAATCATCTTCCATAAGATTAGGGGGAAAAAAAAATAAAGGAGTCTAGTTTGTATGTGATAATTGTCTGAAGGTTTCTTAAACAGACTAAAACTGCAACAACTGTCACACTAAATTAATGTGGAATCACATTCTCTAGCAGTTTGCTCAGCAGTAGCTAGCAACAAACACCATAGAGGGATATGAGCATGATAAAGAGGAAGGATTAGAAAGCAGCAGTTCAGTTTCATCCAGAAATCTGAATTTCCAGAAACAGATTTTTTTTTCCCCAAGTTCAGAATGAAAATAAACCCTGTGAAAATAATTGAAAAATAAACAAACTCAGAACAAATTTTTTTCTTGTGAAACAGGCATCTTAGGTAGGAGACACTACCTGGGGGGGATGGATTAGGTGCTTCAGGGTTCTTTCCCATAGCAATTTCTGTGCATTTAAAGGGTTCTCAAGAGCATATAGTCCCACAAAAAAACCCCAAAATCACAACTTAGTACCATTCTAATGCATCAATGACTCAATTCATCAGTGATTAAAAGAATTAGCTGAAGACAGGGAGTAAATACACCCCAGCTCTTCTCTGAACATCAACCCTACCAAAATCACAGGGAAAGAAAAAAAACCTCTAGCATGCTGTCATACCAAAATTACATGACTGCTTAACTCCAGAAGGATAATTACAGTATAACACACCTTGAAATGTTTTTCATGTGTCTGTCAGGACCTTTTTTCCACAGCTTTTTTTTTTTTTTTCTTTTGCCACAGGCCAACAAACAGCTTTATAAAACAGGCACTTTTTCTTCAAAGAGGATATCCATGATTCCTGTATGCTCTCAGGAACAACTGTAGAGGCTCTGAGTAAGATTTATCTTTGTCATTTGCCACAAGAGTATGGTACTGGGTTTTGAAGCCATTCCAGTCCTTACCTGGACCCCCAGCGTTCACTGCTCTTGCCAAACTCAACTCCAGGTGCAGCTTTTAAGATGGGCATTGACCATCATTAAGGGTGGGCTTTTGGGCTGTAGCATCCCCAGGCTGGCCCATCAGCCCCCAAGGGCTCAACCCTTCCTTGCACATCAGGTCCCATCCATTCAGGTCTTAGGAACCCATTTTATGTCACATAGACACCTATATCTCTATATGTTTTCCTTTCCTCTGTCTAAGGCTGTGGTTCATTTGAAGAGTGAATCACAGCATTGCAGAAGGTAGGAAAGTACATGGGAGGGTAGAAAGGTATGAACAGAAGAGCACACAAACATCTTCAAATATCACAATATTCTCCAACACATAGGCTGCACTTAGAACACCAGCAGAGGATTTTCCAGAAGTGGTTAATTAAGTTAATTAAGTCTAAGAACTTTCTCTTGGAAATAGCTAAGCCATTAAATTAAGCCAGGGAATATCTTTCTAGAGATGGACAATTATGATTCATGTTGTTTCCACAGCAGAAGATTCCACACTCAACAAAGCTCTCAAAAACCTCACTCCTGCACAGGAACTTTTCCGGACTTGAAATGAGTTTTCTGAGGGACAGTCTCTACTTCGGCTTATAAATAAATCAGAGTTAATCAATTAATAAAAATATATATTAAAAAAAATTAAATAAACCATGAATCTTTCACAGTTTACTCCTAAGAGCTGTACAGATGGTGGAACACCTTCAATCTCATTTCAGTTTTTTTTTCTGGCAGCATTTTTGGTGAAAATCAGTTTTTGCCCTTCACTCAATGTTGTTCTTCCCTCTCTTTTGTTTTACCAAGCTCAATCCATCATCAGGCTTTCGGAACAGACTGTAACCAAGAGAGGGCTGTTTGTATGAAATTATGGACTCCAGTTCATATTATATCTTTGACTCATGTCTCAGCTTGCCCAGGATAAGCCTATTAAATAGCATTCCAGACAGCAGCTCTGCCCAAGGGAGACACTTGTCACTCTGTTGGAGGACTACCACTGGGAAACCATCAAGTCTGCAACCTTGTGCCACCTTGAACTGCTGAGCTGCCTCTGAAGGAAAACTATGAGGTACCCAAAATGCTGAGCAGATGGGCAGGAACAGAGATGGGTATTGGATCATGTTACAATGAGATAGGATGAGTTATGTTTAAGTGACTTTACTCCATTTGCCTTTTACAGGGTGTAGGTGGAGTATGTTCAGACTAATTTTGAATACTCAGAGCAGGGCAGGGTCTGCTCAGATTAGGAGATGGTGTCTGGCAGGACATTTCCATCAGCTTGAATACAATTAATACCATCTCTAATACTTTAATAACTTCAAGGAATCTCACAGTTAAGAGTCATGTGCTAACCTCATTCTTAAAAAAAAAAAAAAAATCACATGCTAAATGTATTGTTTGCCTGTAACATCAGCCTAGAATAAAGCAGGAGGCCAGACTGTGCACAACCCCTGCAGAGCCTTGGGAAAGCAGAGGCAAAACACTGGTGGAGTTTGGGTGATCTTAGAGGTCACAGCTTGGGAGGACCCAAATGTGCCTCTCCAACCTGAACCTAGAAATGGAAAGTAAATTGCAGCCAGGCACAGAGGAGTCACTGGGAGCAGCTATTGGATCAAAACTGTGTTTAAATGGTGATTAAACACCCTTACAACAAGAGCAGCACAGGGGTGAATGTCCAGCATGGCTGGGCCCTGTGCAAGCACATGCCAGAGCAACTCCTGCCCTGAACAGCAGAAGAGGCATTGCCTGTGCAGCACGCAGGGCTTGGGCACCACACAGGACTTCAAAGGGAGATTTGACTTTGATAGAGAGTGAGTAGGGGCTGCTGAAGAGGGACCTGTGCTACAGAACAACCAAGCATGTGCTTCACATTTCAGAAATTATATGCAGAAAAAGACTTCACAGATGAGAAAAAAAAAAAAAAAAAAAGAAAAAAGAAAAGAAGAAGAAAGAAAGAAAAAAAAAGCTGCCTACAAGTCCTGGGCATCAAGACTCTTCTTAAGGTAGCATTTCCCAGCCCCATCCACACTGTGACATTGTAATCTGAAAACTGCAGGGTTTGCATTTAAATAAAAAATATTCTTTTCATCCCATTTGGACCTATTTAGCGACACCTCTCCTGAGATGTGAAAGAATGCAAATAAAACATCCAACATGATCCTTACCAAGTACAAATTACATTAATTTGTCCTTTGGAGAATAACCTTTAACCGTTACAAAATACACTCTGCTGCCTTTCTTGCCTTTTTTTTTTTTTTTCCCCCTCCCCTTTCACTCTTTTCCTGGACTTTTGAAGCAGATTTTTGTTGAATAGATCATGCAGGATTATACAGTTAGAGCTTGCTTTCGTAGCTTTCAAAAAAGAGAATCATAAATATGACCTCATATGTTAATAAATCAATTATGGAATGCTGTTTTACACATATGCTCAAAACATGACCTCTTCCAAGTTCCCTTAGAACAGAAAGTTGGAGTTTAGATTGAAGTACTTTAACTGTAAAGATGATGGAAATAACATTAGCTGGTAAATATTTAGTAAGCAGTTTCTCTGTTTTTTCTTGCCCTCAGTGGTTTATTAAAGCTTGCTCAACACTTTTTGTTTTGTTTTACATATGAATAAGCCTTAACCTTACTTTTGTTCAACAACAAGCAGCAGTGTTTAGTAGCTGTAATTTACTTAACCACTTCTGAGTTATGGAGAGGTAAAGCAGAAGCAGGCTGAGGTTTTTCTAATATATGCTCTTTTGCACTCTCAGAGGAAATCCAGTGCTAAAGCATTTTCACTTTATGAAGCAAAACAATGCTGGTGACTCACTTGTAATGAGGACTTACATAATTGCTTTTTTAGGAGTCTGACAAGAAATAAATAAATAATAATAAAAAATAATCTGCAGCAGCCAGTCCATGCAACTTTTAAAACTGTGAAACCAAAGATGCATGCAACGCTTCTCGTTCTGTTTTAGGGTTCATTCTCTACTGAACTTCACCCTGGGCTTTATGTAAAAATGCTAGTTTGATTGGTACATGCAGATGAGATAATATTAAAAGAAAAAATTGGTATAAAATAAAACACCAACAAAATACCTATTTCATCATTTTCTGCAGCTCCTTTATGGCTTCCATTGCCTGATGTCAAGTAAACCAGTGTTTTGCCACAGGGACACCCCTCTGAAGCTGTGCCCCTCTCCTCTTTTGGCAAAATGCATGGAGCCAGATGCAGGAAAGAGACACCAGACCACTGCTGGGCTTGGGCAGGGTGGAGGTCCTGAAGTCCAGACAGTTGAAAGTGAACACAATTGGGATCAAAGGATTGCAGAAACCAGGTTGCTCTTCCTAACATCTATAGACACTCTTCTGTTCAGCCTCAGAATTTCCCACATGCCTCCACCTGGGCACACACTCATGCCAGGACCTGCATCAGTTATACAACCTATAGAATGTAAGATGGCACCTTTTCCACCTGGTGCTTGCACTCACCAGGCTGAAGACAGCTCCTGCTGGGGAGCAACATGACAGAAGTATTTCACCATACCCTCTACCACATATAACAGCCTAGAAAATAGGGACCTGGAGAAGGATGTAGATGTAGTTAAGCAAAGCCCTGCCTGTGCTGAGCAGAGGGCAGAATATCTCCTTCCTGTCACCAGTGGCAGCTGCAGGGTGGACGAGACAGAACTTCAACAAAACAATTGATCAAACTGAAACCTCAGCTGTTCTCTACCCTTTCTGCTTTGCAAGCAATCCCTGAGCAATCAACACAACTGTATTACTGTGTTTATATTCAGCAGTTGGGAGTGATTCCTTCTGATAGGAGGTATGCCAGTTTGCATCTGCCAAGAGTCCTGCTTCTCTATAGCATCACACCTACCACCAACACACCCTCCAACTGCATATAGTGGCAAAAGGCCTTCTTTGAGCTGGATTGCTCAGTACCTGGCAGAATATATGTCTAGACACCTAAAAACCCTTCTGCCTTCAGAGCTGGATGCTGAGAAAATTGAAATGAGCACGAGAGTATTGCTATCAGGATACTTGTGAGAAGTAGAGAGGCTGTTATTGTATATTTCAGAGAAAACAGCACTATTAGAGGACACAAATGTGCTACTCCATTTGGATGTTTTCCCATGCAGATGAAAGGAATCATTCCTCATGCAATTCTGAAAGAAGCTGATTAGATTTATGCAGGCAAGTATCAGCTTGTGATTAGCATTTAGGTGAGGATGCAGTTATGTGCTACAGGAAATATTGGCATGTG
This sequence comes from Indicator maculatus, assembly GCA_013399975.1. NCBI lineage: Eukaryota > Metazoa > Chordata > Aves > Piciformes > Indicatoridae > Indicator > Indicator maculatus. The sequence continues at coordinate 1,731,866 of VXBD01003071.1, forward strand.
TGTTTTCTGTTTACTTTCATTATCTAATATGCTCTGCATTAGGCTGGGAAACACAGGAGAGGATATTTGGGAGATTTTTGAACACTTGTGAATTTATTATATTTTTCTGAGAGAGGAATTGGACATACTAGTTTTACAGCATAGTCTTTGTATAGGCTGGTATAAAATGCCTTCAAAGCAGTTTCTAGCAGAGAATCAGCCTCTTCTTCTGCTTGGAAAAGGTATGAAAGGGTTTGCAGAATTGGTTTTCCCAAAGAAAATTCCATCTGATAAAAAAAAAATTGTTTTAAGCTTTGGTGAAAAGCTCAAGCACAGAGAGATGCATGGGAGGTTGTGTATGTACATATATAAACACACACATGTATGTGCACAGACACATATTGTTGTTTCTTTTTTTTCAGTTGAATTGGGATAAAACAAATGTAAGGTTTTTCATTTATCAAAAAAAAAAAATCTGTTACCAAAGAAATCTTCATTTCTGGCAACATTTGTACTGAATTCTACATTTACCTTCAGGTAACCTCTCTGTGTAATTCATGTTTTCATTACAGCTAATGGGAAGATAGAGTAGTTAGTCACTACCTTGGAGAAGAAAAAAAAAAGAAAAAGGAAAAACAGGGGGAAAAGGCAGCCAAGATTGTTGTATAAAAGCTCAGAAATCCTTTCATGCACTGTCTAGGCATGGAATATAGAAGGAAACCTCTGCCAAGAAGCAAAGGATGTTGAAACAGAATCATGCAATGTGTTAATGCCGCAGGGCATTGGAAGTAAGATGCCAGGGACTTCAATCAGGAATTGAATGATCTTTGTGATATAGCAAAGAGGATGGGAATAACATCAGAGAGCTGTGTGCACAATGGAAAGAAACAGCATAATCATTTGTCATCACTCCAAGCAAACGAGTGCTGGCAATGACGTTTTCTGCACCAACCTATTCATGTCATAGTCTGAGGTTCAAATACCTTTCAGTGGCAGATCCCACCAGCAACATCCTCTGATGGCATGGAAATTTTGCAGCAATATCCACCTCATCTGACACTTCAAAGGACTTGTGCTCTGGTCCTCAGACAGTTAAGTGTGGATACGCTAAGGTGGCTATGAAATCAGATTAACTTAAAGAGCTTGTATAATTCACAGCCTATTAAGTTAACCCAATTTCAAAACTGGTTCCACTTTGCATGAGAATGGACATCTGTGGCCTTCCAAATCCTCTACTATTTTTCATTCTTTATGAAGTATTCTTCCTTCCTTTATACTACTGCTGATCTCTAGCTGTGTCTTATAAAGACTCAACTGAGACTGGTCAGATACTAAAACTGGTCCTGGCCATGTGAAATGTAGAATTACACTGAAAGCTTATAGGAAGAAAGGTGTCAAAACATCCTGCACATGAACAGAACTTGAAGCAGAAACACTCACTTTGAAGCAGATAAATCATTTGGTTGCAAGGGTTGGTTGTCTTTCTGCTTATTTTGACTAAGGTCCCCAGGGTTGAGCAGTCAGTAGCTCTTGGTAACATCTGAAGGCATCATAAGTTGTCCATCTGTTCTGCAAAGGGCCCTATACAAATATTTGAAAGAAACAAAACAAAACTAAACAGAAAGAAACCCAAACCAACCTCTCCCCCCAAAAAAAACCCCAAGAAAAAACCCCACAACAACAAAAAACACAAAACAAACAAAAAACCCCAACCAAAACCAACAACAACCAAACAAGGCAAATAGCCCAAAACAAACAAACAAAAAACCCCACACCACAAAACTTTAGGTTCTTGTTTCTGAAAACCTAGTGTTTCATTTCACATTCAGCCTTCATTTGCCTAAAAATACACAGAGAAAAACAAAAATAATTAAATACTACACACTAGAAACCTTACCTATACCTACAAGGAGGACTGAGATACAGAGATTTACTCAGGGATGCACAACAAAGGAGGAAGAGTACTTTCAGGCTGAGGGGCAGTCAACCCTTCCACTTAGAAGGTGAAACCAAACTCTCATTATAAGATATTGAGCCCATATAGCTTCATATATTAACTTTCAACACAATACAATAAAATACAGTTTAATTTATAAGGAGCCTTATCAAGCAAACTTCTGTAGGCACAGCCATTTAAAAGGGATTATCTATAAGTCCTTCTAAAAGCAAATATCAAAAGAGAAAAGGTTCATAGTCTTGTCCAGAGAAGGGCCACAAGGATGATCACAGGGCTGGAGCTCCTCTCCTGTGAAGACAGGCTGAGAGAGTTGGAATCATAGAATTGTCAGGGCTGGAAGGGACCTCAAGGATCATCCAGTTCCAACCCCCGTGCCACGGGCAGGGACACCTCACACTACAGCAGGTTGCTCAGAGCCACATCCAGCCTGGCAGCAAAAACCTCCAGGGATGAGGCTTCCACCACCTCCCTGGGCAGCCTGTTCCAGTGTCTCACCACCCTCATGGTGTAAAACTTCTTCCTAACATCCAATCTGAATCTCCCCACTTCTAATTTTGCTCCAGAGTTGGAGTTGTTCAGTTTGGAGAAGAGAAGGCTCTGAGGAGACCTTATTGTGGCCTTCCAGTATCTGAAGGGGCCCTACAGAAAAGCTGGGGAGGGACTTTTTGGGGTGTTGGGTAGTGATAGGACTAGGGGGGGATGGATCCAAGCTAGAGGAGGGCAGATTTAGATTGGATGTTAGGAAGAAGTTCTTCACCATAAGGGTGGTGAGACACTGGAACAGGTTGCCCAAAGAAGTGGTGGAAGCCTCATCCCTGGAAATTTTTAAGGCCAGGATGGATGTGGCTTTGGGCAACCTGATCTAGTGGAAAGTGTCCCTGCCCATGGCAGAGGGGCTGGAACTGGATGATCCTTTGAATCCCTTCCAATCCTGACAATTCTGTGATTCTACGATTGTAACATTTGAAAAACATTTATTGCAGGGGTGTCTCTGCTTTTAGGGTGGTGTGGAAGTTAAGAGAAAAAAAGGTACATGCCAAAGTTGTTGAAGCTGGTACTCCACTCTATATTTAGCATTCAAGAAAAGGCCACAAAATCACCATTTCAAAGAGCTGTGTCTTAGATCTACATAAATCAATGTCATTCCACCAACTTAACAGCAGCTGAAGACAAAACCACTGGTTTTAGGAATGTTGGGGGAAACACTTGGCTTCATTTTCCCATTCAGATGTGTTCCTGAAATAAAGAGGATTCTTCCCACCCTACACTTTTTTAAATCTAGTTTCCAGATGTCATGATCTTGTAATTTCTTTCTCATGGATTTTTGGAATACAAAGTGTCCCTGATTTCCGTCACTACAAGGCACAGGGTGCAGCACATGAAGGGAAGTAGAATTTAGCTGTTCATGAACAGGACAGCAAGAGGTCTGCAGGCACTTCTGATAAGAATGAGTGGCATGAAGATTTTTCATGTAATACCCATGTAAGGCTATACAGCTTCAGTGCCCTAATATCACATTACACCAGATCAACATATTTTTTCCTGTTCTCCTGATGAACAGGATTCATGGATAAACTCCAGCTGATTGCTCTACTCTGAGCAAAGCAAGTGCAATGGAAGTGCTAGCAAGCACATTCTCACCAAGATGTGCATAAGGTTTCATTCAAGATTCCAGGCTCCATCCCATACAAATGAAGATGTTCAACATTTACTTTGACTTCATCATCAGCTGGATCATCAGTAAGATGGGTAATAGATTGTCTTAGGAAGCCAAAGATCTTATTTTATTTTATTTTATTTTATTTTATTTTATTTTATTTTATTTTATTTTATTTTATAAAAGGGAAGTTTGTCATTTGTCACGTTACAAACAGTGCCTGCTGCTCATATAAGCAGAGACATCCTTAGTCAAACTGGGATTCCTGAGTGTTTGAATATTTGTTCTCAGGTGCTAATGAGATGCTTCTACCAGAGATTCATTACTTAGAATCATTGAATTGCCAGGGTTGGAAGGCACCTCAGGGATCATCTAGTTCCAAGCCCCCTGCCATGGGCAGGGAAACCTCACACTAGATCTGTTTGCTCAGATCCAGGCCATCCAGCTTGGCCTTAAAAACCTCCAGGGATGAGGCTTCCACCACCTCCCTGGACAACCTGTGCCAGTGCCTCACCACCTTCATGGTGAAGAACTTCTTCCTGACATCCAATCTGAATCTACCCATTTCAAAGTCCCTCCCCAAGCCCCCAGTCCTATTACTACCTGACACCCTAAAAAGTCCCTCCCCAGCTTTCTTGTAGCTCCCTTCAGATACTGGAAAGCCACAATAAGGTCTCCTGGGAGCCTTCTCCTCTCCAGACTGAATAGCCTCAACTCTCTGTCTGTCTGCATAGGAGAGATGCTGCAGGTACAGACAACCTTGGCTTGCACACAGGGATAGGAAGGTTGTTTGCAGAGTTGTGTGTACAGTCAGTCAGTATGGACACTCAGGCATCAGCAGGAAGTGGGACAAAGATCATTCCATTACCATGTGGATGTTCCCCTCAGAAAAGAGAGGTGAAGAGCTAACACCAGACTGAAGAAGCAGCTTAGTGTTTTGTTCAGTACATTCATTACTGAAAATGCATCTTGGAATCAGTTTCTCCTCACCAAACTTGGAAAGGCATAAAAAGAAACCTTCATGTAATATCAGAAGTTAAAAGGGCAGACACATCCAAACAAACTCCAGTACCAGATGTTACTTTGGGGAGCAGTCAATTTCTTAGGTAAAAATGCCTTTCTCCAGGCTACATATCCCAAGCCTACCACAACCTGCTTGATGCTGTTCTTTACCTAAGAACAATCAAGCACTTTACATTAAGTAATTTAAGTGACCTTCTTTGTGCACTGAGCCATTCCTACTGACAGTATAGAAATAAACCAACAAGTCATGACATCAACTCCATCGAGCTGGAGAAACCCATCAATTATTTTGAATGGATTCCTTGTAAAAATGAATGGAATGTTGGTTATTATGAGGAAATAAGTCAAAAGAACTCAATAGCATTAATCAAATAAAAATAATGTGGAAATTCAGACTTAAAAAAAAAAAAAAGAGGAAAAAGAAAGCAGTGAATCATCTGTGAACTTGGCAGTGCATCAAGCTTAGGCTATTCATCTTAACTCCAAAAGCCCTTCATGACCTATCCACACTCCACCTATCTTTTTTTTTCCTAGGCTATCAACATATCAATTCCCTCCATTGATCAGCCAGGGATACCTGCCATCATCACCCATGTGTTGTGCTCACTGATGAACACTTTTGTCCTTTCTCCCATGCCAGTCTTCAGGCTGGAAGAAGCTCCCATAAACATCAGCAGACTCACCTCATTGTTCTCTCTCAGATGCCTCTAGACACATCTCCATTTTAGGCTAGCCACAGGAAAACAACTGATAGTAAATAGCTAATTTACTCTAGCTACTCTTACCTAATTATTTTCTTGTGCTTCTTTGTCTGTTTGGAACCATTACCAGACTTGTGGCTCTACTTCTGCTACTACTATTTCTTGCCTTAGTCTGGAAATGACTAAGGGCAAGAACTGAGTCCTTGGTTTACATTTAGGAAGAAATTCTTCACCAGGGGGACGGTGAGACACTGAAGCAAGTTGCCCAGGGAGATGGTAGAAGCCTCATTGCTGGAGGTTTTTAAGGCCTATCTGGCTGCAGCTCTGAGTGACCTGATCTAGTGTGAGGTGTCCCTGCTCATGACAGGGTGCTTGGAACTAGGTGATCCTTGAGGTCCTTTCCAGCCCTGACAATTCTGTGATTCCATGATTCACACAGTGCTAAGTATAATGGGTTTCTGTCTATAACTGAGGCTTCTTACCCCAGTTTACAAAACCTTATTAGGTTTTATGTAAACCAAAAGGTGTTAATGATAACTTCTCAACACTCTTTGGTTTCTATAAACCCTGGTGGCAACATCTAAACACGTGGATGCAGTCCTTTAACTGTTTAAAAATGAACCACCCAAAAGAATGGATTTTTTTCCTCCTCTAAATAGCGTATGTACTAGGGAATATTTTACCAATCAGTATATAATTAGCCACAACCTTTACAAATTCATTTTGGAGGGGAAAGAAATGAATATGGACAGAAGACTGTAAAGACTGCTAGCCATCCTACCATCCATGTGTGTTCATTTGCCTTGTGAATGACATCACCTAATGGATATATGCTTGACAAGCTGGACTGTTTCAGTGGAGGGAGATGTGCCACATCATTCTGGGACAGGTGCTTAAGTCTAGCCCTTTGGTTTGCATTGCTTTATTTTCACTGCATGTGCCCATTACAGAGGGAAACTGATTTCTCACTGACTCAGGAAAAAGTTTTCTTGAACCAGCATTGGTAATGCTTGGTTTTCATTTAAATGCTTTTGGTTCTATGTAAACCATATTTTCAGACTTTTTTTTCCCCCTCTCACAGTCCTAATCTCAAGTAATAACTTAAGAAAAGCAGCAGAATTTAATATAAACCATTACTGGTAAGACAGGTAATAATAATAACAAGAGTAAAAAGTGATTTCCCCACCACCACCACCACGCAGTTATTTGTCATTCTCAAATGCCTGGGGGAGAAAAGGTGAACTTTCTACATGCCTGAATGTCATGAAATTGAGTCAGTTTCAGACCAAGAAAGAATGAATTCCAAAGCTGTGTATCTGTTCTTTCCATTATGGTTCTAAAAGAAACACAAGACCTTCCACAACATGTAATGGGGTGAAAAAAAAAATGTCTCATGGCTAAAGAGTTTACTGTGGTTGCATCCCAGGCCCTTGACATTTGTGTTGCTGATCTTGTGGTATAGTGCATGGCACAGTCGTGTCAGGTAAATATTTATGTTGTGCATAGTAAGTAAGAGCCTGGAAGAAATCAGCAGCAACTAATACAAAAGAAAACCAAAATCCAATACAACTTGTTAGTTAAAAAAACAAAAAATAAAAATTGCAATTCATTTGGAAGTTGCTTTCTCTGACTTGTCTCATGAGCTTGAAGCTTGGTGTGGTTTTATAGCACATGCATGTATGTGAGGGACACAAGTCAGCAATGGTGCCTCTCTGGACTAAATAGGCAAGCAAGGGTAGCCCCAGAATAAATTAAACAGAACCCAAAGGGCAGGCAGTGGCAAGCTGCCCCTGAGCTGGTGTTTGCCATAAGACCTTCAAAGGTCATAGACATTCAGCCACCCCACAGGATCAGTTCCTGTAACAAAGAATTGAATAGAGGGCAAACCACCTTAAAGAAGGAGAAATAAGAGTCTCAGTGTTTGTTTCCATGTTTCTCATCATTGGAGGGAAGATAGATGGTTTGTGGGGCACTCAGGCTTCCCAGATGGAAACATAAGTGGGGATAAAAAGTCCACCAGTCGAAGCTCACAGCTCTTCCTGCTACATCAGCAGCCAAATCCAGGCTTGCAGTGGACAAAATCATTTGTCTTTGCTGCCAAGAGATAACAGACACATATGGAGTAGCCATGCTGGTTAAGAAATGAAGCAGCCAGGTTCTGAGACTGAGCAATTTTAACACACTGCATGGTGGTTGTGAGGGAGTCCTCAGGTGAGACTTAGTTTTCATCCTCCCATTGAGCAGATTCATATATTTAAAGTATGGATGAACAATTATGCCTTTGCCAAGGCCCAGGCTGCCACAGCAAACCTGAACCCCACTGCTTCACACAGCACTCATTCTTCACACCATGTGAAAGCCTTCTGTACACAGTGTGCCAGGGAACAGATGCAAACAGAGCTCGAGACACTGCATTAGACTCTGCTCACTAGACAAAGTTTTGGCTTCCTAATGACTGATATTTTTTAATTAAAATTGAGGTGGCACATGCAGATTGTTACTTCATCAGAGATGCTGAGCTTGGAGTAATGGCTTGCTGTCTGAAATATAGCAGTGTTTTTCTTGCTTATGGAAACACAAGCAAGCACCAGACATTGTATCAGCATCACATCCTAATGTATAACATGCTAAATAGCTTATATAGCACAGTCAAATGTAACAGCCCCATGCTCTATGTCCCACTGCAGCCCTGGCCAAGTCTTCCCACAGCCACAGCCTGCTTTTCCCTCGCCTGTGGAAGGCTGGGAGCTCCTTCCAAACAGGTGCAGCCCCCCAGACAGCGCAGGCACACTCTCAGCAATGTGTTCTAGCTGCAGGGTTTCGGCCCTTTTCTCTTCAGGCTTCCAGTTTTATTTCCTCCTTAAACCAAAATACATAAAATCAATTCACCTCATCAACCACATCCCCTTTCCTCTCTTTGCCAAGGACTTTGCAGACCCTCCAGTGCAACACCTGACAAACTGCCTTCTCTCCTACTCAAGCTTTCAAGACCTCTCTCCTTGTAATCATACACAGCCACTAGAGTCCTGCTATGTTATACACACCTGACAACCAGGTAAAGGGCTTCAGAGACCAGAGAGATGTCCCTGCCCATGGCAGGGGGTTGGAACTAGATGATCTTTAATGTCTCTTCCAGCTCAAGCCATTCTATGATTCTATGACCCACTCAGCTTTAGCTAAGATGCTTCAACTGACTACACCTCAGAGCAGGCTCTCCTGTCTTTGTAAATACCAGCCTCCACCTGACAAGGTATCTGCAAAAATCTTCCCTTGCCCTAGCTGTGTTGTCACTGCCATTTTTTCTGCAGGTGGGTTTGATCTAGGGGAAGAAGGCAGTACCAGAGCCATCAGATTGTGAATTCCCAAAGAGCTCAAAGGGTGCATCTGGGGTAGGACAAATTTCACCTCCTAGCTAAATGAGAGCTGCAAGAGGAAGGATGGATGAGAGAGCAAGAACACCTGGATTCACTTCTGTCCTTTGCCTCACATTTCAGTATATTACTTAGTCTTGCTGTGCCTTTCCTCCCCATCTGTAAATTGATCATTTGAGAACTTTTTCCTCCTACCTCATCTGGAGATAACAGCACTTTCCCACATCATTGCAATACTAAGTATACAGGAGATGATGAAGTTCTCAGATGATGCTTGAGCATGGGGATATGGCAAAACCTAAGACAGACCAGTTATGTGCCTATTACAAAATTTATTTTTCACATCATCAGGAATGGAACAACTTGAGTCCCTAAAAACCCTCTCCTCTCAAGTCCAGCCTGAAGTCACAGCACTAGCTGATGCTTCATTCTCTCTCCTGAGTAACCCAGGAACTTTTCAGCCATGTTCTAAATCCATTATACCTGGTTTCAGTAAGATCAGATGCTCTTTTAAATGGCATACCATGAGATTGTGGTAGGTTACATTATCAATCAAACTTCAGGGACACTGAACCAATGACTCAGCAGCACATGTTAAATCAGCTGGGGGATGATTTTTTTTCTGCTTTTGCCAATTGTACAGGAACCACTACCTTTGTATTACTCTTCCTGAGCACAGAAAACAGTGAAAAACTTATCCTTCTTTTAAGTTTTGCCAATAATTTATAAGGAGTATTTGGTAATAGGCTTTTTTTTTTCTTGTAAGAAATTCACTAGAGAGAAACAGAGGAATTTTGGGAGCAAGGTGACAATCATGGTTATTTCCTTACTCACAAGACATCCTACTGAAGTGATGGGGCTGCTTTATCCATAAGCATAAGACTGTGGCAAAGCTCACAGTCATGCCCAATGAAAAGCCATGTCTTACAAACAGGGATCTGCTTTCCTAAAGAGATGGATGAAATAAGCACCTCCAAGCACAAGACTCTCCCCAACCCCTCACCATATTTTTGATGAAGGTGCCCATTCCTTGCAACACTGAACCTAATCCTGCTCCATTATAATGAATGGAAGAAATTTCCTGTCACCCACTTCCTAAGAGCAGGAAAGCTGCCATTAGTATTGAAATGGTATTGCAAATTATGTGCTGTGTTTCAAAAATCTTTCCTTTTCTTCTCTTTTTTCTTTTCTTTCCTTTATTAGTTTCTTCTTTTCTATTCTTTTTTCTTCTTTTCTCTTTTCTATTCTTTTTTCTTCTTTTATCTTTTCTTTTCTTCTCTTTTCTTTTCTTTTCTTTTCTTTTCTTTTCTTTTCTTTTCTTTTCTTTTCTTTTCTTTTCTTTTCTTTTCTTTTCTTTTCTTTTCTTTTCTTTTCTTTTCTTTCTTTTCTTTTAGTAATTGCCAGCAATTAAACACTTTTATCAGATTGTAGCCTCACTCCATCATTCAGAGAGGTAATTAAAGGTTTAGTCATTGCACACTGGGGTGTTTTTCTGTTTCACAAACTGCAGTGAGTCTCTGAGAATCAGGCTGATTCTGCTCTTCCAGTGTTGCAATACCATCTAACTTCCCTTGAGCCAACAAGGTACTGCTTCCCACTCCTTCATGTGTTTAAAAACCCACCTCCTCCCAGAACCACCTCACCATGCACTCTCAGCACTGGCACTTGGGAGTCACCCTGTGCCTGCCAGAGTGCAGCCTGGCTTTGCACAAAGAGGGGTTTTGACAGTGACATGGTTTAGTGGTCATGAGGTCTTGGGTGACAGGTTGGACTTTGATGATCCTTGAGGTCTTTTCCAACCTTATTGATTCTGTGATTCTGATTCTGTGATCCCTCTGTGGCCGTGTGTCACCTATGCTGCATTCCCAGCCCACGTGCAGATGGCTCTGAGCTGCAGCAGGGCTTTTCCAAACGCTGTTTTCAGCCAGGTGCTGCTGTTTTACCCAGTGGCCTCGGCTGGATTTACAGGAGG